>BSBK01002270.1:2500-87500 GCA_027943335.1 Chamaecyparis obtusa
TTAGACATCATTTTTACCCCTCTAATTTTGTAAAAGAGAACTTGCAACTAGGGCTTAATTTTCATCACATACCTACATTAGAAGACTTTTGGGCTAATTGCAAAGATGACTTCGACATGAGAGAAAGATCATGGTCCTATCTCATAGTTGAACATATTAAATTATATAATGTTCCAATTGATGTCAAAGTATTATCCAATGATGAATCTAATATGCTTTCCAACAATTATTTGACAAAAATAAAAGGCACACCTCTACAACCTATAACATTTCAAATACCATAAATGGATGACATTGAGGAAAGAATGGATCTAATTATTAGAACCATAAGATGGGTACAGTGGAAGAAGATAGGTAAAAAGAAGTCTACCACATCTGTGCTACCACCAACACAATCTCAAACTGTACCAAGAGCTCCATTACGGTTTCCAATAGTGCACACAACAGTTCAATTTGCTCCACAAAATATAAGAGGAGATGATCATCCACCCAACAAGAACCAAGGCATAACCAACACCTGCAACAACGACTCACTTCCCTTTATCAATCTGGACAACCAAGAAGAACCAGAGAACAAAGAACAACAAGATGTAAATAGGGAATCAGAAGAAAATCCAACTCAATAACCTCAGGAAGAAGAAACACCAACACAACCTACATAATCTACTCACCCAACTATCAGGTCTTCTCATACTAGGGTACCAAAATTTCAAATTTCTCCTATTCATATGCAGAGTCCTATAGGTCCCAAATTCTTGCCACTTCTTCATGGTTAGAGGAAACCATACAAAGGGAAAGAAAAACGATAGCGGATTGAGTTTCTCCTCAAGATTTAGTTTCTCAAATCATTAATCAAACTCCCAGTCCAAAGAAAAAGAAGGAAAAGGGAAAACTAACTGCCCTAGAAAAAGATCAACAAACAAGGCATGCAATAATACAAGTTGCAGAACCAAAAATAGAGAACAAACTTATACATTTAACTGCAGCTGATTTTAATGTCAATGAAATTGACATAGGACCACCTTGCCATGACCTTACCGTTGATATGTAGGAATTCACACACCAGGAGGTGAGAGATAGATTAGACCAAATGAAATATGATAAGAACAAACTCAAATCTGTTGTCACTCATATATCTGATTACATCAAGAAAATGCTTGGTCCAATCTCTTCCCAACCACCATATCAGGGAGAAGGAATTTTTGATCCAACACTTGACTCAAGCCAACAAATAATCAAACAAATCCATGAAGACAGACAGATGGAACAAATCTCATGGGAATGGATAACAAACCTCAAATCAAGAGGTGTAACACTCATTGACTGCCTTGACAATTATTAAAAAATATATATTAAACTCAAAGATGTCATCCACATAGACTTTCAATTTTCAAAGAACATAAGAGAATCTATAACAAACAAGAGAACCTATTACATAAGGTTATAGATATGGACAATCAACATGTTTTCAATCTAAATATTATGAAATCCATTGATATACCACTACAAAAGCAGATATTCTCACTCAATTTCAAAATAAAGATCAACACATAAGTACTTGTGCAACTACAAAACATAATCAATACACTCAATACATGTATTACACACATGAAAAAAATCTTTAGAGACATGGCCTGTAATTCACATGAAGCAAATGGTCAAGATATTATAGATTTTGAAATGTTGGGAAAAAATTATCAAATTTATATTGACAATATCAACACAACAAGAAGATACCAGACATGACATCTTCACAAACTCACCGAAATTAGTGTCATATTTACCACTAGAAAAGAAGACATAGAAAGCATTTATGAACAAATTGTGCAAATAAAAAAATCATGAATACTGGATGGTAAGAAATGACAATATTACCAGTTCACAGGAGCAGGAAATGCTAAAACTATTGACAACAATGGAATAATATGATAGAGGAAAAAGCAAAGGAAAAGACCAAGTTTAAAGTACAATAGTTTCATAGAATATTATATAGATACAGTTATTTAAATTGCTCTTGCAATTTACATGTATATTTCACTTTCATCTTTTGGATTTTGGTAATTCATAAACTCTCAGACATATTTAATATAGTTTCTCTATCTTTCTTATTTATATCAATTTGTAATGCTTTATTTACATTTCAAACCATTACTCAGCTTATATTGGATATGAATATCTTTTTCGTGCTATTTCTATAAATATTCATTTTCTGTCATTGATATAGATGATTTTGATATGGTACCTATTATTGTTAAAATGGTCATATACATTATAAAACAAAATTAATCCCCTACACCCCTGCATTCTATATACTCTACAAATGATGATATTTTCTTTTTCTCTTCCTCCACCATCATCAATATCAACAAATATCCATGCATTCACTATTTTGTGACCTCTTTACACCATCTTATTCTCCTGCACAATATACATCCAAAAAATTATTTTTCTATTTTTGCTTACTGATCTGATACTTTGTCTTATTATATTAATCTTTTTCTTTTTATGCCACACAGAGTTTTCCAAAACTAGGGATTGATTAACATTTAAATATTTCATATACTAAGTTAGATGTAGACGCAACTATATCATTTTAAAGAAGTTTAATGGTATATTATCATTATTTTCTCATATGTTTATATGATCTATGTATTTTAGTTACAAATACCTTCAGTTTCATCTAGGTCACTATCTATTTTACTTCCAATTCATGTGACATTGCTAAGGACAACCCACAAAACTATTCTCATACTCTATTTTGCTCTGCTTCCTACAATTCCTCTTTTGCCTAATCACAATTAAAACTTTGATGTTTGAAAACTACAATGTACCAATGTACTTACCAATCATACCTCTCTAAAAATACCTCAACATAAACTCATCAAAATAGTTGAAATAAAGATCTCTCATATTCTCAATTGCTTGTCCATTATGTGTACAATGTTCGTGGACTATACAATAGATTTCAATAACATGCCCTTGTGTTATTTGATAGATCTATGACCATTAAATTTTAGATAAAGATCACAAAAAATGAACCATTTGATTAGATATCCAAAAATTGGCTACTTGTAATACATAAATTCCACGTTGTTTGTAGTCCCAGGTATATTAGCATGTCCATCATGTCATAACTTCGCCAAGGGTTTTGAGGCTATATTTTGAGCAATTGACATTTTTACACAATATCATGATCACTTCCAAATTTGTGTTCTATTTTAATGGCCTAGGTTTTATAAATTGAGATTTTTGATGTTCACCTCACTAAAAGGTCTACACACAACATGGGTGGGAAAATAATTCATGGGGTATCCAAACTACTTTTTTCTTTTGTACTAACCTAATTTTCACTTCTCTATGTCCTCAACTCTCCTCAACAAAGTGGAATGATGGATACTCTGATCAAGTTGAGGGAAGATATAGATCAAATTGCATTTTATAATCCCATTGATTCTTCTAAACTGAAACATATCTACAAATATCATCATGGCCTCAATACCCTCCCTTGATGGTCATTGTCTAACTACCCTGCATAAGATTGCGCATGTCTTGTGGTCATAAATTCTTCAGAACTTTCTACCGCTACTCAAACCCTCCCTAGATTTTTAGAATGTTAATGACCAAGTGTAGCCAAAATCCGTTCGAAAAAAAAATAGAGAGGGTTTCCCCCTTCTTTAGAATTATATGCAACAAGTGACAAGAGGTTGTCGCTGACTCTACCACTGAGATGAGTCTACCACTAACCCTCCAAGAATTTACAAATCAAAGATACAAAGTTAATTCAGACATTAGTCTGATCTTACTACTTCTCTTCCCTGGGACCTTTCTATAGTTATGTCTATCTGGTCCCCATTTCTGAGCTTTTCCTCCAGCCATGGCCAAATGAGTCTACGAATAGGAGAATCATCTTATCAGGATATCCATGATGAAAAAAATAGATTTCTTACACGATTTCTAGGCATCAAAGAAGGGTTGGATACTCCACACGAAAATGATTTCAATGAAGACCTCAACTGAATTTATGGTTAGGTAGCGAGGAATCTTCAGATGTAGAGGAAGATGAAACAAAAAGGAATGAAATATATAGTCAAGATGGCTAAGGATGTAGATAATGTTGTTGATGAGGAAAAGGTTAATCACAATGCTCAAAATGACACAAATGAGGAGAATGACAACCAAGACAACCCCATTGAAATTAATTCAAAAATAGAAAGCACCTCAGAGAACAATTCCACCTTAGTAAATTATATTAGTACATGAAACCAAGGTTTTCTAAACCTTATAGTTTTAGATTTCAGTTGTTAAGTTTTTTCTCCTACTTTTCTAAAATATACTTGACTTAAGTGTATTACTTTGAGCTTTGGTTATTCATTTTTAGATTAAAACATCATTGTTTGTAGTAGTTTCATAAATGAAGCTCTTTTATACATGAGTTTCAATTACTTTACTGGTGACTGCCATTTTCATGTCCATGATTGCAACCAATAATAATAAATTTTGATATATTGATTTCTTTGGGATATCTTGACCTATTCTTTGGGATATTAGCCTTTTATTTCCTTTAAAGTAACCAAGCAATCTTATGGGGATGTATTTGCATCCAACCACCATAACCGACAACTTAAAACTATTAACATTATTTATTTAATTACTATCACTAAATCAATTTTTTTTATTGCTAACCTAATAGGATATAAATCTAATACAAAATCTCCAATACAAACCTGATGGAAAATAGGCTTAGCTTTATGTAGTTAAAATATAATGAAATAAAATCTAAAGAATGAATGCTTGGCTCAAACACAAGAAGAAACTAAAATAACTCAAAATGATAACCAGAGATGAAACCCTTTAGATGGATATAGTATTCATTGATTCAGTATAAACTCATTTATGACAAGCCAATCAAAATAAATAATGTGAATCAATAAGAAAGTCACAAGCAAGAGCGATAACAAACAAGTTGAGAATACTTTAATAAAATGTGGTGTTTACCTAGCTAGAGAAGTAGACTAAGAAGAGTACACATAGAGACTTCCAAAACATGAAAGAGAGGATTAGATCTACTATAAATGCATTTAATTAGAGGTAAATATATCTAATAAAAGTATAAGTCAAATTGAATTTCACAACACAAATTTTTTTGAAACACTAAATTGGGAAACCATTTAATAGAAGAAAATCTCAAGTAACCTAGAATTTAGCAAAATCACAATAATCTCAAGGAAAGCTAAAGATGAGTAAAAGGGAGTGTAGAGAATAAGTTGACTTGGGTTTAAGAGAAGACCTATTGAACACTATGTATGTAGTAAATAATGTAGGAGTTTCTAACTCTCTCATAATAGGTGCCAACATTCTAACCATGCGATGGACATTTGTGACTTCGAAGGATAAAATATTTCATGACACTTTAGGGCCTTTGATTACTCAAATAAAGGTTAATTTCCAATAAAAAAAGACCCTTACATAAATATATCATGTATGATAGACATAGGAGGTGGTGGGAGACAAGGTTTTGGGGTCTCTCCTCTAGTTGCCTTTTTATAAAACTTGTGATGTTATTGTTTGAAGTCATATTAAAACGATGAACACTAAAAGTTATGACCAAGTATCAATATATATTACTGAATACTTCATCTTATTTTTTTCTTCTTCATCTATTTGCATGCCACACTTCAGACTTCTCAAAGCTGATCAAGGGTTTCTGCGATAGGCCCTTGTGTATTACAATCAATTTTTTTTAGATTCGACTTTTCTCTAGGGCATGGGTTTTTCAATCGACAAAGTTTTTTGTTAAAAAATGATCTAATTTCTAATTTCCAACCTGTCTTACCTTGGTCTTACATATTGTCAAGTTGAGGTTCATGAAAAAATGAGTTGAGACAAGGCTATCCCTTTGAGAATTAATGGAAGAGAATAAAGAATAAGAAAAAAAATAACTAACTCCTTCAAAATGGAAAGTTATAAAAGGTTGTGACACTCGCAAATGATAGAAATGGTAAAGCGTTGAGACTATTTTGAAGGGTGGCAATTGTGAAAGGTTTTGACAATTACAAAGGGAGGACATGATGAAGAGATATGACTCTCCCCCACATTGGAAGATATAAAATGGAGAAGGTTTCAATTGGGAGGACATTCAAGTGAAATCAATGTGGGCTATAATATATTATTCCAAAATGAAACAATGAAAAGTGGTGACTCAATTTTTTTTGTTAACTCAAAGATATCCATGTGACTTGGCCCACTTTCGAACTTGCCTTATCTTGGTCTTACATATTGTCAAGTTGGGGTTTAGAAAAGGATGAGATAAGAGAACACTAAACCTCTAAGGATTAATGGAAGAGAAAAAGAAATAACAAGAAAATAAAGAAGTGACTCCTTTAAAAGAAAAAGTTATGAAATTTTGTGACACTCACAAAGGACAAAAATGGTGAAGGGTTGTGACTCTTTCGAATAGTGACAATTGTGAAAGGTTATGATGATTGCAAATGAAAAATATGATGAAGAGATGTGACTCTCCCGCACATTAGAAGATACAAAGGGGATAATGTTTCATTTAAAGAGGACATTCAAATGAAATCAATGTGGGGTATAATATATTATTCACTAAGAAAACAATGAAAAGTGGTGACTCAATTCATTTTAAAAAAAAATGAAAAGTATCCTCATGACTAAGCGCAGTGCCCATTTTGCCTTAGCTTGGTCTTATATATTGTCAAGTTGGAGTTTACGAAGGGGTGAGCTGAGGAAAAACTAGCTCTCCAAGAATTAATGGAAGAGAAAATAGAATAATAAGAAAATAAAGAAGCGACTCCTTGAAAAGGAAAATTTATGAAAGGTTGTGACTCACAAAATACAAAAATGTTGAAAGGTTGTGAATCTTTCGAAGGGTGGCAATAGTGAAAGGTTGTAATGATTGCAAAGCACAAACATGATGAAAATGTGTGACTCTCCCCCACATTGGAGATACAAAGGGGAGAAAGTTTCAATTTAGGAGGACATTCAAGTGAAATCAATGTGGGATATAATATATTATTCATAAAAACAACAATGAAAAGTGGTGACTCAATTTTTTTTTTGAACTCAGAGGAATCTCTGTGACTTGGCCCAGTGCCTAACCTGTCTTACCTTAGTCTTATTTATTTTCAAGTTGGGGTTGAGAAAGGGGTTATTTGAGGCAAGCCTATCACTCTAATGATTAATGAAATATAAAAAGGAACAAGACAAAATAAGGAAATAACTCTTTCAAAGGGAAACATTGTAAAAGGTTGTGACCCTCGCAAAGGAAAAAAAACTAGTGAAGAGTTGTGAACCTTTCAAAAAGTGGCAATTGTGAAAGGTTATGACGATTTCAAATGATATATATGATGAATAGATGTGACTCTCCTCCATATTGGAAGATATAAAGGGGAGAAGGTTTCATTTTAGGATATTCAAGTGAAATCAATGTAGGGTATAATATATTATTCACAAATACAACAATGAAAAGAGGTGACTCAATTATTATTTTTTTGTTAACTCAAAGATATTTCTATGAATTAGTTTATTGCCCAACCTACCTTACATTGGTCTTACATATTTCCAACTTATGATTCATGAAAGAGAGAGATGAGGCAAAACTATCCCTTTAAGAATTAATGGAAGAGAAAAAAGAATAAGAAAAAATTAAGTGATGAATCAATTCATTTTTTTTGTTAAGTTAGAGGTATCCTTGTGACTAAGTTGAGTACCCACCCCACCTTACCTTGGTCTTACATATTTTCAAAGTGGGGTCCAAGAAGGGGTGAGCTAAAGAAAGACTAGCTCTGTAAGAATTAATGAAAAAGAAAAAAAGAAAAAGAAAAAAATGAGGTGACTCATTCAAAAAGAAAAGTATTGAAAAGTTGTGACACTCTTAAAAGATAAAAAATGGTGAAGGGTTATGATTCTTTTGAAAGGTGGAAATCGTGAAAGGTTTTAATTATTGAAAAAGACAACCATGATGTAGATGTGTGACTCTCCCCTACAATTGAAGATATACAGGGTATAAAGTTCCAATTTAGGAGTACATTCAAGTAATCAATGTGAGGTATAATATATTATACAAAAAGGCAACAATGAAAAGTGGTGAATCATTTTTTATTTTTTGCTAATTCGAAGGTATCCCTATGATTCAGCATAGTGCCCAACTTATCTTACCTTAGTCTTACATATTTCCAAGGTTGAGTTTACGAAGGGGTGAGCTAAGGCAAGCATAACACTTTAAGAATTAATGGAGAAGAAAAATGAATAAGGAGAAAATAAGGAACTGACTCTTTCAAAAGAAAAATTTATGAAATATTGTGACACTTGAAAAAGACAAAGATTGTGAAGGGTTGTGAATCTTTCAAAAAGTGACATTTGTAAAAGGTTATGACAATTAAAAAGGACATATATGATGAAGAGATTGATGGTCCCAACCAGTGCTAAGAGGGGAGGAGTGAATCAACACCCAATAAAATTTAAAGACACTCTTGAATCAACTAGGTACTGCTCTATACAAAACATGTTCTATAAAGGAAATAAGAAAGATAAAATCATAGAAAACTATAACACCAAATATATCACATGGAAACCCAAGATGGGTGAAAAAAATGGTGTGAGTTGGAACTCACAAATTGTGCACTCTTAAGAAGTGAGCCCTATGAGGAGCCTTCCCTGTTAAAGGATTACCAATGCAATGTTAGGTGCGACTCGGTTAAGGGATTTAGAATAGGTCTGTTAAAGCCTTCCTTGTTAGAGGACTTTGAAATATCAACAAGATGTCACTTGGTTAAGGGATTTATTAAAAGGGACCTGTTAAAGTCCACCCAGATACTGAGATTTATCTATTGCAATTTTTGGAGAGGAATAGAAAAGGTTGATCTTCTTGATTGGATTTGCAAAGCCTGATAAGATCACTGTGTCACTTATTGAGAGTCACAATTGGGAACCATTGGTATGCTCTCCTCAAATTTATGTTCTTTCTTGCACTCTCTCTCCACTTTGTCTATTCGTCTCTTCTTCTTTTCCCTTTTAACTACAGTAGCTTTGATCAACATACTATTTCACTATTTCTTCTTGGCAGAATAATGACAACTTATTTTCTTCCCCAACTGAAGAATATATACACTTTTTGCAAATCATGGGACAACTGTACAGTGTGAGGTCTTCTTGATCTTTGCAGTTCAAATTAAAAATATCTTCTTGCTCTTTGCCATTTCGATCCACATAATAATCTCTTGTGAATTCTTTATGAAGTCATGTTTTAGTCTTTAAAGGAAACATCAGGTGTGTGTCTCATACTTTCCTTTAATAGAAAATGAAATAAAACACAGTTACAGAATCTTCTCAATGCCATCCAATCGTGTTTCAGTATTTAAGAGAAATGTTAGATGCATCTCACCCATTTTCCATTAATAGAAAATCCTCCAAAATTTGTGCAACAAAACACAATCTGAGAATCTCCTTAATATCCTGCAATTGAAACCATCTTTCTTAGTCAACTATGTCTTTCACCAGTTTCAACAAAATCTTAACGATCACCGAAGGCTGGTTGACATGATTCCTTATGTAGTATTTTGGTCTCTATCTTCACCAATCACTTCTTTGTTCTTTGTCTACACTGGTCACTGCTCTGGTCACTGTCTTCACTGATTACTGCTTCGGTCATTATCTTCTCTGGCCACTTTTCTCATCACCGATTCCCTAGCATTTGGACTTAGTTATCATAGACATCAATGCCAACTAATTATTATTACCGATGGTCACTTTACCCATTACATCCTTACTGGTAATGCCAACAAAGATGTGACTCTTCCCCACATTGGAAGATACAAAAGATAGAATATTTCATTTTAGAAGGACATTCAAGTGAATCAATGTGAGGTATAATATATTATTCACAAAGAAAAAAATGAAAAGAATTGAGTCAATTCATTTTCTTTTAGTTAACTTAGAGGTATTCCTGTGACTCAGCCTTGTGCCCAACCTACCTTACCTTGGTCTTACATATTTCCAAGTTGGGGTTCAAGAAGGGGCGAGTTGAGGAAAAAATAGTTCTCTAAGAATTAATAGAAGAGAAAGGAATAAGAAAATAACAAAGTGACTTTTTCAAAAGGAAAAGTTTTGAAAGCTTGTGACACGCGCAAAGGAAAAAAATGTAGGGTTGTGACTCTTTCGAATGGCGAAAATTATGAAAGGTTGTAATTATTACAAAAGGAAAACATGATGAAGATGTATGACCGTCCCCCACATTTTAAGATATAAATGGGAGAAGGTTTCAATTTACAAAAACATTCAAGTGAAAACAATGTGGGGTATAACATACTATTTGTAAAGGCAACAATAAAAAGTTGTGGCTCAATTCTTTTTATTTGTTAACATAATGTATCTTTGCTACTCAGCCCAGTGCCCAACTTGTCTTACCTTGGTTGTACATATTTTCAAGTTGGAGTTTGTGAAAGGCCGGGTTGAGGCAAGACTAACTCTCTAAGAATTAACAAAAGAGAATAAAAAATAAGAAAAAAAATAAGTTACTCTTTCGAAAGGAAAAATTATTAAAGGTTGTGACACTCGCAAATGATAGAAATGGTGATGGGTTGACTCTTTTGAAATGTGGCAATTGTGAAAAGTTTTGACGATTTCAAAGGGCAAACATAATGAAGAGATGTGACTCTCCCCCACATTAGAAGATACAAAAGGGAGAAATTTTCAATTTAGGAGAACATTCAAGTAAAATCAATATGGGGTATAATAAATTATTACAAAATGCAACAATAAAAAATGGTGACTCAATTTGTTTTTGTTAACTCAAAGATATTCTTGTGAGATAGCTCATTGCCCAACCTACCTTACCTTGTTATTACATATTGTCAAGTTGGGGTTCAGGAAGGGGTGAGCAGAGGAAACACTAACACCCTAAGGATTAATGGAAGAGAAAAATATAAGAAGAAAATAAAGAAGTGCCTCTTTCAAATGGAAAAGTTATGAAAGGTTGTCACACTTGCAAAGGAGAAAAATGGTGAAAGAATGTGACTCTTTCGAAAAGTGACAATCGTGAAATGTTATGATAATTATAAAGGGAAGATATGATGAAGAGATGTGACTCTCCCCCACATTGCAAGATACAAAGGGGAGAAGTTTTCATTTTAGGATATTCAAATGAAATCAATGTGGGATATAATATATTTTTGACAAAGGAAACAATGAAAAGTGGTGACTCAATTCATTTTCTTTTTTGTTAAATTAGAGGTATTCTCGTGACTAAGCCCAGTGCTCATTCTATATTACCTTGGTCTTACATATTGTTAAGTTGGGGTGAGATGAGGTAAGACTATCTCTTTAAGAATTAATGGAAGAAAAAATAGAATAAGACAAAAATTAAAAAAAAAGTGACTCTTTGAAAAGGCAAAGTTATCAAAGGTTGTGACTCAAAAAAAAATGTTGAAAGGTTGTAATGATTGCAAAAGAAAAACATGATGAAAATGTGTGACTCTCCCTCATATTGGAAGATACAAAAGGGATAAGGTTTCAATTTAGGAGGACTTTCAAGAGAAATCAATGTGGGGTATAATATATTATTCACAAAAACAACAATGAAAAGTGGTGACTCAATTCATTTTTTCTTTTGTTAACTCAAAGGTATCCTTATGACTAAGCCCAATGCCCATCTTTTCTTACCTTGGTATTACATATTACCAAGTTGGGGTCTAGGAAGGGGTGAGCTAAGGAAAAACTAGCTCTCCAAGAGCTAATGGAATAGAAAAATGAATAAGAAAATAACAAAGTGAATCTTTCAAAAGGTAAAATTATGAAAGGTTGTAACACTCGCAAAGAAAAAAATGATGAAGGTTGTGACTATTTTGAATGGTACAAAATACAAACATGGTGAAGATGTGTGACTCTCTCCTACATTGGAAAATGTAAAAGGAAGAAGGTTTCAATTTAGGAGGGCATTCAAGTGAAAAATGTGGGGTATAATATATTATTAAAAAATAAAACAATTAAAACTAGTGATTGATTTTTTTTATTAACTCAAAGGTATTTTTGTGACTCAACTCAGTGCCCAATATGACTTACCTTTGTCTTATATAGTGCCAAGTTGGAGTTAATGAAAGAATGAGTTGAAGAAAAACTAGCTATCTAAGAATTAATGGAAGAGAATAAAGAATAAGAAAAAATAAGTGACTCTTTCAAAAGGAAAAGTTATAAAAGGTTGTGACACTCGCAAATGATAAAAATGGTGAAGGGTTGAGACTCTTTTAAATGGTGGCAATTGTGAAAGATTTTGACAATTGAAAATGGAAGACATGATGAAGAGATGTGACTCTCCCCCACATTAGAAGATGAAAACGGGAGAAGGTTTCAATTTAGGAGGACATTCAAGTGAAATAAATGTGGGGTATAATATATTATTCCAAAATCCAACAATGAAAAGTGGTGACTCAATTTTGTTGTTGTTAACTCAGATATATCTATGTGACTCAGTCCACTGCCCAACCTTCCTTACCTTGGTCTTACATATTGCCAAGTTGGGGTTCTTGAAGGGGTGAGTTGAGAAAATACTAACCTTATAAATATAAATGGAATAGAAAAATAAATAAGAGAAAAAAAAAAAGTGACTCATTCAAAAGGAAAAGTTATAAAATGTTGTGACACTCTTAAAGGAAAAAAATGGTGAAGGGTTTCACTCTTTAAAATAGTTATAATTGTGAAAGGATGTGATGATTGCAAATAAAAAATATGATGAAGAGATGTGACTCTTCCTCACATTGGAAGATATAAAGGGGCTAATGTTTCATTTTAAGAAGACATTCAAACAAAATCAATGAGGGGTATAATATATTATTCATTAAGGAAACAATGAAAAGTGGGGACTGAATTCTTTTTTTTTTGTTAACTTAGAGGTATCTCCGTGACTAATCGTAGTGCCCATTTTATCTTATGTTGGTCTTACATATTGTAAAGTTGGGGTCTAGGAAGGGGTGAGCTGAGTGAAGACTAGATCTCTAAGAATTAATGGAAGAGAAAATGGAATAAGAAGAAAACAAAGAAGTGACTTCCTAAAAAAGGCAAAGTTATGAAAGGTTGTGACTCGCAAAAGACAAAAATGCTAAAGGGTTGTGAATATTTCAAAGGGTGGAAATAGTGAAAGGTTGTAATGATTGTAAAAGAAAAACATGATGAAAAGGTGTGACTCTCCCCTGATGGTCCCAAATGGTGCTGAGAGAGGAGGGGTGAATTAACACCTAATAAAAGTTGGAAACACTCTTAGATCAACTAATTATTACTGCATGCAAAACATATCCTATAAAGGAAACAAACAACTTAAAATTATAGTAGCATAGAATACTGGATATATCTCGTGGAAACCCAAAGTGGGGTAAAACCATGGTGTGAGTTAGAACTCACAAATTTTGTACTCTTCTGAAGTATGCCCTATGAGGAGCCTTCCCTGTTAAAGGATTACAAATGCACTGTTAGGTGCGACTTGGTTAAGGGATTTAGAGTAAGGTTTGTTAAAGCCTACCTTGTTTGAGGACTTTAAAAAATCTACAAGATGTCACCCAATTAAGGAATTTGATACAAGGGACCTGTTAATGTCCACCCAGATATTGGGATTTGACTATTGCAATTGTTAGAGAGGGATAGAGGGGTTGATCCTTTGAAATGGCTTTGTAGGGCTTGATAAGATCATTGTTTCATCCACTCAGAGTCATCATTGGGTACCACAGGTATGCTCTCTTGAGGTTATTGTGATTCCTTATATACTCTTCTCTTTTTCTTCTTCTTTTCACCTTTTCCTTTGTAGTATCTTTTATTCAGCGTATTGTTTCACTCTTTCTCTTTGGCAGAATGAAGGAAAATTATTTTCTTCATTAACTGAAGACTATATACACTTCAGAGCATAGGAAAATTGTACAATTGAGAAAAATAAGAACAACCCACTTAAATTTAACTTCAAAAATATTTCCTCTCTTTTTCCATTGTGATCCCCACAAAGATCTTTGATTGATCCACCATCCATTCGTGTTTCAATCATATGAGGAAATATCAGATGGATTTCACAAGATTTCCCTTAATAGAAGATTTGTCATGAATCCTCCATTTAGTTGTGTTCCAGTGTTGTAAAGGAAACATAAGATACGTGTCACATACTTTCCCTTAGAAGAAATTCCTCCATGATTTGTGCAATATATCTTGGCAAAAGAATCTTCTCAGTATCCTTCAACCATGCCTTTCACCAGTCTCAATGATATATTTAATGATCATCTTTGTCACTGGTTTACACCTTGGTCTATGTCTTCATCGGTCATTGCTTCGATTAGTGACTTCATCGATCACTATATTCATCGATCATTGATCTAGTTAGTGACTTCACCGGTCACTATCTTCATCAGTCACTACTCTGGTTAGCAACTTCATCAGTTTTCTTAACAGTTGCACCTTTTAATTGTTCCCTAGTATTTGGACATTATTACCTCAGACATTTAGTGACATCAATGACAACACCACTTTACCATTTACCAATTGCATTCTTACTAGTAATGCCAATGATCTCCCCCTTTGGCATTGATGGCAACAATTGTGTTATTGATCCAATAATACTTCTCCAATTATCTCCCCCTTTGACAATAATGTCAAAGGCATGTCAAATGACCATCCATTCTGATGACTTCTCCCCCTTCAAGTAGTGGTCCTTGGTCACCAATGGTTTAGATGAGGTTGTTTCCTCTATTTGAACTTGTCAGATTGATGATCTCCTCTATTCTTTTACTGAAGATCATGAAGGGGAATTACCTAAATTTACCTATGAGATATTCAAAGGTACTCTTGGATAAAGGCTTTGTATGTCAGCTACTTGTTCTTTTGTGGGAACGTATTCTAGCTTGACTTCTTTTTTTTGCAGTTTCTTTCTTAGATACTGATACTTTATAGAAATGTGCTTCATTTTTTAGTGCATAAAATGATTTTGGATATGCTTATTGCAATTGTGCTGTCACAGAATATTGATATCGGTTTAGGTACATGTTCTTGGATTTATTATAATATTTATTTTATCAAGATTACCTCTATGAAATTGATTTTTTTAGCAACATAATTAGCCTCTGTTGTGGATTGTGATATGCAATTTTGCTTCTTGCTTGTCCATGACACAATCCTTTCTACGAGAAAGAATGCACCTCCACTTGTGCTCTTTTTGTCATCAATTTTACTAGCTAGTCTACATCGGTGAACACTTTTACCTTGAAACCTCCTTTGTGAGGAAACCAGAGACCATATTCTTTAGCCCCCTTGAGTTATCTAAAGATTCTCTTTACTCTTATCAAATGTGTCTCTTTTGGGTTTGCATAAAATCTTGCCACAATACCTACCACATGTGCAATGTTTGGTCTACCATGCACAACATACTGAAGTTTTGTCTTGCCCAAATTTTAACAAGCAAAACACACCAACTTTTTTTTGAAAGGTTATGATATTATAAAATGTTTAAAGTTAAGGTTGACTACACATAAATGTTGAAAAGTTAAGGTTGACTACACATAAATGTTGAAATACTAAAGGGTGGTTAAGCTTACAATCATTTGAGGGGAATCCTAACAAGGGGTCTTCATCCCACCAACATCCCTTGTATGAAAAAAAAGTCAACATACAACTAGGATACCTAGCTTAGTCAAACAATAAAAGGGTTAATCTGTTTAATTTTGATTGTATGATAATAACTTCATAATGTATACATTTCCCGCTTCCACTAAAAATTTCTAAGCCTGGTTACACTTTATTGATTATCTTAATAGAATAAATCCATTGTCATTGTGCGTTTAATAAGGTGTTTATTAAAGTCAAACTTAAACTTTAATGTAAATTTAACTAACAAAATCTCCAATAGAGATCTTAATTAAATAATTTCATTAGTACCCTTTTCATTTATTTATTTACTAATCTAAGGTTAACTCTAAATTTATTATAATCTCTACAATAAAATTTAATCACATCAACAATTATTATTCATTTAATATTACTTAAGTTTTCTTTCAATGTCCATAAGATAAATATTTATTTTCGTTAAACTATCAATTCTTAAACATGGTTGTTCCTAAAATTTGACTTAATTATATTATTCCTTTCCAAAATAAAATGATCGATTAATATTTATTGGATTAATTATAAATTTAAGTGGATGATTTATTTATTTTTTTAAATGAAATCACTCAACATAATCCTTAGTGGGAAATTTCCTTTTCATTTACCCACCCAAAATTTAATTAAAACTCAATTTAAAAAAAAAAAGCAGTAATAAGAACTCCAAATAGAATAGACAAAATAATTAAGAACAAATTTAAAAGAAAAGAAGGAAAAAGAAATGGGGAGTCAAATTGGGGTTGACTCCCTTTTGCCCTAACCCAAATTTAAAAATTAGGGTTAGGGTCAAAATGGCATCTCCCAAAAAAGCTCCCTCATTTCTCCATCTTTCTCCCTTTTCTCTCTCCCACCAAACCCTACATGGATTTGGCCATTTTCCTTTAGTTTTTTGTTGTAGGTGAGCTTGGGAAACTCATCCATGGAGGTCCAAGTTTCATATATAAAATATATTTATACACATATACACATGTTGTGTATATGCATATATATATGTTTATATATACATTTCTTTTCCAGCATAAAGAAATGGCCAGCTACTACAAGGTAAATGATCTATATTATCTACTTTTGTTTTTAAACCCTATTGATAAAATTTAAATGTGGTATATCTTTTTGGTAAAAAAGGGATTATTATTTATAAAATAAAGGTATGCGAAAGGGGGTTCTAGGTTGGGCCGTAACTCACACCCATTCCCCATTCGCCACAACCCTAGTGGTGGCACGCCACAGACCCGTGGCCTTGGCCGCGACTATGGCAGCCACCACGTGGCTTACCATAGTAGTATCTTCATCAATGATTGTGGTGGCTACAAGGTGACTCGCCACAGTCATAGCTTCGTTAGGCTATGGCAACCACTCTATGGCATCACCACAGTCTGTGGCTTTGGCCACGGCTGTGGCAGAAGCCACACCCCCCCCTCTACCCACCATTAGGATTAGGGCATGGGGGGTAAAATTTATTTATTTATTTATAAATTTTTTTTTTAAAAAAATTGAAATATTTTTTTAAAGTCTATAGTATTAAACCTTCCTTAAAAGGGTCATATATATATATATATATATATATATATATATATATATATATATATATATATATATATATATATATATATATATATATATATATATATATATATATATATATATATATATATATATATATATATATATATATATATATATATATATATATATATATATATATATATCTGTGTGTGTGTGTGTGTGTGTGTGTGTGTATGTGTGTATGTATGTATGTATAGTATATAACATTGTTTATATATTTTAGAATAGGAGGTAAATTATTTCAGATTCATATACTTTCTTTTTAACACTACAACAAGCATGTTAAAAGAAAAATCAGTCATTTTGGAAAATCAACATTAGGGTAATGGAGATTAAAGGACTCAAAAATTCCTTATTCTTTTTTAAATCAGAATGAATACTAACATCAATATCTTCTAAACAACAAATGTAAGAAGATCAATTCACTATTATTTACTTATTTAAAAAAAAATAGTAATATAGAATATATCATTTATTTTCCTAAACTCTTTATCAATACTCAATACTTTCAAATATGTAGGTCTTAAATGGTAAAAAGAAATTTCACTTAATCTTCTTTGGATACATATGGATTTAAATTCCGATCTCACATTTATTTCCTTATAAAGGTCAAAATAAATACACTAATACAAACATAAAATATTCATGTTCCAAAAGTCATAATACCTAACTTAGTATGGAAAATATACATCTTTTTGTATAAAGATAAACTAGGAAAACCTTTTTGCAAAGTATCTAAATAATACAGTATTAAAAACTATACATAACAAGGGTCCCTTAAGTACTTTACATAAAAAAAATATCACGCAAAGGTTATATTTCTACTCCCACAAGCTCTCTCTTTTCTTTTGCTAATCTTCATTTCCTCAAGATTCAATGGCTTCAAAACCTGAAAATAAAACTTGAAAAGGACCATGGGATGCTCACCTCCCAACCAAGGCCTCTAAGAGGCTACCCCCAAGATTGGGGAACCAAAACATAGACCGGTTTCACACACAAGCATTGCAACAACACAAAGAAGCTGCCAACAATATGAAAATCCATACCCAAGGATTTCACAAAGGATCACACAAGATCCATGATTGGGGTGAAGGTGGACCAAGTACCCAAATGGGGTGATAGCCAAATCCAAAGAATAATAAAAGCCTTCACACGGAAAAAAATAACATCATCTCAAACAAGAAAACTACCTCCATAACCCAACTGCATCCCTTATGACCCCCAATGCATTCAAGCCAAAACAAGCACCCTTATGACCCTCAAAGAAATGGCTTCATGGAGCCCATACTCCATGATTTCTCCCTCTCCTCCTTGAGGAGGGACTCTACACCCATGGGCTATCCTAAAAGTCCCTTCACCTCCCAAGACCACTCTTCCCTCCCAAGGGTGAGTGGACCTTGAGACTTCCAAACATAAGAAAATAATTGCAACATATTACAAAGATGAAATTTACATCACAACAAGAAAGTTAAATACAGATTTAAATGGCAACAAAATGCAGAACACAACTACTCATACTTTCACATTTTCTTCAAACAACAAGTAAACAACAACAGAGAAAATTAGTGCCACCAACCTAAGTCCAAGCTTATGGCAAGTGTTGAGTATGAGCTTCCCTTTTGTCCAAGCCTATCCTCCCTTCCTAGCTCCTCCAATTCTAGTCCAGTCTCTAAGTTAGAGAGTGGGTCTTCAAACTTTCCACAATGGAGAGTCCCCACTAAAAAGACTTCCACACAACTCCCCACAACCCCTAGGGATAAGATCTCCTCTCTCATTGGTTGTTCTTCCCTAAGCCCCTTACAAGCTTTTCAAAAATGGGTTCCTAAAAAGGTTGGCCAAAAAGTGGGTGAAGACTTAACATCTAAATGGATGGGTGTTCTAACCAAGACCTAGCTTTCAAAAGTTGATTTTTGGCCATCTCAAAAATCTAACTTTTGGAAGGGTATTTTGGTCAACAAGGGGTTTTCCTATGGCTAAAATTGACCCTTACCCATAGGTATACCAAGTGAGCTTACTAAAAATGACCCAAACACACCCCTAGGCACCTTTCTAACCCCTAAAAGTCCATTTTAGGATTCAATTCGAAAATTAATGACATGACCATACCTCTAGCTCCCTAACCAAGGGATTCTCATGGGGATCCTAAAGGGGTACTTACCTAGGTTGGTGGACAACCAATCCTCAAGTGGAACATGTCATGGCCACATGTACACATTACAAGTGGCAAGTGACACCACAATTTACACATCCCAAGCCACATGACATTTTCACTTGAGCACTCACATAACAAATTTACAATTACAATCTAACAAATTTAATCAAGACATACAAGCTCATTACATTTACAAATAAAATAAAATACAATGAGGTTTTGTCTTTGATTAGACACAACCTTGGCTTGCACTAAATTTACATTGGTCTATGTCTTGGTTCCTTGATATAATACCATTGTCTTAATCCTTGCACACTAGATCTGACATCAGTAGTCCAAAATCTATAGCATATATGAATAAATTCCATTCAAACTAGCAAATCATTTACAACATCACATAATCAATTTGAAATTCATATTGCATAATAATTTAACTTTTTTCTCTCTTGGCATCATGTGCACTCATAAACTCCACTTAAGTAATTAACTTCAATTCACAGTAGAAATCTCATCGTATCATAATCAAATCAACTCCCCATTTCCTAATTAATCATGTAAGCATATAAAATCCATCGCATCCTCACAACATTCATTAAATCAAAATAACCATAAATGCAAATCCATATTTGTATTATAAAATTTATCAATAATTCATCACCTAACATTTATCCTTCAATAAAATTCACAACTCATCATAATTTAAATCCTTGTTATTTTTCCTAATATCTCACATCAACATATATACCCAAATTGAAACGTCACAATAATTATCTAAATTAATCGTCATAAGTATGGAGAATGTCAAAAACTATATTGTACATCATCTAATGAAAATAGATTACGTATTAAGAGGGTCTAATCTCTTAAACCACCCAAAATCTTAAGCCAATTTCTAGGTCTATCCTAGTGGTCAATGACAAAGCTATGTCAGGCTTAGGAGGTATGAGAGAAATCTCTCATACCAAGCCATTGGGGCTTGCTTCATTCTATAGAGATTTTTCTTCAATTTGTAGACCATATCAATTTTATCTGTGGATGAGAAGCCCTTTGGCTACTCTATGTATACTTCCTCTTCTAGTATAACATTAAAAAATGTAGATTTTACATCCATTTGATATACTTTAAACTTTTAATGGGAGAAATAGGCAAGTAGAATTATTAACCTTTCTAGTCTTGCTACTGGTGCAAAGGTTTCCCCATAGTCTAGTCCTAGTTCCTGTGCATATTCTTTATAGACTAACCTTGCCTTGTTCCTCCCCACCTTTCTTTCCTCATTCATTTTGTTTTTAAACACCCACTTTGTGCCTATAAAATTCTTATCCTCAAGTCTGGGTAGAAGAGTCCATGTATCATTCTTTACTATTTTTTCTGGCTCCTCTTCCATTTCTTTGACCCAGTTGTCATCCTCTAGAGCTTCTCTTGTAGTTTTAGTCTCTATGCTAGAAAATATAAATATATTCTCTCTAGCCCTTCTTCTGGTTAGAATTTTGCCACATTTGTCACCAATAATGTTATTAGTGGAGTGATAGGTGACATACCTTGGTAGAACTGGTCAGTGATCTAAGTCTTCTCTTTTTGGTTGAGCAGTATTTTCAACATCGACATGATCGTGAACATCTTCTTGTTCACCTTCTTCAATTAGTCTTTCATTTTGATCTATTTCTTGCTCAAGAACATTACCCTGTTCCATAGGTTTGTTTGCCTATTCTCCTTCATCAGTGGTTATGATTTCATTGAATTCTATTTGGTCATTGAAGTTATGACCTCCATCATTGTCAAATTTACCTTGATTGATCTTATCACCTTGTTCTGAGTGCTCATCTATCTTCACGTTTATACTCTCCACTATTTCACCTATCCTTTGGTTTAGGCATCAACATGCTTTACTTTTGGTGGAGTAACCAAAAAATATGCCTTCATCACTCTTTGGCTCAAAATTTCCATAGTAAACATCTCTCTTGATGTAAAAGTTGCTTCCAAATACTTTGAAATAGCTTACACTGGGAGTATGACCAAACCATAACTCATATGCAGTTTTACTAGTTCCTTTCTTGACTTGAACCTGGTTCAATATATATACAATGGTGCTAATTACTTATGTCCATAAGTGATGAGGTAGATTCTTCTGAATCATCAGAGTCCTTGCATAGTCTATCAGAGTCATATTTCTTCTTTCAACGACTCCATTTTGTTGAGGGGTTCTTGGTGCAGACATCTACCTTTTTATCCATTGTTCTTCATAGTAGTTAATAAACTCTTGAGAGGTGTACTCACCTCCTCTGTCCGACCTTAGACACTTTAAGTTCTTACTAGTCTCCTTCTCCACTCAGGCCTTGTAGATTTTAAATATATGGAAGGCCTCTAATTTTGCTTTTAGGAATATCATCCACATCATCCTCAAAAAATCATTTACAAAGAGCATAAAATACCTGTGTCCATAGTATCTCTTCATCCTCATTGGTCCACACAGATCTACGTGAACAAGATCCAATACATTATCAACTAAATAAGACTTTTTGTTGAAGCTTGTACCTATCAGTTTACCCAAATGACATTCTTTGCACAAGGCCTTGTTTGGCTTTATGATGTTAGGAAGCCCTCTGACTAAATTCTTCCTACTCACTTTGACTATGTTATCAAAGTTTATGTGGCAGATTATTTTGTGCTTGGTAGTAAACAGATTTACCTTTTATTGAATCTTTCTCAAAACAACTACTCTACTACCCATTAAAAGGAAAACATCTACTAACAGTTGGGTAAGTGTTCTTTACAAATCACTTCCCTCTAAATTTTAAATAAGGTACAACTCCCTAGAATTGGTTTTCAATGAATCTTAACTAACAATATTACAGTTTTAGCTTTTAACGAAAGCTTTTAACATTGCTATATCATTCTTAGATGATAGCCTTTTTCCAATATGAATTTCAAAAAATAAAATATCATGAGTAATAGTAGAAAAATTCATAGTTTCCGACTTTCAAGATCACTTCAAAGATAAAAGATTAAAGAATAACTTACGAAAAGAAAATTAAACAAACATTGGTGACTCAAGCTACTACTGGAACTTTTTTAGTAAAATGGTGAATGAATTATAATGTCAACATAGAACATTCATGAGTTCTTTCCAAATAGCATAGATTTGAAATACAACTATATAAATATACTAATCGTCTTTGTAGCATAGGCCAAAGAGAGAAAAATATATATCTTTGACAACAAACTTGATTCATCAAATGTCTTTCTTCAGAAAATAAACTGAAAAGCTAAAAAGTAACTAGTTCTTTTTCTAAAACCTCCAACCCTTTCACCATCACTGTCACTCTACTTATAGTTTTAGCAAAGCCGAGAGGTCTCCCAAAAAATCCGACCTCTTGGTTAAAAAATTAACAAATTAACCAAAGTTAAGAGGACACATGTCCTTAAGAGTTTTTAATGCAAATAGAAAGAAAATTAAAGCTCTAGTTTTGGATCCTTATCATTAGCACATTCTTCATCACCAGTAGAAATCCCTCCTTCACCTGCAACAGAATTAGTTTCTTCCCATTGTTTATACACCTGAACAAGTTCCTTTGAAAATTGCAAATGAGGAATTTTTATGTTTAGTATTCTAGTCATTACTACCTCTTTAGTCCACTTGGATTTCTTAACCTTGTCAATTACTGTGAAAACTTGATCAACACAGAGATATATCATGGATTCGATCCTGGCTAGTCATGTGAAATCTGAGGCCTTAGGATTTATGTTTTCTTTTATTTTCTTCATGGTAGCCTTGAACACCCCCAAAGTTTTCTTCAACTCCTACTCACTGTGTTAGGAATGAATGCTGGATGTTGGTAGTCATTCTGTAGAAGTTGGTGTTGCATTCATGACTATGATTGTCATTGATGTCAACACAATGATCTTCTGGAGACTAGTAGAGAAGTAGACAATGTTTTGATTAGCGCACGTGGGATATTGTAGTTGGAGCTATATGATGTTGAGGTTATATTATTTGATATGTAATTTGTCTATGGTTAAGAGCGCAAACATAAATTCATTTATTCATAGAAGTTATGAGCATTTTGGTGGAAGCAGTATTCAGGTAGTGTTCCTAAGTAGCGGTTTGTGGAAATCGGATGATATCTCCTAATTGGGATGGAATCTAGTTTTGCACAGTTAAAGGGAAGGTTGAGACACATTGATAGTGACATGGTTCATAGTGCAAACTTTGAGGTCACATGAGTGAAGAGTGATTACATCTGGAAGCCGACAGTTTTGTGTAAATTTAATGTAGCGTGTAGAAACTTTTATTTTATATTTGTGTGCTGACTCATTTGTAATTATTTGAGTGTGGTATAAAGGAAGGAATGTTTTTCATTATTGGATATAGTAGAAGTGGTAGTAATGTGAAAGAAGTGTGAGCATGGATGTGTGATGCGGTATGCATGAAGTGGAGGAAAGAGCTAAGTATGAGAGCGAAATTGTGAAGGAAGACATGCAAAGTATAGAGATCTGAGATTGAGATATGATGTAGCAGTGAGTGTAGTTTGGCATAGTTAGAGAAGAGGTAACATATTATTCTATTGAATAATGAAAAGATTATTTGGAAAGTGAGTTCAGTGATCTTACCCGGAAGCTGTTTGTGCAGTGGGTCCTTCTGTCTTCCATAACTCCTAACAGGGTTAGAATCTTTTAACAGGGATTCAAAATCTCCTAACAAGGATTCATATGTATTGAATGTATTTCATAAGACTCCTAACAGAGTCCATCCTTTCACAAAGAATATTCATATTAGTGCATCTTTTGTGCGCATCATTCCCACTGTGGTTTACTCTTTGATAAAGAGGTTCCCTAGTCAACATATCTTGTGTTATTGTGTCATTGTGTATGAATATCCTTCTATGGTTGGAAATTACATTGCTTACATGGTTAAATGTTGTTGAAGTTGATAAAGGCTATAATTATCTGATAACTAATTCACCCCCCCCCTCTCAGTTATCTTGGTGGAATTTACTTTCTAACAATTGGTATCAGAGCAGCAGGTCCTTGAAAGAAAAGTTTAACAACTTAAGGAGATCCATGGTGAATTTTAGGAAAGAAAGCCCTAAGTTTAATGGAGTAAATTTTGACAGCTGGAAAGAGAAGATGAAGACACATTTACTATGTTTAGGACCAGGTTATTGGTTGATTACAAAGAATGAGAAGACTATCATTGGAGAAGATAATCTTGAGATAGGATCTAAAGATGAGCTAGATCTATTCATGTGTAATATACTCTGCAAGAGAAGCACTTTTGACAACACTCTCGGAGAATGAATACAGTCAAGTAAAATTTTTAACAAAAGCCCATGAAATTTGGAAAGCTTTACACTCTACTTTTGAAGGTGATGAACATGCAAAGAGAGCTAGATTACATAATTGGATATGTGCATTTGAAGATATAAGAATGATGGAAGATGAATCTGTTAGAAGCTATATTTGTAGAATGTCAGAAATTATTGTCGGAATAAAAGCTTGTGGAGGAACAAAGACAGAGAATGAAGTGATATGGAAAATTTTGAGGACATTGACTCCTCTATTTAACCAGACAACACAGATGATTGAACAAGTTATACCTTGTACTACAAACTTTACAAGAGAGACTCTTCTTGAAAGATTGGAAGTAGCAGAAATGAACTTGAGGGTATTAGGAGAATTACCTAGGATGGAGACAACATTCAGTGCTCTTAGTATTCATCCTACTTTGTCAAGAAGTACCAGTGTGAGTGGAGATTATGCCAATAGTAGCAGATCTAGAAATGAAGAAGATAAGAAGATTGAAGAAGGTATTGCCTTGATTGTGAAAAGAGAACCAGACGGTAAGAAAATTTTTAAATGTTGGACTTGTCAAGAATATGGTCATTTTGCATCTAAATGTCCTAAGAGAGTTAAGAAGTATAGAAATAATTTCAAGCCTAGAAGATCTAAGGAATGTTATTATGCTAATGATGAAGATCTTGAAGCTAGTATAGAAAGTACTTTGAGTGAAAGTGATACTAAGAATAATGATGAAATAGGATTTGTAGCAATTAAAGAAGATAATTCTAAATCTGATGTTAAGGAAGAAAAAGCATTAGTTTCCCAAGTTGAAAAGAAAGTTGATTGGATTATAAATAGTGGTTGTTCACATCATATGACTGGTGACATGAAGAAGTTCATAAAGTTTAACAATTATGATGGAGGAATTGTTAGAGTTGGTAACAATGCACCTTGTCTAATTAAAGGTATAGGATCTATTACTCTTGATGGAAAGACTAATACTGATGATGTTTACTTTGTTGATGGATTGAAACATAATATTTTGAGTGTTGGACTATTAGTGGATAAGGGATATCAAGTTTGGTTTAGTGAGAAAACTTGTGTGATAAAGGATAAGGATGGAAAACTGATTGGAACTGGATCTAGAACTAGAGGTAATGTATTTCAGTTGAATCCTACTGAGATGACATGTTTGATTACTAAAATTGATGACAGTTGGTTGTGGCATAGAAGGTTTTGTCATATAAACTTTGATAACAATGTGAAAGTGAGTACTACACTTGCAGTAAGAGATTTGCCTAAAATTATGAAGCCTACTAACATGATTTACAAAGAATGTGTGATGGCTAAGCAAAAGAGAAGTTCATTTCCTAGTAAGAAGTTCACATCGACAGAGAATTTGGAGATTGTTCATATAGACTTGAGCGGTCCTACCAGGACTAGAGGATTCTATGGAGAAAGGTATTTTATGATTCTTGTTGATGATTTTACAAGAATGATGTGGATTGCATTTCTGAAAGAAAAATCTGAAGCATTTGATAAGTTTAAGATCATTAAGAATAAAGTTGAGAATGAATCTGGAATGAAGATTAAATGTTTGAGATCTGATAAAGGTGGAGAATTTACTTCTAGAGAGTTTAACACTTTTTGTGAAGTGAATGGTATTAAGAGACAATTTTGAGCCCCTAGAACACCTGAACAAAATGGTATTGTAGAAAGAAGAAATAGGTCAGTGACTGAAGTAGCAAGAGCTATGTTATTTGAGAATGATTTGGCAAAGACATTTTGGAGAGAAGAAGTGAATACAATAGTATATACAATGAACAAAGTAAAAATTAGAGTAGACACAGACAAGACACCTTATGAATTATGGTTTGGACATGCACCCTCAGTTAAGTATTTTAGAATTTTTGGAAGCAAATGTTATATAAAGAGAGATGATGATATTGGAAAGTTTGATCCTAGAAGTGATGAAAGTATTTTTCTTGGATATTATTTGAAGAGAAAAGCATATAGATGTTACAATAAGAGAACTAAAACTATTATTGAAAGTGTAAATGTTAAGGTTGATGAGAAGTTTAAAATTCAGGAAAGAATGCTTGACTATGAATCTGATGAAGAAGCTCATCCTCAGCCTAACATTGAAACTACTGAATTATTCTATGAGAGTGAAAGTGAATTATTGAATGAGAGTCTTCCAGAAGAAACCAGAGAGGAATCTAAAGAAGAATCTATAGTTGAAGCAAGATCTGTAACTATGACACCGAACAGGTATATATTTAGAAATCATCCTGTTGAACAAGTTATTGGAAGTTTGGACAGAGGAGTTCTGACTCAGAATAAGGTACATTTATGTTTGATTTCTCAAATTGAACCTAAATCTACTAGTGAAGCTTGTGAAGATGAACATTGGATTAATGATATGAAAGAAGAACTAGATCAAATTGAAAAGAACAAGACATGGGAATTGGTCCCTAGACCTAAAGACAAGAATGTGATTGGAACTAAATGGGTATTCAGAAACAAGATGAATGAACAAGGAGAAGTAGTAAGAAACAAAGCAAGATTAGTTTGTAAAGGATACTCGCAGCAAGAAGGAATTGACTATGAAGAAACTTTTGCATCTATGGCAAGAATTGAAGCAGTAAGAATGTTCTTGACCTATGCAGCTTTTAATAATTTAAACATGTATCAGATGGATGTGAAGTCAGCATTTCTGAATGGAGAATTGGAAGAAGTCTACATTGAGCAGCCTAAAGGTTTTCCTTTGACTCAAGAAGGAGATATGGTATGTAAATTGAAAAAAGCATTATATGGACTAAAGCAAGCACCTAGAACTTGGTATGCTAGACTGGATAAGTATTTGTCAAAATTGGGATTTACTAAAGGAACAACTGATAGCAATCTGTACACAAAAGAAATTGAAAATAGTTTGTTGATTATAGTTATTTTTGTTGATGACATTATCTTTGGAGGAGAAGATGAAGCTAGTGACAAATTTGCTGATGAAATGAAGACTGAATTTGAAATGAGTATGATTGGTGAGATGAAATACTTTTTGGGATTATAGATAACATAGAATAGTGATGGTATCTTTGTATGTTAGACAAAGTACTTGAATGATTTGCTGAAAATATTTGGAATGGAGAACTGTAAACCAGTTGGAACACCTATGGTTACAGGACATAAACTATCTAGCAAAGATGAAACACCGGCAGTTGAGCAGAAGAAATAAAGATCCATGATTGGAGGATTGCAGTACTTAACATATACTAGACCGGATATACAACATTTAGTTGGAATGGTAGCAAGATTTCAAGCTGAACTTAGAGAGTCACATTATGTAGTAGTAAAGAGGATACTGAGATATTTAAGAGGTACAATGGACTATGGATTGTGGTATGAAAAATCTAATGATTTTACCCTATGTGCATATACAGATGCTGATTGGGGATGTAGTGTTGATGACAAGAAAAACACCAGTGGTGGAGCCTTTTTTCTTGGAGGAAGATTAGTTTCTTGGTTAAGAAAGAAGCATAATTGTATTTCACAAAGCACAATAGAAGTAGAGTATGTAGCAGCAGCAAACAATTGTAACCAGATAATTTGGATGAAGTAGATGCTGAAGGATATTGGAATTAGGTTTGTTGAGATTGTTGTCATACATTGCGACAAAACCAATACAGTTAGTATGTCTAAGAATCTTGTTTTACATTCTAAGACTAAGCATATAGAGATCAAGTATCATGTTGTAAGAGAGAAAGTTTCTAAAAAAGAAGTCAGATTGGAGTACATAAGCACAAAGGAATAGATAGCAGACATATTTACAAAGCCTTTGCCTAAGGATACATTTGAGTATCTGAGAGGTATGCTTTGGGTTATGCCTCAGCCTACATTTGAGTAATGATGTAGTTGGTTGCATCCATCCAGTGGTATATGAGCCCTATCTTTCTTTTGGATTGGATGTTGGTACTTCCTCTATGGGGGAGTATGTGAGCTGAGTCATGAGGACTCTTGTGAATGTATTTTATGAACAATGTCTTTTAACATTCAATTGTTGTTGACATAGTGATGAAATTCATGTCATTGATGTCAATGGGGGAGAAGTGTACACGAAAAACTACTTGTACCATTTGTTGGAGAGAACTAAATAGGATAATGAAGCAAGATTTGAAATGTTTGTCAGAGCAGCAGTGTTGCAGTATTGGATTTTTGGAACATGGGATGTTTTTCATCTATTTTGTCATCAATACCAATGGGGGAGATTGTTAGGAATGAATGCTGGATGTTGGCAGTCATTCTGTAGAAGTTGGTGTTCCATTCATGACTATGATTGTCATTGATGTCGACACAGTGATCTTCTGTAGACTAGCAGAGAAGCAGACAGTGTTTTGATTAGCGCACGTGGGATATTGTAGTTGGAGCTATGTGATGTTGATGTTATATTCTTTGATATGTTATTTTTCTATGGTTAAGAGCACATATAGAAATTCATTTATTCATAGAAGTTATGAGCATTTTGGTGGAAGTAGTATTCAGGCAGTGTTCCTGAGTAGCGGTTTGTGGAAATTGGATGATATCTCCTAATTGGGATAGAATCTAGTTTTGTGTAGTTAAAGGGAAGACTGAGACACATTGATAGTGACATGGTTCACAACACAAAATTTGAGGTCACACAAGTGAAGAGTTATTACATCTGGAAGATGACAGTTTTGTATAAATTTAATGTAGCGTGTGGAAAATTTTATTTTGTATTTGTGTGCTGAATCATTTGTAATTATTTGAGTGTGGTATAAAGGAAGGAATGTTTTTCTTTATTGGATATAGTAGAAGTGGTATTAATGTGAAAGAAGTTTGAGCATGGATGTGTGATGCGGTATGCATGAAGTGGAGAAAAGAGCTAAGTATGAGAGCGAAATTGTGAAGGAAGACATGCGAAGTACAGAGATCTAAGATTGAGATCTGATGTAGCAGTGAGTGTGGTTTGGCACAGTTAGAGAAGAGGTAACATATTATTCTGTTGAATAATGAAAAGATTATTTGGACAGTGAGTTCAGTGATCTTACCCTGAAGCTATTTGGGTAGTGGGTCCTTCTGTCTTCCATAACTCCTAACAGGGTTAGAATCTTTTAACAAGGATTCAAAATCTCCTAACAGGGATTCATATGTATTGAATGTATTTCATAAGACTCCTAATAGAGTCCATCCTTTCACAAGGAATATTTATATTAGTGCATCTTTTGTGGGCATCATTCCCACCAGGGTTTACTCTTTAATCAAGAGGTTCCCTAGTCAACATATCTTGTGTTATTGTGTCATTGTGTATGAATATCCTTCTGTGGTTGGTAATTACATTACTTACATGGTTAAATTTTGTTGAAGTTGATAAAGGTTATAATTATCTGATAATTGATTCACCCCCCCCCTCTCAGTTATCTTGGTGGACTTTACTTTCTAACACACCATAGCTGGCTGTATATACATGCACAAAGTTAATCACTTTCAATTCATTTAACATTGTTCTCTAAAGCTATTTGATTTCTTTCTCATAGTGTTTATTCTCAATAATGGAGCTTTTGATAAGTAGGAGATATTTTCCATAGCAAGTCAAATTGTGATATTGCTATCAAGATTCAACTGTCTAGTTTTTTGAGTCAAACTCTTTAACCCATGATGACATTAAGGGGATTTCTAATGAATGGTTCATAAGGCACAACACTTGGTGAAGGTTTTGCAAATGAGGATGCAAGTAGAGTTGGTTTAGCCATGGAGGAAACTCCATAGTTAAGCACGCTCAAGCTGGAGTAGTACTAGGATGGGTGACCTCCTGGGAAGTCCCAGTGCTTCACCTCTGTGAGCATCACCTAGATCCAATGAGTGCTAAGTCTTTCATTCATTCTCATGAGAGATGGGTTCATGTGAACCACTAGTCATGAATCATGGGTCAATGAGTTTGACTCAAAAAACTACACAATTGAATCCTGATAGCAATATCACAATTTGACTTGCTGTGGAAAATATCTCCTACTTATCAATTGATGAGCTTAAGGTGATTTCTAATGAATGGTTCATAAGGCACAACACTTGTTGAAGGTTTTGAAAATGAGGATGCAAGTAGAGTGGGTTTATCCATGGAGGAAACTCTGTAGTTAAGTGCACTTGAGCTAGAGTGGTACTGGGATGGGTGACCTCTCGGGAAGTCCTGGTGCTTCACCTCTATGAGCATCATCTAGACCTAATGAGTGCTAATTTTTTCATTCATTCTCATGAGAGATGGGTTTGTGTGAACCACTACTCATGAATCATGGGTCAATGAGTTTGACTAAAAAAACTACACAGTTGAATCCTGATACCAATATCACAATGGAGCTTTTGATTGCGGTGATGCACCAATTAATGTTTCTTCTGAGGATAAAGAAGATATATTCCTGAGGATATTTCAATGATCTTTCAATGAAAAACTTAATAAAACCATATTTCTCAATATCTAGAAATTTGGTCATAGTAGCGATCCATTTCTGCTCTTCCCTGTCCCACAACTGCCTTTGCATTTGTAACTCTCCTATAAGAGCTTGTGTGTCAGAAAGAATAGTTTGAGCATCCTTAAGATATTTGAGGCCACTATTAATCACTTCATTGATCCACTCATCCACTAAAGATACTAGTGCTCGACTACGTTGAACTTGGCTCAAGAAAGTTTTACACTCAATAGAATCTGGGTCAAAAACCTGAGGAGACTGAACCAGTGGAGTAGCATCAAAACTATAGAAAGTATTAATAAACTGAGACAATGTCAAAATTGTATGTTTCAATTATTTATTTTCCTTTCCATCTTTCCATGAAGTATATAACATCTGTTGAGTCATTTATTTGAACAAATGATTTTTTCCCGCTCGATCCATGGTACCCAGTTCAACTTTGGTTACTTCAAATTTGTTAGCTTTGATGTCTTGTTCCCCTTCCTTTGGATTGTAAGTGGCTACCTCAGTAGTCCATTTTCCTTTATTTGCATCAGTGAACATCCTGGCTATGCTTTTCACCTTCTTCATTTTTGGGGTTTTTTGAACATATTTGCTAACGATATCCTTGACTGGGACTGAGACAAGAACCAAGCTACACTTTTTACTTACAAAGGTAGCTAACCATTTGGGCATGATATCAGATGTAGTTGGGTTTTCAAGAGTCTTTGTTGGTGTACCAATAACCTCCAGTGTTGCATCATCAAGATCAAAAAGATCTTTGCCGATTTATTCTTCCTCAGCTATGTTAAAACTCACATCTTCCAACTTATCTTCATCTAGATTAATTGTCAACACATTTTATTGAGCCATAGCTTTGTTAGTCCTCAATTTGGTCTTGGATCTCATAATCCTTTGTGAAGGACCCACTAGAAAATAATCTATTGTGGCTTTCTTTCGGATACTTTTAGCTTGTGGTTTCTCTGAAGGCCCTACATTTTCAATTAGTGTAGATGCATTAGAAATAGAAATTGGAGAGGATAAAGAAGCAATTCCAACTTCCTCTTTTATTGTTTTAAACTGTTTCTGATTTCTTTTTGCTAATAGCCACTCATTAGTTAAATGGATCACATATTTTGTCCCCTTCTCAATATTATCTTCCTCTTCTTCAGACCAGTCAATGACAGGATCATTTATTTCAATTGGAATCTTGAAGTTGGGATTAATTAAATTGGACCCATCATCACTTATCCCTTCCATGTTGATTTTTAGTCTCATAGATTGAATTTGTGATATGCACAACCTACTATGTGCTCTTTCTTCTACATATGATTCATCACAACAGTCTTCCCACAAGTCTTCTAGGTGAGTTATAGGGAACATGTGGGACCTAAGCCCTAAGCTTCCACTGGCATAGTTTTTATTATCAAAACCAATTCTTTCAGTATAATATCTAAAATCAAAATAACAAAGGTCACTCCCTATGCTAACTACATCTGTCATTGTTTTGCATGAGAACCCTAATGATACAGAGAAAGCTTTTTCCCATTCTTCTTTAAGGAGGAATCTTTTTAGAATGATGGTGAGTTATCTACAGACCTCTGCTATGATGAAACAATCAAAAGCATACCTAGGTAATCACATTGGTGCATCCTCGAAATCCCCAATCCTGATGTAGGAGAACCTAGGAAATTGGATGTAATAGCTACCATATTTGGTCACAAACTCTTGGGCTTTTGGGCTACTTCTTTTATCAGAAATTCCAGCCAACTCAAAAAAAAAATTTCCCATGAATGTATCATGCACTCTTCTATAATTTTCAATAACTTTATCCTTCTATAGAATTGGGTAATATTTGTAGATACACATATCTCGGACCTAGCGTTTAGGTGGCATTCTGTACCATTTTCTACTACAAGCCAAGAAGTACGTGAGATCAGAGGACATGAAGAACCCACTACCAGTCAATTCAGAGGTATTAAGTTGTTCTTTGAGAGAGCTAGCAATTAGTTCAGCCTAATCTAAGATTTGTGTTCCTTCTAGGATAATTTGAACATGGAAATACATCCAGTCTGAGAAGAGAAAGGCTACTTGAGACCCTTTTACTCTATGTAGCATTACATTATATCACTGATATATTGGTGAACATGGGTCCTATTGAATTTCTTAGGTAGACATGAAATTTATGATCACAGGAGCTCCCTATTTCTTACCTTCGTGCACCAGTTTCTTCATAACAAAACAATTAAAACTTTACACACAAGACTTAAATTAAATAGAGCATGAGGACTTGAGCATTTATTACAAATCTTTTATGGAGAAAGTGGTAAAGATTTGATTTGACAACTTATGCATGTACTCCATAATTACAAATCAAGCAAATTCTAGGGCCAATAAAAGTAATAATTATTCAGATTCTTGGGGTGTGTTAATCCCCTACCATATATTAGCATTAAATGTATACCTTTCTATGGACCCCCACTACTTAGCTATCACAAAATTCTCTTTCCTTTTATAACCTCTTACAGATGTGTTTGAACAAGAATGAACAAAGTTCATAACTATTCAAGATTGTTCAACACTATTCAACACCATAGATTGTACCAATTGATAATTTGAATGCCATGAAATGCCACAAATCCATAATTAATATGGTAGATTCTCTTTATATCTCAGCAACAGATAGATTTCCTCCATTTACTTGTCATCCTGTCATGTTTTAGAAATAATGAAGTCATTAAGATAAATCTTGAATAGGCTTGAACAAAGTTCAAATGTGTTCAAGGGTGTTCAAAAGTGTTCAAGAAAAATGAAGTTCATCAATAACTTCAAGAGGCTCAAAATCAAAGAGTGACCCTGTAGTACCTCACCCCTAGTCTGATTTTAAAAATGTTGTAATTAATCTAAGATGATAGATTATATGTTAGAAATTTTTTGATGCTTATGATTTTACTGACCCCATACTTGCATGTGTATGGTTGATGTGTTTATTTTATATTTCTATTTGACGTGCTTGATGCGGTTGAGGGACAGAGTCGTAGTTACTTGCTTGCGAGATCCACACAATCGACCGATCCTTGCCATTGTTTGTTATATCTCTATACATATATCTCTTATGTAGGTTTGCAGGTATCGGGCATCAACTTCCTTGAATTGTTAGGATGAGCATGCCCTATCGCTAATCTCAATGGTAAAAGAGGGGAGATAATATTCAGTTCCAAATCCTAACCTAAGCCAAATATTGTCCTAAAGTAGGGGACAAGATTCTATGTTTCCACCCTTCTAAACTCGACCAATTAGCAAGAGTTTATAACTATGTCCTGAGTATGATTGTGGGTCCTTAGGTCTTTTTTATTCTTTGATTTGTGGCGTTTGGTGTGATTTCTATTTTTAGATCATTCTATTTTTAGCTGTGAAATATCATTTACATGGTAATTAAATAAATGTAATTATTTAGTTTAATTATTATTTTTATTATATAGTGGTAGCAATAAATTAATTGGAAATTAATTATATACAATTATTGGGTGTGGTTGGAATATTTAATTAATGAGAATTAATTAAATATCTTCACCTTTGAAATATTTAATCATGAAAATTAACCTTTGTTCAATTAAAATGTATTTATTAAATTAAGGGTTAATTTAGCATGTGTTAATTATGTCAAACTAAATGTTCTAATTTTTAATTGATTAAATGCATTAAGTTGCACATTCATAATTGAATGAAATTAAATTAATAATATTAGTTAAAGTTTGGTTATGTGCTTTTCAACAAAAGTCAAAGTGGAGAGGAGACTCTAGTTCAATTGAAACTGAACTGTAAACTAAAGTTTGTTTTCATGCAAAGCTCTCTTGGAGTCGAGTTTGAACTCTTGCATGTGAAAGGAGATTCTTTTATGTATTGAGAGTTTTAGCCATTATTGGATAACACAGTTTTGGAGGAGAAATTTGGAGACAGGTTTTGGAAAAGAACTCTTCAAAAAGCTTGGATTTTATTTCTTCATTCTGGTCTTCGTAAGATTTTCTCTTCGGTGTTGTTTTGAGGTAGGTCTCAATAATTATGGAGATTCATGTTCTCTCAATTTTCAAATGACTGTATTCTTCATGCCTGTATGTGATTGTCTATCTGGACCTCTATTCTATTCTTTGTAGGTTTCTCTCTCTCTTCCTGTAATTCTGAAATCTATTTTGTAGAAAACCTTGCTGATTCATATCCTTTTTGTGATTTATTTATTGGTTGAGTTTTGGTCAAACTATAGATTTTGTTTAGATAACCAGCTGATTTGAAGATTTTTCCGATTTGCTTATATTAAAATATAGCTCTTGCATCCCTTTAAGGAAAAATTATATGTGGTAGAGATAAGAGCTTATTAAAGGGATAATATTAATTGTTAAAATTTTTTTTAGTAAAAGCTTGTTGTATATTGTTCAGGTATTATCTCATATATGTATTATATATTTTATAAAAATAAAACATAAAATTAAAATAATTTATATATAAAAAATATGTATTTGAATTGAAATTTTAAATAAAAATTTAAATGAGAAAAAACTTTAAAATTCAAATAATATTGGAGGGGTCTAAATACTCCCTCCCCTTACCTTTTTGGCGCACCCATAAAGGGTTGCCATTCGTAGTACCTTTGGGGTACTGACGCACGATAGTCCCCCAAAGGACTGACGTGCACCAGTACCGCAGGGTACTGACGCACGTTAGACCCTACAGAGGAAGGGGCTCGTGTGCCGAGGTGAGGGTGTGGGGGCACATGCGCTCCCCACTCACAACATTGACTTTTTGTTATAAACTTTTTCTATTAGTTTTAAAATGTTTTTATTTATTATAAATTTTATTATTTGATAATTGTTTTTATTTATTAAAAATAGTTTAATTTGATAGTTGTAATTATTATTTTTGTTTTACTATTAAATGTATTAATTTATTAATTTAGTACTCTTAATTTGATTTAATTCATTTATTGTTATTTTGAGTTAATCCTTGGTTAAGATGAACATGTAAGTCATTTTTAGGGTATTATTTGGAATAGGGTTTTAATATCAATGAATCATAGTATTGCTTATAAATTATAGATGTATTTTTTTTTTGTATATTTATATACTTAGATGATATTCTAAGATAATTTTAATTCTTTTGTATGATATAATTAAACGAATATCATATAAGAAATTTTGTAATAGAGATTGTTTTATTTATTCAATTGGTTGTTTTTAATGTTTAGTAAGTTTTTACATGTGCAATCTTTGGTAAACATGATTTATCACTGAGAGATTAGATGCTCTTGGGCAATTTGTCTTGGATTGATTATTAGGGGCTGTAGTTGACTTTTTGGGTTATAATCCAGAGGCAGGTACATCGGGTGTTTGGATTGTCTCTTTTGTTTACTTTGCATACTCTGTTAGGTTGTATGAGTTGTTCTAACCCTAGGTGGGTTTGTTCTTGGTGGTTTCTGGTCTTGCATGTTGGATCTAGTTATTAAGATTCATGAGTTGTGTTAGCTTAGAGTTCTTAATGATCTTGTGAAACCCTAGGGTAGGTCATATGAGTGTATAACAGGAAGTGGCTTGTAATTGGTGCTGGAGCCCAGAAGTGGCTACCAGGAGATCCTATTACAAGTAGCTTAATAAGTGATAATTAATAAACATTGGGAATTTAAAATGAACCTAATAAGATATTATGTGCCTCGCCCATGCTTGAGTTCCCAATTGAGTTTGACTAGGATGAGAGTGAGAAGATGCTTGCCACCTTTGTGGACTAGATATGACATAGTTAGTACCTTGTTTGCACTTGAGGTTACTAAAACCACATAGAGTCACTAGGGTGCCAAGGTCTGAAGAGACTACCAGGATAACCTTAGAGTTGGCTTGTGTGATGACACTTCCTTTATGCAGCTTAGGTTTTCTACATGTGTTGGATGCCTTTGGTTGGGTATGTTATACCTTGTGATCCTTTTTGTACCCTTTGAGTTAGAAGCTTTTAGGATTTTTTTCCTTAGCTTGTTATGTTGATGTTTGCTATCCGAGTGGGATCTGATGTTATCTCCTCAGCATGGTGGGAGTGGACCATTTAGGTTCACGAGGTTGGGTGGTAGTGATTCTTTTACCATTTGAGACTCTAACATTCATGTACCAATGCTGGATGATCCCTATGGTAGGTGTTCCTTCTTGATCTTCATTGATGAAGATGTGTTCTTGTTCTTCATCCTTTTTGTGATCTTGTATCATTGTATTAGATGTCCAGAGATATCATGTTGTACTTCTTTTCAGTTAATGTATTACATACCCTGCAACATGTGCAATGGATGCAGATTATTATGGCCACCTTATGGTACCAATTGCATTTATGTAATCATGCATATGATGTTGTATTTATCTTTTAGTTGTAATCTTGGGACTCATAATTATATTTTATCTACATTAATTATTAATTCTTTCATAATCTACATCAAGGAACCCTTGAGAGTTGTAACCTATGAAAGTTGTCTATTGCTATGCTTTGCTTCCGCATTGTGAAACTTGATGTTGTTGATTGTTAACTCCAAAAAAAAAAATTGCTCTGCAAACTTAGTTAGGTTAAGTTCTCCTGGGTTCCCTGGCGGGGCATTATAGACCCAAATGACAAATAGTTTTAGATGACCAAACTTAGGATACACAAAACAAGGGAATCAATTACTTAAAAGGGATAATCATTCGACACAAGATCAAAACAAAGAGTAGAAGAACAAGTACCAAACTAGGACTAACATCAACTCTGACAGGGGATTTCTTTTGACAAAAGGTAGAGAACTCAGAACTCTAGTTACATAAAAATGAAAGGGGAAAACTGACACACCAAAAATGAAACAGGAAAAGACATCTAACCTAAAATGTACAATAATTTACACATTGAGAGACTCAAAGTTTTACCAGTTTTAAATCTTTCCCATTATAAGATTACAGAAAGATTGATCCATCGAGGTGATCTAACTTAAAATCATTTGATCCCAGCTCTTCCTTAGTTAGAAAAGGTCCCTTCTACAAGGTTTGAAACTTACTTTGAGCTCATTTAGGTTCTTTTCTCTTATCCCATAGTAGTACTTCATCTCCCTTCATGAATTTCTAAGGCTGAGATTTCTTGTCAAAGATGTTTTTAACCTTAACCTAATGCTTCATGATCCTATCTACTAGTGCTTCCCTGTCTTCTTTGAGTTTATGCAGATACATGATTCATTTTTCCAAGGAATCTCTGAAATTTTGGTCCTTAATAACTACTTGCAATTTTTGTGCTGATAATTCTAAGGGAAGAGATACCTGAGCTCCTACCCCATACACTAATTCAAAAGGCACCATGTTGATTTCTCTTTTTAGTGTTATTATGTCTACCCAAAGGGATTCAAAAAGCTTCTTATGCCAATTTTTACCATTGTCATCTACCAACTTCATAATGGTTACCAGGTTCTTGTTACTCGATTCCGCTTGCTTGTTACCTTGGGGAAAATAATCTGATGAATGAGAGAAAGAAATACTATGATCATAGCAGAAAAGAGTTAACTCCTAAGATGTAAAGTATGTAGCATTATTTGTTACAATCTTTTGAGGAACTCCAAATCACACCAGGATATTATTTTTCAAGAAATCGCACACCACCTAGGAATTTGATTTTTTGGTTGGAATAGCCTCGACCCACTTGGTGAAATAGTTTGTTGTTGTTAGAATGTAGACATCACCCACAATGGATGTAGGATTAATAGGGCCAAAAAAATCTAGTCCCCACTGCTTAAAGGGTTTGTCCACAATGATAGGTTTCAAAGGTAACACTACTAACTGAGGTTTTCCATAAAATAATTGACACTTCTCACATCTTCTGACGTATGTATAAGCATCTTTGAACATGTTTGGCCAATAGAAACAATTGTGGAGGATTTTAAAATCAGTGAATAAAGAAGAAAAATATCCCCCACAGGCTTCCTCATGAAAGGTTTTTAATAATTTCACTTGTTGTTCTTTATCGACATACCTGAGAAAGATTCCATCAACACCTCTTTTAAACAATGCACCCTACCTCATCACATATTTTGCTACTTGAAGTCTTAGATTGCATCTTTCCTTTGGGGTTAACTGTGTAGGGAATTCTCCATAAGTTAAATAATATGTTATATCATAGAACCAAGGGTCAGTCAAGCTAACCATTAATGCATGAGATATGACATTCTTCAATTCTGCATTCTCTTTTGAGTTCTTGGCTATGAATTTACATAATCCTCTTCCTCTAACTAGTTTTGTGGATTTTATTGTCAAATCATATTCCTAGATTTTAATCACCCATGCTTCCCTTTTGTTCATAGCTATTTCTTGTTGGGTGAGTAGGCTTTTTATAGTAGAATCAAGAACAAATACCACAGAGTGTGAATGAAGAATATAAAACCCAAACTTCTTAACTGCTTTGACAACTGCAAAAGATTATTTTTCAATGTTTGAATACTTGAGCTCATGATTTTTAAGAGGAGAACTCATGAAAGCAATTGGCACTTCATTTTATGAATCAGTCTTTTGAGTCAGTATTCCTAATAATGAATGATAAGAAGCATAGCAATAAATAATAAAATCCTTTTTATATTTAGGATAAACTAAAGGAGCAGTTGCCACAACATTTTTGATTTCATTAATGATTTTTTACCAACTTTGGTCCACTTGAAAGGTTTTTTTCCACTCATCATACCCACAATGTGTCTAGTCAACTCAAAAAAATCTGGCACAAATGCTCACAAGAAATTAATCTGACAGAAAAAATATTTTACCCCAGTTCTAGTTGATGGAATATTTATCTACTAAATAGCTTTCACTCTTTTAGGATCAATTCTAATACCTTCCTTGGAAACTATATGACCTAACAACTTACCTTCTATTACACAAAAGAAAGATTTCTTGGGGTTCAGAGAAATACCATGGTCTCGACACCTTTGAAGAATAGATTAGAGATCTCTGAGGTGATGTTTTCACCTTTGAGAGTAGACTTTTAAATCATCAAGGTATATAACAATAATCCTATTCTTCATGTCAGCAAAAGAAGAATCCATAGCTCTCTGGAAAGTTGCCCCAACATTAATCAGACCAAAAGGTATTCTATTATATGCAAATGTTCCCCAAGGTGTGGTAAAAGTAGTTTTATGTTTATCATTTTTTGCTATGTTGTTGTTCAAAAATGCTTATGCCACTTAGGGCTGCCAATATGCCTTGAGACTAATGTTAGGAGTGGTTAGTTCCAAGTATGGGAGCTTTGCAAGGCAACTAGACCAACTATAGGGACAAGACTGCCCTCTACACTTCTGGCTCTACAAAACCAAGGTGGGTGCACCTAACCCAGTATAAACTATACTTCACACACCAAAGACTGGATTTGAATAATAGATGAAAGGATAGTAAGAAAGTACTAAATGATAACCACACATTCACTGACTCTCCATTACTATGGGGTGGAACGTTACACAACCAAATACTAAAAACTTAAGGATGGTTCTTAATTTCATGTGTTTGAATCATAACAACCTCAATCAGGATATGTCAACAAAGAAATACTCATCTAGGCCAGTGTCTCATCCATTGGGAAAGGTTTCTTGGACAAACTACACACACACCAGAATATATCTGAGATTCAAAGCCATAAACACATTTACAATCTCCTTTACTACTTATAGAGTATCCTTACATAGACAAAAGATAAATCTATGTCCCATCTAGAGCATCATTTCATCTAATCCTAGATTAGAACTCAAGAGTGAAGGCATATACATAAATGGTTATGCAATGAACTAGAAAGTTCAAAATTTATCTACATTGATACAAAGGAGAGATAAGAATCATGTGCCTGTATTAAGTTTAAAGAATCCTCAAGTGTATACAATCAATCCAAAGGATCCATGCTTGCAAACTACAACTTAGACTTGCAATTTTCTTTCTATTGTCAAAGTATACCAAAATAGGTCATTACAATTCAGACTAGGCAGAAGACTCACAACCAGAAAAGTTTGAAAACCTAACTCCCAATAATTCAAAAATGATCATAAAAATCCCTTTATACCAAGGTTACAATGCAAGCACAATAATCATTTCAAACTCAAAAATTCAAAAAAACCTAACCCCCCCCTCGAGGAGTTAACACAGACAAGATAGGGATCAAGCCGCAGCATGCTAGCCCAAACAGTCCATTTTAATAGCCAACTATCCCTGTACTGGTCCAAGTACCAAATTATCATCAAACCCTAAGAAATCCAGCCACATTTGACCTCTGTAACACATTTCAAGGTACTGTTTCATTTACTCCTCTATGGCAAGACACTCCTCTGCAACTATCATGGCAGCTTGGACCACTCTGCAGCATTTGACAATCCATTCTACCCACTCTGGCTGCTCAAAAATTGAATTTTTGGTACTTCTATCATTGCAAACCCTCTGTAGAATTTGAAATTAAATCCCAATGGTCACCCCAAGAGTTTAAAATGTGATCATAGATTCAATCCTTTCCTGACAAATCAGGTGATCTGCATTTAATCTCACAACAGTCACGGGCCCCTTTGAAAAGTCATTGGTCCAGTTAGCAGTCAACAACCAAGAAAAATTGAACAACTCGACAACACTGGCACCGTGGACCTACCCTAACTCCACAACGGTGATATCCAAATAGTTGTCACATGATCGCATAGCTAGGAAAAGGGCCATGCGAACATGCGACACACTTCAACTCTTGACCACCGCATAACCGCCGCTGCATAGGGTTGACACAAAATGTTAGTCGCATGATCGCATAGCCAGGAAAAGGGCTATGCAAACATGTGACTAACCGCTAGCATTCACCACCAAATGTCAAACATGCTCGAGCACTGCAAACATGGGCCCCATCGACAAATTGCCAAGTCACTGCGCTGACTAATGAGAATTGAGCACATCATCACCACTGAGCAAACAGGTCCCACCGCAAACCCCTTTCCACCTCAGTACACTGGCAACCAAACAGAACTCAGCACATCACCACCTGCCATTGGGCCCCAACACAACATGGCACCCTTGTCGCATGATCACATAGCCAAAAAGTGGCCCTTGTGAACATGCGACAAGTCGTACCCCTTTACCTTGCCGCAACCGCCACCACTGAGGGTTAACACAAAACATTAGTCACATGATCACATAGCCTTGAAAAAGGCTATGCAAACATGTAACTAAACATCAGCATTCACCATCATTAACTACCCTATCACTGCCTGGCCAATGAAAAGTGCCCACGTCACCAAGAGTGCTGGCCCGATGCCCCCTTTCTTCCGGACATGACCACCATTGCAGCACCACATGGCACCCAATAGAAATTCACCACCTCACCACTGCGGACACCACAATATCACCTACCACTAGGCCCCAGGGGCACGTGTCAACTGGTCACATGATCACATGTCAAAAAACTCTGACATGCGATCATGCGACAGCCAACCCCAGGCTGCCACATGATTGCCAACAGGACCACACCCTTTCCACCAACTAGCCCCACGGGCAAGAAGTAACCAGTCGCATGGTCGCATATCAAAAAAATCTGACATGTGATCATGCAACAACCAATCATTTCGAAACCTTTGAAGACCTAGGCCCACCATCCATCGCACTTGCGCAATTAGGGAATGCCAGCAAATAGGAAACTATGAGGTCAAAAACACATAGGGTTTTCGACAGAAAAGATAAAAAACACACAAGGTTTCTGATGCCAAAAGATAAGCACACAAAAGATGGAAGGCACAAGGTTGAAAATAATGAGGGTTTTCACATAGACCGAAAACATCATGGATTTTTAAAAACACTATGGGTTTTCGACACTGTGGCAGATTTTAAAATTTGTTTCCTGCAGACCTTAGAACTTTGAATATCTCCCTAGATTTTCTGATTTAGGAGATGTGATCTAGACTGGAGCTAGATGACACATAGAAGATCACAGGGCTAAGGGTGCACATCATAAAACCAAGTGGATCTACTTCGCAAGATAAAACTATGCTTGCAGGCATGACAGGACACTTAACAAAAACTTTGTAGGGAACAGGCCATTTTCAAAGAATTTTGCATGAACCAAAAAATGGACTAACAATGGCTCTAGTTGGGGACATGTATCTCCTATAGATACAATGAGGACCTCAGATCTCTGGGAAGAAGTAGACCACCCTCTAGAAAAACACAAAGACCTCACAAAACACAAGGAATAGACAAGAAAAGGAAACTATTCACAAAATGTACATTTTTTACAAAAAACCTGCAACAACAAACAACAGTCAACTCCTGCCTCTGTCAAAAATCTAATTTTCATTTCTTCCTTCATGAGGCACACCAAATATTTTGTTTTCATTTGTCTCCATAGGCTTGTCAACATGTTCAATTAGCAAATCAGGAAGAACAAAGTAATTGTCTTCATAGTGCATGTAAAAAAAATTTGCACTCTCTTCTCGTTGCTCACTATGAAGAAAAGATTTAGCATGCCAATGATCAGCACCTCTATACTAAAATTGATCTTCACCTACTAATTCATGCATGCTATCAACTGGAAACACAAAAGCCTCATATTCTGCCTGTAGAAAGGCCTCATTCATACCTTGACTTTGCATTTCCACATGTGTAACCGACTGGACCTTGAATGAATAATGAGACCTATATGAAAACCCAATGACATCACATTCAAACACCACTTCCTTGTCTTCATACTTTGAGGATGAGTCACTCTCAGAATCAAGATGCTCACACTGATTTGTGCAATGCAGAAATTGAGAAATAATTTCATCTTCAGATTCAGAAAGAGAAGACATACCCTCACTACCAAAAGAGTGCTTACTTCCCTCAATACTTTCCTCTTCCCATGTTGCATCCCTGTTATTGCAGACATCTTCCTTGTCTGAAACAAGGACTGACAATACTGACATCAAATCATTTTGTGTAAAGAATTCTATGCAAGAATCATCATCTGCATCATATTCAATATTCTACCCTTCACACAAAACATCATCAAACAGGGACAAGAAGCAAGAATCCTGATACTGAGAAGAAGAAAAATTTGTAGATAAAATGGAAATACTATCAACCTCAGATTCATCTTCAGCACTCTCATTTGTAGTGACCTCAATGTTGGCTTCATAGTGAATATCCTCTGTACAATGAGAATCAACATCAGAAACACTGGCCTCCTCATGATCATCATCAGGAACCACCAGTCCCAACAATCTCTTGTCCTCCTCTAACTGCCAGATCTTAGCATTGCTCTCTACAATCTTCTTCTTAAGAGTAGCAATCTTGATGAGAAGATTTTCATAGTTAGTATCACTCATGATGGGATCAACAGAGACACTAGTTTCTTGTGTCTGATCTTCATTATTTTCCTCATACCCATCCTTAGTAAGGAACTTATTAGGGGCAGCTCCAATGCCATCAAAACAAAAGGGCCTATATTCCTCCATGAGGAACTGCCCACAGACACTCATCCCTTTATGCAGTGCTTAACACTTGATAGGGATACATTTCAATTCTTGAGAAATACCTGGATGTATTGGAGCAGCTGCAAGAAATGTGTGATTTAGAGTCACCTTCAAATCACCCTTAACACTTTGTAGAGCTGCCACCCCCTTGCAGAGGAAAAGAGAAGAAAGCCGAGACCTTCTTCAAATCAACAAGTCACAATACATCCCACATAGAGTCCTCTTACGATTCCTCTCATGACTTAACACTGTAAGTCATAGGAGCCCAAATGTCTGCTGCCTCTGTCACTGCAAGTCCACCTCTTTTCTTTGTAGCCTTCCTTCAAATGTGCACACTGGTGTACATCAAAGAACTCAGAGTCGCCACTCACCAAAATGTGAGAAATCACTTAAAAATAATTCAGGAACTAGGACTTTCAGACTTAACAATGATAGACAAAACAGACCTGACTCTCTTGGCAAAACATGAGGAATATCTTCTTTACCAAACATGAATCTATACCATGGCTCCCCAGTAGAGTCACCATAAAGGCTATGCGAACATGTGAATAACCATCAGCATTCACCATCATTAACTACCTTATCATTTCTTGGCCAATGAAAAGTGCCCACATCACCAAGAGCACTGGCCCCATGCCCCCTTTCTTTCTGACATGACGACCACCGCAGCACCACGTGGCACCCAATAAAAATTTGCCACCTCACAACCATGGATGCCACATTACCACCTACCACCGGGCCCCAGAGACACGTGTCAACCGGTCACATGATTGCATGTTAGAAAACTCTGACATGCAATCATGCGACAGCCAACCTTAGGCTGCCACATGACTGCCAATAGGACCAGACCCTTTCCACCAACCGGCCCCACGAGCAAGAAGTAACCGGTCACATGGTCGCATATTGGAAAAATATGACATGCAATCATGTGACAACCAATCATTTTGAAACCTTTGAAGACCCGGGCCCACCATCCATCGCACTTGCACAGTTAGGGAATGCCAGCAAACAGGAAACTATGAGGTCAAAAACACACAGGGTTTTCGATGGAAAAGATAAAAAACACACAAGGTTTCTAACACCAAAAGATAAGCACACAAAAGATGGAAGGCACAAGGTTGAAAACAATGAGGGTTTTCACATAGACCGAAAACATCATGGATTTTCAAAAACACTGTGGGTTTTCGACACTTTGGCAGATTTTAAAATTTGTTTCCTGCAGACCTTAGAACTTTGAATATCTCCCTAGATTCTATGATTTAGGAGATGTGATCTAGACTGGAGCTAGATGACACATGGAAGATCACAGGGCTAAGGGCGCACATCATAAAACCAAGTGGATCTACTTCGCAAGACAAAACTATGCTTGTAGGCATGACAGGACACTTAACAAAAATTTTGCAAGGAACAGGCCATTTTCAAAGAATTTTGCATGAACCAGAAAATGGACTAACATGCTACATTGACCTAATTATATCTTGACAATCCATCAAACATTGACATGATTTTAGATCTAGCGATAGTTTGTAAAACATGTTCCATATTTGGTAAAGTGTAGTTGTCCTTTAGGCTAGCTTGATCCAGATTGTGAAAATCACGCAGATCCTTATTTCACCATTCTTTTTTCTCATCAGAACAATATTTACAATCCATGTTGAGTGGTGAATAGGGTATATGATTCTTGCCTTCAACATTTTATCTACCTCCCATAGTATAGCTTCTGATACTTTGGGGTTATAACTACGTAAATTTTTCCTGAAAGGTTTAAATTCTGGTTTAAGAGGTATATTATGACTAAAAATCCCTCCTCTGAAATCCTTTAGGTCATTATAATTCCAAGAAAAAACATTTGTATAGGTAGTCAATAATTTTTGAAGTCTTTCCTTTTCTAGAATATTTAAATTCTTACCACAGATATCCACTTAGGTTGTTGATGAAGGGTGCTCCCCTTAATACCACAAACACATAACAGAAATAGAGAAACAACAACAACAATATGCAAGAACATAAAATTGGCTTCTTATTATCTCCACAAATGTGAAATTACAAAGTTTCAGAATTACAATATGCAAAGCCACATGGGCATTCACTTACAATATTCTATAGGACAAAGCCTCGAATCAATACCCAGATCTACTACCTAGAACTATCCCAAACTGGCTAAGACAACACTACAACCTTCCTTATATAGGCAATTTTCCACCACTCGAGAAGGTTCCAGAAATTTAGCCCTAAGGGCCGACCAAACTTAGAATTACTTTATTTTTCAATTTATTACATCAAAGTTAGTTCAAAATAACTTTTGAAACCCAAATAGAAATTTTGAAGTAAAAATTATTTTTGGCCATTTTAGGTGACCCGACTTTTGGAGACCATAAGTCATCACCAGTTGACCCGATTAACTATTATAACCCCATTTTGAAAATACCACAAAGCACTCTACAGGCTTGACTCATGCAAGCGCTCGTCACCCAAATTTTCAACCTCATTCGGGGCCTCTAAAGCCTTCAAAACTGAGATCAAAGTTTCTGTACCCTACTGCCAATACCAAAAATCTTCAATATCTTCAAAACTAGACCTGATCTAGCCATGAAACTTTGCTGGCAGGTTGATATGATTGAGATGAACCTCCACATGTAAAATCAGAACATTCCGAGATCATAAGACCAACTTACTAAAAATAGCAAGTTTCCATAAATAACAACTCTACACAAGATAGCCCTTATTGAATACAAAAATAAAAATATTTTTGGGTGATGCAAGATTGCTCTTTCACCCAGGATGCTCCTGTATCAGACACTCAGGGTAATTTGAGAAGTGACCCCATCATGACTCAGGTGTGTAGAGGAAAACCAAGATGGTTAACCTCCTCCTTTGTTAGCCATGATCAATCTTCAATAGGTCGTCCTTTCCATTTGACCAAATACTCTTCATATGTCCCGTTCCTTGTGCTTCTACCAACACGACTATCCAGTATGTCTTCAACCTCCTTGATATTTGAACTGGTTGTTGGAATACTCCACTGTGTTGTTGTAACCTCATCTTCAACACCTCCTTCATGATACTCTGTCAAATCTGAAACATTAAATACTAGCAAAATATTTAGCTTAGTAGGCAATTCTACCTCATATGCATTTCCTAAATCATGCTTCTTTAGTATCTTACATGGCCCAAACTTCTTCATTTTCAATTTGTTATATGTACCAACCGAAAATTTCTCTTTTTACAAATGAACCATGACTTCATTTCGAACCTAAAATTTCTTATGTCTCTTTTTTTCATCTGCCTTAGCCTTATATTGTGCATTCATCTTGGTAATATGCTTCCTCACCTCCTCATGGATGTTCTTCAAATATTTTGCAAAATCCTCAGCTTCAACACTACTTATTTCTCTTTTATCTATCTTTCTCAACTCAGATGCATTTCTGGGACTACTATATATAATCTGGAATGGTGATTTACCAGTGCTCCTATTGATAGAATTATTGTATGCAAATTCTGCCTGTGGTAAAATCAAATCCCATCCTGTTGGCTTATCTCCAACCAAACATCTCAGCAAATTTTTCAAACTCCTATTCACCACCTTTGTTTGTCCATCAGTCTATGGATGATGTGATGAACTGAATTTCAAATCTATCTTCAACTTCTTCCACAATGTATGCCAGAAATATCTAATAAACTTAGCGTCTCTATCTGAAACTATGGTCTTTGGCAAATCATGTAGTCTCACTACTTCTCTGAAATTTTTTTTTGCTATATGAACAACATCATTAGTCTTCTTGCAGAGAATAAAATGTGCCATCTTCAAAAATCTATTAACCACCACAAAAATTGAATCATGTCCCCGTTATGTCCTTGGTAAACCAAGAAAAAAGTCCATACTGATATCCTCCCAAGGCTTCTCTGGTACAGGTAATGGCTGATACAACCCTGTATTCTGCTTCACTCCCTTCGCCATCTGACATACTCTGCAACTCTGTACAAACTTCTTGACATCTTGCTGCAACTGTGGCCAATAATAATTTTCACTAAGCAAAGCAAGGATTTTATCTTGACCAAAATGTCTAGTCAATCCTCCGCTATGCTTCTCCTTGATGAGATTCTCCCTCATAGAACTTCATGGAATGCACAACTGACTCCCTCTGAATAGCATATCATCCTAGATGATAAAATCCAGCCACTTCATTTTGTCTATAGTAATAGGTTCTTTACAAGCTTTCCAAGCTTCACCAAAATCAGGATCCTCTGGATATAAATTCTTGAGTTCCTTGAACCCAACCACCTCAATCTGCATCTCTATCAGCAATAGTTTCCTTCTGCTAAGCGCATCTGCAACCCTGTTAGACTTTCCACTTCTGTGTTTCAAAACAAATGTATAACTCTGCAAAAACTCAACCCATTTCAAATGCCTTTGATTCAACTTTCCTTGACTATTCAAATATTGCAAAGCTTGATGATCAGTATACAAAACAAACTCCTTAGGAAGCAGATAGTGTCTCCACTTCTTCAATGCCTGAACTATAGCATAAAATTCTTGATCATAAATAGAATATTTTCTCTTGGCACCATTCAACTTCTCATTGAAATAAGCAACATGTTTACCTTCTTAGCTCATAAGAGCTCCTATTGTAGTACCACTAGCATCACAGTCTACTTGAAACACCTTATTAAAATTTGGAAGTGCTAAAATAGGTTGTTCTGTAACTTTTTGTTTCAACAATTAAAAACTCTTTTCTGCCCCATTATTCCACTTAAACTCTTTCCTATCCCCTCTCATTGTTTCAGTCAAGGGACCACAAATACTGCTAAAAGTTATGATAAAATTTCTATAAAAACTAGCTAAACCATGAAAAGACCTTACCTCAGTAGCACTCCTTAGAGTAGGCCATTCAAGGATAGCCTATACCTTCTCTGGGTCCATTTTTAGACCTTTTGCTAAAACTACAAATCCTAAATACACTAACTCTTTCTTCACAAAATTGCACTTCTTCAAATTAATCAACAATGTCTCATCTCTTAACTTCTCAAACACCATACAAATATGCATCATATGCTCTTCCAATGTCTTACTAAAGATCAAAATATCATCTAGGTAAACAATGACAAACTTACCCAAAAATTATTTTAGAACCTCATTCATGAGCCGCATGAAAGTGCTTGGTGCATTGGTTAGCCCAAAAGGCATGACTAACCACTCATACAGTCCTTCCTTTGTCTTGAAGGTAGTCTTCCATTCATCTCCTTCTTTGATCTAAATCTGGTGATATACACTCTTCAGATCTATCTTTGAGAAATACACAGCTCCACTCAAACAATCCATAATATCATCCATTCGTGGCAATGGAAACCTATACTTGATTGTGATCTTTTTTATTGCTCTGGAATCTATACACATCCTCCATTCTCCATTCTTCTTTGGTGCTAATATTGCTAGTACAACACATGGACTCAAGCTCTCTCGAATAAATCCCTTCTGTAACAACTCATGTACTTGTCTATTCAACTCTTCACTTTCTGCTGGTGTCATTTTGTGTGCTACCTTGTTTGACAAACTAGCTCTTGAAATCAAATCCATCTGATGACTAATCTTCCTTACCAGTGGTAATCCATCAGGTACATTATCAGATATAATATCCTGAAACTCATTCAACAAATCTGCAACCTCTATAGGTACATCCTCTACTTCTTCTTTACCAACTTTTAGAATTAAAGAAAAACACACATGCTCATGCCTCATACCATTTAGGAATTTTCTTCCATCAACAAATGTTATTCTTGCATTATGACATACCTTTTCTTTGGTCTCCTTCAATGGCTTTAGCTTATGTCACACTCCATCCTTTGTTAGGGAATAGGTATTCGCATGACCATCGTGTACAACACATCTATCAAACTACCACAATCTATCCAACAACATATGACATGCATCCATAGATATGATATCACATAGTACCTTATCATGGTACCTGCCAATCTTGAACTTTATCAGGCATTGTTCACTGACCATGACCTTGTGTTCATCCTACACCCAGGCAACCCGATATGGATGTGGATGCTTCTACCTCTTGAGCTTGAACTTAGTGACCATCTCTTCTGACACCAAATTATAAGTACTACAACTATCAATAATCACATCACAACACTTAGCTTCACACTTGCACCTGGTGCGAAATAGGCTCCTTCTTTGCTCAGGTTCATTCTCACCACTCAGTAGGACTCTTCTGTTGATTAGCATTTCTCTTCTTTTAGCATCTTCAGAATGTGATGATTTGGCATCTTCATCTACATATGCAACTTTGGCCTGGCCTTCATTCTTCCTATCTATCCATCATTAGCATTGAGGACATTGAAATTCCCTATGACCTTCTTCTCCATAGTGAAAACATGTTCCACAAAAGCCTCCTCTTCTAGATTCTTGTCCTCTTCCTCTTCCTCTCTGATCTCTATTGTTCTGATCTTGGAAACAATTGGAATTGTTTCCTCTCTAATTTTGACTGCTACTAGCCTCATCCTTCTTTTTTAGATCTTCATTTTGGCCTCCATATGACCATCCACCAGATCATCCACCGCGACCTCTTCTATTTTATCTACTCTCAAACTTCTTGTTCAGCTTTTCCTCTACTTTTAGGGCAAACTGGTATGCTTCTTCAGTACTATTCATTCAAACCAAATTCAGCTCCTCCTGAATGCTTAGCCTCAACCCATTAAGGTAATGAGCAACTTTCTCCTTATCAGCTTCCGCATGGCCTGTTCTGATGAGGATTCGATAGAACTCCTCTGTATACTACTGAATAGATTGTCCCGCTTGCTTCAAACTTTGCATTTTCTTCAGTAGGTAAAGCTCATAATCAACAGGAATGAACTGTCGCTTCAATTTATCCACCATTTGATCCCATCTTGTGATTTTATCTTTCCCTCTTCTATTTGACTCCAATTGAATCTCTTGCCACCAGATCTTCGCATGACCTTTTAGTTTGGCCTTCGAGAATTTGACCCTATCAGGATCCTCAATATCTTCATACTCAAAATATTCTTCACATTCATTGATCCAATCGATCAATTCTTCTAGGTTAAAATTTTTAGAAAATGTCAGAACCTTGATCTTAGGTCTTTTTCTGATCTTGGAAATGGCCTAGAAAAGCCTTTCTTCTTCTCGATTCAAAATTTCACCTTCTTCTTCTTCTTGATCATCATTTCCTTCTTCGGCTTCATCCTCACTTTCATCTCTGACATTAAGATTCATTCCTCTAAAAATCTCTTCTTGCAATGCTCGCACTTGTCTTTGGAGCGCTCTAACCTCAGGTGTTACAACACCAGCTCTTCTGCCAGGTTCCCTTCATGGAGGCATTTTTAGGATGTGCACTGAAACCCTAACCACGGTCCTGGTGCAAACTGCCTCACAGTCGGTGATCTGTTTACATAGAAACCCTAACCCATGGTCCTGGTGCAAACTGCTTCACAATCGATGATTTGTTTACACACTCAGGAACTCTTGCTCTGATACCACCTGATGAAGGGTGCTCCCCTTAATACCACAAACACATAACAGAAATAGAGAAACAACAACAATAATATGCAAGAACATAAAATTGGCTTCTTATTATCTCCACAAATGTGGAATTACAAAGTTTCAGAATTACAATATGCAAAGCCACATGGGCATTCCCTTACAATATTCTGTAGGACAAAGCCTCACATCAATACCCAGATCTACTACCCAGAACTATCCCAAACTGCCTAAGACAACACTATAGCCTTCCTTATATAGGCAATTTTCCACCGCCCGAGAACGTTCTATAAATTTAGCCCTAAGGGCCGACCACACTTAGAATTACTTTATTTTTCAATTTATTACATCAAAGTCAGTTCAAAATAACTTTTGAAACCCGAATAGAAATTTTTAAGGAAAAATTATTTTCTGCCATTTTAGGTGACCTGACTTTCGGAGACCATAAGTCATCACTAGTTGACCTGATTGACTATTATAACCCCATTTCAAAAATGCCATGAAGCGCTCTACAGGCTTCACCCACACAAGAACCCGTCACCCAAATTTTTGACCTCATCCGGGGCCTCTAAAGCCTTCAAAACTGAGTTCAAAGTTTCTGTACCCTGCTACCAATACTGAAAATCTTCAATATCTTCAAAACTAGACCTAATCTAGCCATGAAACTTTGCTGGTAGGCTAATATGACTGAGATGAACCTCCACATGTAAAATCATAACATTCCGAGATCGTAAGACTAACTTACTAAAAATAGAAAGTTTTCATAAATAGCAGCTCTACACAAGATAGCCCTTATTGAATACAAAAAATAGAAATATTTTTGGGTGATGCAAGATTTCTCTTACACCCAAGATGCTCCTGCATCAGTTGTGTTTCATCACCAATATTAATTTTGTCATACTCTTTTAATGTTTTTGAGCTAGGGCTTCCTTTTCCTAAATTATAACTATCATCTCTTCTAGAAAATAAACTTTCAAGATAAATCAAGCCTTTAGGAATCTTGTTACCTTTTAACTGTACTATCTCTTTTGATGACTGCGCCTTGACAATAGATTCTTCAAATGTTTCACTTGACCCTTCAAAATAAGTAGTTGCAAAAACCTCGATACATGCCATAAAGTCCTTTATACTTGCATCATCTTCAAACACTTGAAAATGTTCAACATTATCAGGAACTGTAGGCCTGTAAACCATTTCTATTCTATAGGTGTCCATTTTGAAATTAGGCTGAGGAAGCAATAAGTAAGCCAAAATAGCTAAAGAGTCAGCCCTTGAATTTAAGGTTCTTGGGATAGCTTCTATAGAAAAGGCATCAAAAGCCTCAATTTCATTCCAAATAAAATCTCTATAATGTTTTAGCCATTCATTCTTTACTGTGAACTGACCTCTGACTCATTTAACTATCAACTCAACATCTCCTCTTGCAACAAGAATTTTAATCCCATGAGCTTTTTCCTCTTGTAAGCCCAACAACAAGGCTTCATACTCAACAGTGTTATTTGTATTCTTAAAAACCAGCTTTAGTGAAAAAGGTAACCACTCTCCATTAGGACCTTTAAGCACTACCCCTGCTCCTGATCTAGCATTAGCACAACAACCATTAAATTCTATAAACCAAATTTGAGTAACCTCATTTTGAATTATGGGGATGGGGGAAGCTTCATTGGGCATGAATAGATAATTCCCAAACTCACACTCTTGATATAAAATCTGAGCTTTCAGATCATCAGATGGGAAGACTATATACTTATTCTTGGCTTTTGGTTCCAACTTAACCTTCTTCTTTCCTAGAGAGATAACTACCTCCAACAAATCCATCTTAATTTCTCCACCCATATCTCTACAAAAGGTCCTACTCAAAAGCATTCCATAACTGGCTAGGATATCATCCACAAGGATGGTTAATTTTAATCTCTTATCTCGATGAGAAGCTAGGACAGCTTGAGCATCTAATACTTGACCTATTAAAGGTACATGTTTACCATCCATAGAATAACACCTTCCAAAAGTCTTTCTCAGATTTAATCCAAGAGATTTTGCAAACGAGGATGGCATAATATTATCAGATGCTCCTGAATCTATGATGCAATTGCTCAATTTAAGACCATTAAGGAGCAAGGAAATATACAAAGGTTCAGGCTTATGAGTTTCCTACATATCACAATTGGCTTCTGAGGAGGATGCATTAGATGAATTGGTTTGATTTACATCTGTAGGAGGGACTACTAAAGGAGGCTGAACAAATGAGTCAGTTTGATTAGTTGTACATTGATTAGTATGGGAAGAATCAGGGACTTCACCCTTGACATATTTGATTAACTTATCAAGTTAATTAAGGTTTAATATTAAATACTTAGTGAGTGAAATTTGGATAGAAGAAGATTTAAAAAACTCAACTATATCAAATGATGGGGTTTATACATATTTTTGCCAAATTTTGAAATCAAGGATTTTTGAACTTGAAGGAGGTACAATACTTACAGGTTCTTTACTCTTATTAACAAACTTTGATTCCCATGGAGTTTATTTAGGAGACTTATGATTATGAGTGAGCATAGCACATGTTGAATCTTCAAGAATGACTAAAATATCTCCTCTTTCAGAGTCTGATTCATATTCTAGGTAAAACGAGCCGGAGTCGCCAAGTCGCTCTTGAGCCATTTCTTCCACCTTTACTTCTCCTAATGCATCTTTGGTCACTTCCATTTGCACATGTCTCATCATATTTGGGCACATATCACCATCATGATCTATTGTTAATTGAAAATAACACATGACCCCCTCTCTAGATGGAGCTTCAAGGGCTAATCTAGGTTGAGTGGATTGTAAAAGAGGGGTTTTACCATGCCATTGACCAATTTTTTTCCTATTAGCATCTTGATATACAGGGGAATGAGCTGCTCCTTATTTAGCAAATTTTCTTTTTAAAGAAATCATATCATTCATTAGTCTTTAAACAATTGGGTTTGAGGAAGATGTGGAGGTTTGACTGTGAGGGGTTTGGAGATCTTTTTTCCATTTTCCTGTTGTAATCAAATCATCTTCTAATTCAGTCGCTTGACTTTGAGCCATTGCCAAATTAGCTGGTCTATTTCTTCTAAGGTGAAAACCAATATTTGGGGGCATTGAGTTCACAAAGAAGCACTATTGGTTTTCAAGAGTCGGTCTTTTTGCAGTAGGGATCTTATGTATAACCTTTTTATACCTAGCCACATAATCTCTCATAGGCTCATGGATTTCCTTTTTCATTTGGGTGTGTTGTGCTAATAAAGATTGCTCATCATCATGGATTGCCAATCTATTATAGACCCAATTGAGAGATGCCCGAACCACTCTGCTGCTCCTTCAATGAGGGTTTGGACAAAGAGTCTGACCACAACATCTTTGTGTTGCACTGCTAATATACCAATAGCCACATTAAGTGAATTAAAATTTTCTTCCACATATACTTTTCCATCACTAGAGAATTTAGGAAGAATGTCTTTAGCACCTTTAGGGAGGGCATGATGGCTAGCTAGGGCTAGAGGACCTACTGTAGCACCCCATGGTTGTGCCATAATAAATGGTGGAAAGATTGTCACTAGAGGAGCGGCTTGATTACTAGATAAAGTTAAGGCTTGCCAAATACTATTAGACGTGGATAGGTCAAGTGTAGTTCTAGATGGGGAAGGAGGTCTGCTCCTTGGTTTAGAACTAGAGGTGTAGGTATTTTGAAGTTGTAGATTTTGTAATTCATCAAAAATAGTAGCAAGTATTCCCTCTCTCATTTGGGATCTTGTATATGGCTGGGAATATAGAGCTACAAATCTTAAGGTCTCTGGACAACTCTATTCACAATCTCAGCTTCTTGTTTAATTGGGAGACCTCTCAACCATTTGCCAATGTCTTCTTCCTCTTCCAAGACCAAAAGAACCTGTTGATATTCTTGATTACTAGTTTTTTCTTTCCAAGCAAGGGCATTCAAATATGCTATGATATCCTCTTGTGTATCTTGGAAGTTCAAGTTTGGTTGAATGACAGGAGGAACTTCTTATTGATTAGGTAGAACATCTATAGGTAGAACCATGATTAAGTATTGACAAAACAACACACATGATCTACATTATTTGTGCTCCCCAGTAGAGTCACCAAAAATCTATTAGTAAATAGATTTACCTTTTATTGAATCTTGCTCAAAACAACTACTCTACTACCCATTAAAAGGCAAACATCTACTAATAGTTGGGTAAGTGTTCTTTACAGATCACTTCCCTCTGAATTTTAACTTATGTACATCTCCCTAGAATTAGTTTTCAATGAATCTTAACTAACAATATTATAGTTTTAGCTTTAAAAAAAAAGCTTTTAAGGTTTTTATATCATTCTTAGATGATAATCCTTTTTCCAACATGAATTTTTGAAAATAAAATATGATGAGTAATAGTAGAAAAATTCACAGTTTCCCACTTTCTAGATCACTTCAAAGATAAAATATTAAAGAATAACTTGCGAAAAGAAAATTAAACAAACACTGGTGACTCAAGCTACTACTGGAACTTTTTTAGCACAATGGTGAGCGAATTATAATGTCAACACATAACATTCATCTTTTCTTTCCAAAAAACATAGATTTGAAATACAACTATATAAATATATTAATCATCTTTGTAGCATAGGCCAAAGAAAGAAAAATATATGTCTTTGACAACAAACTTGATTCATCAAATGTCTTTCTTCAGAAAATAAACTGAAAAGCTAAAAAGTAACTAGTTCTTTTTCTAAAACATCCAACCCTTTTGCCATCACTGTCACTCTACTTATAGTTTTAGCAAAGCTGAGAGGTCTCCCGAAAAAACCCAACCTCTCGGTTAAACAATTAACAAATTAACCAAAGTTAAGAGGACACATGTCCTGAAGTGTTTTTAATGCAAATAGAAAGAAAATTAAAGCTCTAGTTCTAGATCCTTATCATCAGCACGTTCTTCATCCCTAGTGGAAATCCCTCCTTCACCTACAGCAGAATTAGTTTCGTCCCATTTTTTATGTGCTTGAACAAGTTCCTTTTCAAATTGCAAATGAGGAATTTTTATGTTTAGTATCCTAGTCATCACCGCCTCTTTAGTCCACTTGGATTTCTTAACCTTGTAATTACTATGGGAAGTTGATCAACATAGAGATATAGCATGAATTCAATCCTGGCTAGTTGTGTGAAATCCAAGGCCTTAGGATTTCATTTTTCTTTGATTTTCTTCATGGTAGCCTTGAATACCCCCAGAGCTATCTTCAACTCCTGGTCACCATAGCTAGTTGTATATACATGTGCAAAGTTAATCACTTTGAATTTATTTAACATTGTTCTCTAAAGCTATTTGATTTCATTCTCACAGTCTATATTCTCAGTAATGGAGCTTCTGATTATGGTGATGCACCAACTAATGTTTCTTGTGAGGATAAAGAAGGTAGATTCCTGAGGAGTTTTCATCAATCTTTTAGTGTAGAACTTAATAAAACCATATTTCTCAATATCTAGAAATTTGGTCATAGTAGCAATCCATTTCTCCTCTTCCCTATCCCACACCTACCTTTGCATTTCTAACTCTCCTATTAGAGCTTGTGTATCAAAAAGAACAGTTTGAGCATCCTTAAGATATTTGAGGCCACTATTAATCACTTCATTGATCCACTCGTCCACTGAAGATACTAGGGCTCAACCACACTAAACTTGGCTCAAGAAAGTTTTACACTCAATAGAATCTGGGTCAAATACCTAAGGAGACTGAACCAGTGGAGTAGTATCAAAACTATAGAAAGTATTAATAAACTGAGACAATGTCAAAATTGTATGTTTCAATTCTTTCTTTTCCTTTCCATCTTGTCATGAAGTATATAACATCTGTTGAGCCGTTTATTTGAACAAATGATTTTTTCCCGCATGATCCATGGTACCTAGTTCAACTTTGGTTACTTCAAAGTCTTCAACTTTGATTTCATGTTCCCCTTCCTTTGGCTTGTAAGTAGCTACCCCAGTAGTTCATTTTCCTATTTTTGTATCAGTGAACATCCTGGCTGTGCTTTTCACATTCTTCATTTTCGTGGGTTTTTTCGAACATATTTGCTAACAATATCCTTGACTGGGAGTAAGATAGGAACCAAGCTATGCTTTTTACTTATAGAGGTAGCTAACCAATTGGGCATGAAATTAGACCCATTTGGTTGTTCGGGAGTCTTTGCCGGTGTACCAATAACCTCCAGTGTTGCATCTTCAAGATCGAAAAGATCTTTGCTGATTTGTTCTTCCTCAGCTGTGTTAAAACTCACATCTTCCAACTTATCTTCATCCAGATTAATGGTCAGAACATTTTCTTGAGTCATAGCTTTGTTAGTCCCTGATCTGGTCTTGGATCTTATAATCCTTTGTGAAGGACCTACTGACAAACAATCTACTGTGGCTTTCTTTCAAATACTTTTAGCCTGTAGTTTTTGTTAGAAATAGGGAATACTGAGAAGGGGGGGTGAATTAGTATTCTACAAACTTTATCTTTTTCCCAATTATGGACATAACATATTATCTTTACACATGCATAACATAAGAAGCTAAACAACATGCATAATAATAAAACTAAAGAACTCATAACACATTATTTGTTCTCAAGGAAATGCTGGCCAAGGGAAAACCCTAGTGGGGATGATACCCACAAAGATCCACTAATAAAAAGTATCTTGTTAAGGATGTTGACCCTATTAGGAGTCTATTACATGCATATAGTGTTTCAGTCCTGATTAAGGGACTATAGGCCTTGTTAGAAGCCTCAACCCTATTAGGAGTTGGCAGTACAAAATGTGATTACTAGATGAGCCCACTGCCCAAACAAGTACTGTAAAATATTTACTGATTAAAAAATTAGGTCAAGGTACATAACCTTATAATACTTGCATTAATATCTCTTCACTGCTCATTCACTATCGCTACTTCATACATTTGTTCCTTCTTTTTTTATTTTCTTACAATTTACAATTACATTTATACAAGTTATTAAGATTAATAACTTTCCAGTTGGATATCATATTAAAAAATAACTTTATCCAAGGGTTAACATATAGGATGTCATCCCTTTATATTGTTAAGTCATTATTTTGATAAACAAAATAATCCCTTAACTCTTTACCAATTCTGTCTTCATATTCTGTCCTGTTGGCTTAACACTATCTTTAGAAAAACTGTCATAACTTCTTCCGTACATGTCATACTAACTTGCACTCTGAGATGAGTCTTCAATAGTCACCATAGAGTCTATGTTCAAGTGCACAAGCATTGAACTTACTCCAATTGACATCACAAACAAAAACTATCTTCAGGTTCACTGATAAAAACACATTGTCTCATACTTAGACAATTTTGCATTGCACTCTGACATACAAGCTCTCTGACCTATGTGATCTTATGTAGATCATATGTTTCCATAATGAAAACATCTATGTAACCAACTCATCCAAATTTCCAACAATCTCCCCCTTTGTCATTGGTGGCAACATATGAGAAAATTGGCTAAGTCTTACAACTCAAAATCTCAAAATTTTGGCCATAGTATAAAATATATATACTATCCTTATAACTCCAAAAAATATTATCTCTAATACAGTACTCCCCCTAAGAGTATTAGTCCTCATCATTTTCTTATCAATTTTCTACTATATATCTCTCCCCCTTTGACAACAATGACAAAATAAAGGTAAGGAGGGTTACAAAACTGTATTCACAAAAAGATTATACCTTAACTCAATATTGCAAAGCTGGTAGGCTTACAACACAATTTGAAAAATCAATCTTTATAGCTTCTAACTCCTTCTCCCATGATTTTTTAATAGAATCTACCACACTGAGTAGTGTGCATAATCCATAAGATGCTATCTCACATGCTTAGAGATTCTCAAAGATAAACTTTTGAAAAGATGTCTTAGTTGAAAGACATTCTTCCAATTGCCCTTCAATAATACTTAACTTCATAGAAGTGTGCTCTCTTAAAAGAGTAAATATTTTCATTTTCATGTCCTTGTTATCTTGCAAAATTTTGATTTCATCATATATCTTACAAATTTTCTTCTCAACATCAGATACCTTCACATTGGGGCTTGAAAGAAAGTTAGTTTCATTCTTAATTTTTGCTTCCTTCATCTTTAGCTTCTGATCTTCTTCTGCTATCAAGGTCTCTAATTTTGTACACTAGATGTACAAAGATTTTCCTCTTTCCAAATTCTTCCTCAAGTCCTTTATACAGATATCAAGATTGTTGATATCATTCCTGATATTCTGGCTAATGTTCAAAAGTGTTTTGGCCTCATAGGCTGTTTGAGCTTTCACTTTTGCTATATTAGTTAAATTTGTGAACTCACTGTCAAAAGTGTTCATCACTTTCTTTGCTTTCTCCAGAGGGGTCAGCTTCTACAATTTGTGTAGTTACAATGCCTTGTAACTTCTTAGTAAGCTCCTTCAGGCATCCTTCAAGACTTTTTACTTTCTTATTCTTTCCAATGATCTTGTTCAAGGATGTGATCAATTCCATCTGATCATCATCATCTACTTCCTTTCCCAAATTCTCAATCATTGATCCAATCTAATTCTTCTTGCCAGTCTCAAGAGTAAGACTGATATCTTCTTTAGTGGAATTAGGTACTAGTTTTTCTGTCACTTTAGGTTGTACAACTGTGGTCTCTGTTTTCTCTTCTGCTTTGGTAGTCTCCTGCTCTTCAAAATCTGAATTGTCAACAATGTTTTCTAGATTCTTGAATACATTATCATCAGTATCCAAGGTGATCTTAGTTCCTTATACATTCATGACTTCATCTGCAATGTTTATGGCTAGTGAAGAGGGAATGTCCTCTTGTTCTGTTTCACCTGCTTGCTTTGCTACAACTGATGGTTCTCCAGCATTCTCTGACATAACCTTGATAATTGTTTGCTTTGTTTCTACATTAACTTCTTCATATTTGCCTCTCATAATATGAATGGTTCTCTTCTTGGTTCTCAAATGGGTGCTTAAAGATTTCATAATATAACTAAAGTGTGCTTCATCTTTTACAACACAAAGCTTTCTTACAAGCTTTTCTCTAATAGATGTGTCTTCTTCTGATGCTCTCTTCTTCCTATTCACAAGTTTATTGGAAAAATCATCAGGTGTCTTACCCTGAATTGTATCAAACTTCTTATTAGACAAAATCATATGCTTTACCATTTCATTTTCTAGATTTAATCTCTCTACATAATCATAGAGATCATAATACTTATTCATTCTTGTAAAGTCTCCATCTTGAATTATCTACTCATTAAGCTTCTCAACTCTAGGTTTCCAAGTTTTCTTCTTAATAGAAGTGTCATCATCTTGGATTTCTACAATTTTTCTTGGAACTGGTTGCACTAATGTTTTCTATCTCTTACCTGGTCTTGTAGCACTCTCATTTACTCTTTTTCTAGGTGTGGAGGAAGTGGATCTAGTGGATATCCTTGCTTCTTGATCCTTCTCAATTTCTTCCACTTTCACCTTAACTTGTGATTCTTCTTATTGTGCTCCAATTGATGATAAAGGTGGAATAGACAAAACTTCTTTTTGTCCAATATCTCTGATTGTTGCTGCTGTTTGATTTGCTACCAAGAATTCATGCTTAGTCATCCCTATATTTAGAATTTTCTTGATAGTACTCTCAACTCTTTTCTTTGACTACTTCTCTTCAAGTAAGGTCTTTGCAGAGTTGAAGTTCTCCTCAAAGGTTCCAAACCTTTTACAGTGAGTGTCCAACTTGCACTTAAGTAACCTTCTCACATACTCTTCTATCTCTACCTCAAATATCTCATAGCCAAGAGGGTCTATGAACTCTATTCTAGGTTCTACTACTTCAATGTAGGTAAAGTCAGTATCAACCATGAAACATATCTCAATTTTATACTTCTCCACAAGAGATTGTGGGATCCTTGATCTGCTTGTTACTAAATCCTGAAATGTCTTGATTACCAATACTGAACTCTCATTCACTTTATCAATAACATGCCTCCTGTATACTAGGTTAATCCTTTCCATTGTAGTTGGGCCATCATTCTAGTCATTTCCAATGGTGTAAGGAAATCTTCTCAATAAATGAAAAAAACATATAGGTGATTAAGGATGAGAATCTAAACTATGTATACTTAGTCTTCTTAATCTTTTCCAAATTCTCAAATAGTTGAATTCTCAGAATCTCACACATATCAACTTGAACTTTATCAACACACATCAGATAAGCTGCATGTATCATTCTAGCTACCATGTCATCCTATCTTGAGTTTGCACAAAACTTAGTGGTTAGGATCTTACATAAGTATCTGACATCATCTTGTTGAATCTTACTAATCACAATTCCTCTACCATTATAGGATGAATTTGTGTTGTCTATGACTATTTTCCTCATGTTCTTCTCATTTAAAGGAATGGCTCTAGTTTTAGATAGTCTAGTAACTTCATGAATCAAATCAGCTGTGATATCTATCACTCTATCTTCTAACCAAAACTTCCCATTATGAATTTTGCTTATAATTATCTTAGTACATTCTTCATTATCAAATTCATACTATAATGCATACTTAATGATATCATTATCTTTCAAATGTTCAAATCCTTCTTTCAATGTCATGTCCTGATTGTAGATCTTCTGATATTCCTTGGTGAAATCACTATCATTGATAGTCTCTAGTTTGCATCCAAGATAAATTCTAAAATTTTCAAGATGTAAAACTCTGTTTGGTATGGATGATAAAGCTAACCTATGATCATCTTCCAAGGGTTCTACTGATTCCCTTTTCATCTTAGGTCTATTTTTATCTCTAACATTGTGAATTAAAGAAGCATCCATGATTTTCTCTAATTCCTTTACTGATTTAAAGATTTTCCAAGTAAAATACCTTGATTTTGTGATTTAGGGCTTGTGTAGATTCGACACAAAATCCTTCACCAAATCATTGCAAAATGCTTCCAATCACTTCTCTTTGATCTCCTTAACACTTGAATTCCTTTTGATGATCAAATAATACAAATCATGACCTTTTATTAATTCAATCTCACTTAGATCTGACATCGCATTCAATTCTTTTGCTGCTTCTTTCCATAAAGCTGATTCTGCTAACCTACAAAACTTAAAACTTCTTGCGATCTCACAAAACATAATATTTTTCTTTGTGCTCTTAACCATAGCATTAGAACATCATATAATACCTTGCATTAACTGTGCAAGACTTAATTCATCATATATCTACTTCTACACTAATCTAAGTTCCTATTCTACTATAATTTTCATAAATTAAGTACTTTGAGATGGGTCAGGTAAAGATTCATTCTTACCTTTTAATACTTCACCCTCTTGATTACCTTCAATGTTGACTATCTCCTTGATCTGTGCTTTTGATAAGCTTCACTTCATCTGAATTACTACAGCATCCTTTCTGATTGTTACTTGCATCTTCATTTCTTCTTGCATGATTTCTAGGGTTAGGATTGGTATAAAAACTCTATTGTTCATTCTGCAAAACCTTGCTATATGTCCAATCTTGTTGCATATCTAACAAACTATTCCATTGTTCCCATATCTTGATCGAGGCTGATTGATCTATGATCTACAATTTCTAGCAATGTGTCCAACCTTGTTGCATCTATAACATATTACTCCATTTCTTCTGTTCATATATTCAGTAGGTTTCTTATCTACATTGTTAGTTTTCCTAAACATTATACTACTATTATTATTCTCAATAAATTTAGGTTTCCTATATTCAATAGCTCTATGTCCAAAACCATGACAATTATAACAATAACCATTAGGATGTTTGAATTGCTTACCTATACAATCTCTCTTCATATGACCAATAGTATTACAAGAAAAACATCTACCTTTGAATTCTCTTTGCATACCTTTGGGTGATTCCTCTTGCTTAGGTGGTTCTTCTTCCTTAGGTGTATCTTCAGATTTGTTAATCTCATCAGACTTCTTCTCATCTATACTTTTAGATATTTTCAAATCTAGTTCCTTGCTTTCTTCATTTTATTTAAAAGTGTTGAATCCAAGACTAGTCTTATCATAGAATGGTTTTTGATAAGATATTTGTTCATCAATCTTCTCACTAGTTGAATATAGTCTTTCAAGTTGTTGCTTTGATTGAGTCAGTTCACCTTTCACAATTGCATTATATTTCTCAAGTTCAACATACTGCAAATTGACTTTCTCAAGTTTAGATGTTACTTTACCAAGTTTAGATTTTAGTCCTTCATTTTTAGTATTTAGACTTTCATTCTTAGATTTTAGATTTGCTTCATTCTTTCCATTTCCATCTTTAAAACTTAGCTTCAGATTTGCTATCTTCAGTTCATGCTTAAGGATCTCATTTTCTTTTTCTAAATTGTCATCACAATCTTCAATGAAAACTCTAGATTCCTTTTCAGATTTTAGATCTTCCAACTTATTTTTCATTTTCTCAATGAGGTTCTTTGCATCATCATATTTTCTTTTCAAAGTGTCTCTTTCATCAGTAAGCATATCAATCTGTTCAAGAGCTTCTTCAAGATTCTTTTGTAGTTGATCCATATCCATAGAGATCTTACTCAAGCTACTAGGCTTTCCTTGAATGATTCTTTTCCGAGTAACTAAGCTCTGATACCAATTGTTAGAAATAGGGAATACTGAGAGGGGGGGTGAATCAGTATTCTACAAATTTTATCTTTTTCCCAATTATGGATATAATAGATTATCTTTACACATGCATAACATAAGAAGCTAAACAACATGCATAGCAATAAAACTAAAGAACTCATAACACATTATTTGTTCTCAAGGAAACCCTGGCCAAGGGAAAACCCTGGTGGGGATGGTACCCACAAAGATCCACTAATAAAAAGTATCATGTTAAGGATATTGACCCTATTAGGAGTCTATTACATGCATATAGTGTCTCAGTCCTGATTAAGGGACTATAGGCCTTGTTAGAAGCCTCAACCCTGTTAGGAGTTGGTAGTACAAAATGTGATTACCAGATCAGCCCACTGCCCAAACAAGTAATGTACAATATTTACTGATTACAAAAGTAGGTCAAGGTACATAACCTTATAGTGCTTGCATCAATATCTCTTTGCTGCTCTTTCACTATCGCTACTTCATACATTCGTTCCTTCTTGTTTTATTTTCTTACAATTTACAATTACATTTATACAAGTTATTAAGATTAATAACCTTCTAGTCAGAAATCCTATTACAAAATAACTTTATCCAAGGGTTAACATCTAGGATGTCATCCCTTTATATTGTTAAGTCATTATTTTGATAAACAAAATAATCCCTTAACTCTTTACCAATTCTACCTTCATATTCTGTCTTGTTGGCTTAACACTGTCTTTAGAAAAATTATCATAACTTCTTCTGTACATGCCATACTGACTTGCACTCTAAGATGAGTCTTCAGTAGTCACCATAGAGTCTATGTTCAAGTGCACAAGCACTGAACTTACTCTAGTCAACATCGCAAACAAAAATTGTCTTCAGGTTCGCTGATAAAAACACACTGTCTCATACTTAGACAATTTCGCATTGCACTCTGACATACAAGCTCTTTGATCTGTGTGATCTTCATATAGATCATATGTTTCCATAGTGAAAACATCTATGTAACTAACCCAGCCAAATTGTCAATAGTTTCTCTAAAGGCCCTGCATTTTCAATTGTTGTAGATGCATTTGAAATAGAAACTGGAGAGGATAAAGAAGCAATTCCAACTTCCTCTTTTATTGTTTTAAACTATTTCTTCTTTCTTTTTTCTAATAGCCACTCATTAGTTAAATGGATCACATATTTAGTCCTCTTCTCAATATTGTCTTCCTCTTCTTCAAACTAGTCAATGATAGGATCAATTCTCTCAATCGGTTTCTTAAAGTTTGGCTCAATTAAATTGGACCCATCATCAGTTATCCATTCCACATTGATTTTTAGTCTCATAGATTGAATTTGTGATATGCACAACCTTCTATGTGATCTTTCTTCTACATGTGATTCATCGGAATAGTCTTCCTAGAAGTCTTCTAGGTGAGGTACATGGAACATGTGGGACCTAAGCCCTAAGCTTCCAATGGCATAGTTTTTATTATCAAAACCAATTATTTTTGTATAATATTTGAAAGAAAAATGATGGAGGTCACTCCTATGCTAACTGCATCTGCCATTCTTTTGCATTTGAACTTGCCTAATGATACAGGAAAAGCTTTTTCCCATTCTTCTTCAGGGATGAATCTTTTCAGAATGATGGTGAGTTGTCTATAGACCTATCCTATGATGAAACAATCAAAAGCATACCTAGGTAATCTATTGGTACATCCTCAAAACCCCCAATCTTGATGTAGGAGAACCTAGGAAATTGGATGTAATAGCTGCCATATTTGGTCACAAACTCTTGGGCTTCTAGGCTACTTCTTTTATCAGAAATTCTAGGCAGCTCAAAATAGATTTTTCCCATGAATGTATCATGCACTCTTCTATAATTTTCAACAACATTATCCTTCCATAGAATTGGGTAATATTAATAGACACACATATCTGGGACCCAAGGTTTATGTGGCATCTTGTACCATTGTCTGTTGCAAGACAAGTAGTACATGAGATAAGAGGACATGAAGAACCTGCTACCAGTCAATTTAGAGGTATTAAGTTGTTCTTTGAGAGAGCTGGCAATTACTTTGGCCCAATCTAAGAGCTATGTTCCTTACATGATAATTTGAACATAGAAATACATCTAGTCTAAGAAGAGAAACACTACTTGAGACCCTTTTAATCTTTGTAGCATTACCAATATATCATTGATATATTGGTTAACATGGGTCTTATTGAATTTATTAGGTAGACATGAACCTCCTCTTTGTGGGTTTAGAAGCAAGCTCTTAGCTATAGAGGTACAGTTTCCATCCCTATTTTCATTGAAATTGACAATAGACTGTGTGGGGGAAAAGGCAGAGAAAGTCTTTTCTGGGAGTTGAAGAGCTAAAGTTACCATCTCTCTATTAATAGGCATGAGGACACTACCATCCTTATTTTTGATTGATTCTATTCATGCATCATAATTTTTAATGCATTCAAGAATCAACTCCAGGCATATAACAATAGGAGGGAAAGTCGCGGCTGAGCACAACCCATTGTATAAAATTTATAGGGCTGGAGTACCTTCTAGGGAATTTAGGAGATGGGTTTGCAGACTTTCTACATTGTAATCTTCTAGTTTTGTATCTGTTATTATGGGACCATCACATATCATACTCAAAGTATTTCCAAATAGATGAAAAGATGACCTCATAACTGCAGACATTTTATTTTCTATTCATTGTTCTATTTACTAAATTGGAAAATATCAGGAGGGTAACAACCAAACTCAACTTATTTCTGCAAAAAAAATTGATCATAGGAGCTCCCTATTTCTTACCTCCACGCACTAGCTTCTTAATAACAAAACAATTAAAGCTTTACGCATAGGACTTAACTTAAATAGAGCATGAGGACTTGATCATTTATTACAAATCTTTTACGGAGAAAGTGGTAAAGATTTGATTTGACAACCTGTGCATGTAAGAATCAAGAAAATCCTGAGGCCAATAAAAGTAATGATTATTTGGATTCCTCAGACATGTTAATCCCCTGCCATATATTAGCATTAAATGTATACCTTCTTGTGGGCCCCCACTACTTAGCTATCATTAAATTCTCTTTTCTTTCAAAACCTCTTACATATGTGTTTGAACAAGAATGAACAATGTTCATAACTGTTCAAGAGTGCAGATTGTACCAATTGGTAATTTGAATGCCATGAAATGCCACAAATCCATTAATATTCTAGATTCTCTTTATATCTCAGCAGTAGATAGATATCCTCTATTTACTTGTCAACCTGTCATGTTTTAGAAATAATGAAGTCATTAAGAAAAATCTTGAACAGGATTGAACAAAGTTCAAGCGTGTTGAAAGGTGTTCAAGGGTGTTCAAGAAAAATGAAGTTCATCAATAACTTCAAGAGGCTCAAAATCAAATAGTGACCCAAACGACAAATGGTTTTAGATGACCAAAATTAGGATACACAAAACAAGGGAATCAATGATTTAAGAGGGATAATCATCCGACGCAAGATCAAAACAAAGAGTAGAAGAACAAGTACCAAACTAGGACTAACAGTGCCATAACCATCTATTATCATTTTTTTCCCACAAGGAAAGGTAACACAATATCACCTTTTTCTTTTTTCATAAGGCAAGCACCCTCGGTTGAGTTTAGGTAGAACATGTTCCCTTTTCTCTATCTATCGGTAACAACTTGTTCTCTTGATTTATTCTTGACAATACATGATCTTTGTCAAACTCTAACCGATATCCCTTGTTGTTCAGTTGAGACACACTCATCAGATTGTACATGAGTCCTTATACCCAGTATACATCATAAAAAACAACTTCATTACCAAGTTCTATTGATCTCTTACCTCTAATAGCACAAGGAGCATTATTTCCAAATGTCACCAATCCTCTATTACTAAGTTCCACACTGATGAATTTGTATTTGTCATTGGTCATATGGTGAGTGCAACCACTGTCAATGATCCAGTAATCACATCGCTGGGAGATGGATAAGTGTCATCTTACTTATCACTTTGATTTCTTCCTTTATTGCTACAAAGGGAATTTCATCTTCTCCCTAGATTTGTTGTCAGTGACACCTTCCTCGGCAAGGTAGCACTCCTTTCCTTTATTCTTGAATCGGTTTTATTTTTATTTGTTTTCATTCTCAGGACACCTTGTTGCAATGTGTCCTATCTTATTACATGAAAAGCATTTCAATGGAAGTTTACCTTTGTACTTATTTTTTCCTCTAGGAAATCTCCTTGCGATGAGTGCTTCAAACTCATCTTGTTCATGCTCTTCTGAGAGTAGATTGGCAAGGAAATGACCAGACCTCCCGATATAACTATTATCGGTCTCTCTTCATTTCTTAGTGGAAGCAGTATTCACAAAAGACTTAAACACAACATCTATCATAGGTAAGTTGTTATCATAATTTATTAATTCAAAACTAGTTAACTTAGTGATAAGAGAGTCAAGGGTGACATGTGATGTGGTCACTAATTTGAGCTCCTGTGTGGCTGAGATATTGATAGCATATTATGGTCTCAACATCCTCATTATCTTACTTATCACATCTTCCTCACTCAGAGTTACTCCAACACTTTTGATGGAGTTCATCACTTCTTTTATTCTATTGAAATACTGCTCAATGTCTTCACCTTAATTCATCTTCATGTCATGATATTTGCCTCTAAGTCTTTCTACTTTTTCTCTTTGAACATGTGGGTCACCTCCATACACATTTTGTAGCTTTTCCCATGTTTGACAAGTTGTAGTTAGGTTTTCAATCTTTGCATATATATTATCAGGTAGTGTACTATCTATCATGTCCATAATAGTTGTGTGTTCACTTCTAACCTTTAGGTGGATCATTCGTCAAGGTATCGATAGCTTTATTGTACTTTGTAATCACATGGTTCAAAAACTAATCTCCTATGGTTTTCATGTACATCTTCAATCTGTTGCACCACACAGTGAATTTTTCCTTAGAGAACTTGTGTCCTTTCTTTTTCATTATTATGATCTTTTCCTTGTTGCAGTTAAGCAACTCAGAAAAAGGATGTGGCTATAATACCAATTAATGTTCCCAATCGGTGCTGAGAGGGGAGGGGTGAATCAACACCTAATAAAACTTGGAAACACTCTAATATTAGCTAATTATTACTGCATGCAAACATATCCTATAAAGGAAATAAACAACTTAAAATCATAGCAGTGTAGAACACAAAATATATCTCATGGAAACCCAAAGTGGGTGAAAACCACAGTGTGAGTTGGAAGTCACAATTTTGTACTCTTCTAAAGTACACCCTATAAGAAGCCTTCTCTATTAAAGGATTAAAAATTTACTCTTAGGTGCAACCCAGTTAAGGGATTTACAATAAGGTATGTTAAAGACTGCCTTGTTAGAGGACTTAAAAAAATCTACAAGATGTCACCTAGTTAAGGGATTTGATACAAGGGACATGTTAATCCATCTAGATATTGGGATTTGACTACTACAATTGTGAGAGAGCAATACAGGGGTTGATCCTTAGAAATGGCTTTGTAGAGCCTAATAAGATCACTGGTTCATCCACTAAGAATCATCACCACAAACCATAGGTATACTCTCTTTAGGTTATTGTGCTTCCTTACACACTCTTCTCTTTTTCTTATTCTCTTCACCTTTTCATTTGTAGTAGCTTTTATTCAGCATATTGTTTCACTCTTTCTCTTTGGCAGAATGAAGGAAAATTATTTTCTTCCATAACTAAAGACTATATACACTTTAAAGTGCATGAGAGTTGTACGACTAAGAGAAAGAAGCACAACCTACTCAAATTCAACTTCAAAAATCTTCCAGCTCTTTTTTTGTTGTGATCCTCATGAAGATGTTTGATTGATCCACCATCTAGTCATTTTTTATTCATATGAGGAAACATTAGATGTGTGTCACAAACTTTCCCTTAATAGAATATCCACATGAATCATCTATTTAGTCATGTTCCAGTCTTTTAAAGGAAACATCATATATGTATCACATACTTTCCCTTAGAATAAATTCCTTTGTGATTTGTGCAATAAATCTTGGCAAAAGAATCTCCTTAGTATCCTTCAACTGTTCCTTTCACCAATCTCAATGATATCTTTAATGATCATCTCTATCACCCACCTTGGTCTCTATCTTCATTGGTCACTACTTTAGTTAGTGACTTCACTAGTCACTATATTCATTGGTCATTGCTCCAATTAGTGACTTCACTGGTCACTATCTTCATCAGTCAGTGCTTTTGTTAGTGACTTCTCTGATTTCCTTAATAGTTGCACTTGTTACCTATTCCCTAGTATTTGTACATTGGTATCTTAGACATTTAGTGACATCAATGACAACATCACTTTGCCATTTATGGGTTGAATCCTTACTGGTAATGCCAACATCCCCCACATTTGAGATACAAAGGGGAGAAGGTTTCAATTTAGGTGGGCATTCAAGTGAAATCAATGTAGGGTATAATATATTATTCACAAAAATGACAATCAAAAGTTGTGACTCAATTCTTTTTTTTTGTTAACTTAGAGGAATCCCCATGACTTAGCCCAGTGCCTAACTTGTCTTATCTTGGTCTTACATATTACCAAGTTGGGACTTTTATGTAATCAAAGTAGGAGAATCTCCATAGGACATGTTCAAACCTTGCAGTAAGAGTAAACACAATAGAAAACAATAAGAGACAACAAGAACAAGTTTTGTATCCAAGAAATATTTTTATTCATCAAAATTTATTCTTACATGTTGTGTTGTAAGCCCTTCCTAATTATAGCCAGGGACACAAAAAAATCAACCCAAATCTACTCCCAAATCTTCCCAAGCTCTCAAGATATAAATTCTTTGGCAAGATCTCTTCACTAGCTCCCTCTAGCTACCCCCCAAGAATACCTCGACACATTACATTTATAACTTGCCACCAACAGGTCACCCTAACAAACAATTACATATCCAAGACAAACATAATAGACTAAGTCAGTATAAATCCCCAATAACTACCATATTTAATTATTTCACAAGTATTGATCCAACAACCAAGTCAAAAATACATAGATCCTTCTAGAAAATCATGTCAGTAAGCTCCAATGGTCGGGAACACCGATCAAAACCTCCAACAATCAACTGGTAACCCAATTGAACTAGTGTGAAGAAGAAAAATAACATATCAAATGATAATCAATAGGATCTCAAAAACCATGTCACCTCAAAAAGTGTCATCATAGAATTCTACTCTTCGAATAACAAGGAATAAACCCTCTTAATTTCCCTAGCCCAAGATCCACACAGATCAACCAATCACAAAATCTTAAAAAATTATCTGGAACAAGGAATTGTATCTTAAATCCAGTCACAAAATCCATTCAAACTCATGTGCGGTAACTCCAAACAAGTTGCAATCATAGGAAATAGCTTCAAATGATCTGATGAACATAATATCAGAATTGTGACCAGTAAAGATCCAAAGAACTCAACTGAGGCTTCAATCACCTATTAAAAAAATAAACACAAAAATTGGTAACAAAGGTCCACCAATAAATAAATGTTTTTGGATGATGCAAGATGCTCACACATCAGACACTCAAGGCACAAAAATATTTTCCATGAGAATAGCTAATGAAATTCTGAAAGAACAAGGGACAATAATCACATAATTATTCTTCATCCACAAATCCTCCTCACCTGCAACTTACATTGTCTTCCTTTTTCCATCAACTAGGTCCTATAAATGAATCAGATCCAACATTCCATTAGATCCAACCTTAGGCTCATCCCTTAGGTCTTCTCTCAACTCAAAAATTTTGCAAAGACTTGAATTATTCACCTCTTGCTCATTAATCAAAGGAATCAATCTTCACCTCTTACCGTCCTTCGTAATGGTAATAAAATTCTTTCTCCAATCATGAACATCTCTTTCATACTGCCAAGGTCTACCAAGTAAAACATGATATGCACCCATAACCACTATGTCACATAATATTGTATCCTTATAAGAACTAATGTAAAAACTCACCATATGTTGTTCCCTTACTTCTACCACATGATCATCATGCAACCAACCAATCCTATAAGGACTTGGATGTTTAAATATTCTCAAACCAAGCTTCTGCACCATCTCCTTAGAAACCAAGTTTTCACTACTACCACCATCCCCTATCACCTTACAACACTTACCTCCAATCTTGCATCTAGTCCTAAATAAACTCTACCTTTGATAAGGTTTTTCCCCCTTATTCACCATCAAACTTCAAATCATAAGAGCTTCCCCATTTTCAGAAGCATTGTCTAATTCACTAGCTGATGGTCCACCTTCTTCACTCACATAAGCAGCTCTCTTATCTTTCTTACACTAAAAATCCCTAAAACCTTTCAATCCGCACTTAAAGAAAGTACCTTTAAACTTTTTACCACCATTACCTCCCTTAGGTGCAACCGGTCTAGATTTTATCTTAGCTACTTGCTTGACCTTATCACTACCACCATCTAGCTTCTCCCTTCCTTTAGAGTTATTATGTTGTTTTGTATTCAAATTATCTTCTTCATTTAGGGCATATGGATAAGCCTCCTCAACTGATCCAATCTTTAGCATACTTGGCTCATCCTGAATATTAAACCTCAAACCATTCACATACCTAGCCACCTTCTCCTTGGAAAGATCTCTATAACTAGATCTAATGGTTACATTGTAAAATTCTTTCATGTAATCATTCACACTCAAATCCTTCCGCTTCAAGTTATACAACCTCTTGAATTTAGACTTCAACTTTGGAATCATCAGCCTCCACTAAGTGATCTTCAATTCATGTTCTTACTCTCCATCCTTGTATAATTCTTTCCACCACAAATCTGCATGTCCTTTCAAAATTTTCTACACCAACCTTACTCTCCAAAGGTCTTGGATATATTCTAGCTCAAATTAATCTTCTAGATTCAATGTACCTTAAAAATTAGATACTTCTAACCTATAACCAACTCCTAGTCTTTCTATAGGTCTCACCAACCAGTCAGATTCATCACTTCTAATAGATCTAGCATCATCTGCAACTCCAAATCCCTCTACAACCTCCTCAAAGCAATCATCAAATTTAAAATTCTTGTGCAATCCAACAACAACAGTCCTAATCCCTTCCATGACCTTATTTCTCAAACTAGTCATCTCATTCCTAAACTCAGCTCAAAGATCTTCCTTCATCTTCTCCATCAACTTAGGGTTCATTCTCAGCAGCATCCTTCTAGATCTTGGGTGTAATTACCTCTAATCACAGATTTGATTCACTAAAGATGATACCCTAACCCTATCAAAACCCTAGTCCTCAAGGACAACCCAACCAAAAGCAACAAATCTTCTTCTTGGCCACCTTGGGCAAGCCCTTCTCTGATCTGAGTTAGATCTACACTCTACCACCTCACAAACAACACCCCAAAAAATTCACAAATTTAAACACACTGATTTATTCCACCACAAGATCAAATCACGCTCTTATACCATTTGATGCAGTTCAGGTAGGAGAATCCCCATACGAGATGTCCAAACCTTGTAGAAAGAGTCAACATAATGAAAAACAACAAGAGACAACAAGAACAAGTTTTGTATCCAAGCAATAGTTTTATTCATCATAATTTCTTCATACATGTCAGGCTATAAGGCCTTCCTGATTATGGCTAGGTACAAGAAAAACTCTACCCAAATCTACTCCTAGATCTTCCCAAGCTCTCAGGAAGCTATCAATTCTCTAGCAGGATCACTTCAATAGCTCCCTCTAGCTACCCCCAAGAATAGCTTGACACCTTACATTTATACTTAGCCACGAACAGGTCAGACTAACAAAGAATTACATATCCCAAGACAAACGTAATAGACTAAGTTGACATAAATCCTCAATAACTACCATAATTAATTATTTCACAAGGATAATTCCAACAATCAGGTCAACCACACATAGATCCTTCTAGAAGATCATGCCAGTCAGCTCCAATGGTCAGAAAAAATGATCGCAACCTCCAATAATCAACTAGTAACCCAACTAAACCAGAGTCAGGAAGAACAAAACCAAACCAAAAGAGAATCAATAGGATCTCACAAAATACGTCACCTCAAGAAGTGTGATCATAGACTTCTACTCTTTGAACAACAAGAAATAAACCCTCTTCATCTCTCCAGCCTAAGATCCACAGAGATCGACCGATCATAGTATCTTAGAAAATTATTTGGAACAAGGAACTACATCTCAAACCTAGTCACAAAATCTATCATAACTCATGCGTGGTAACTCCAAATGAGTTGAAATCATAGGAAATGCCTCTAAATGATCCCATGAACATCATATCATGACCGTGACCACTGAAGATCAAAAGAACACAACTGAAGAATCAATCATCCAACAAATAAACAAATACAAACACTGGTAACAAAGGTCCACCTATAAACAAATGTTTTTGGATGATGCAAGATTACCAAGGACCCAAGATGCTCCTTCGTCAACTTTAGAAAAGGATGAGTTGAGGAAAAAATTTCACTCTAATGATTAATGGAGTATAAATAGGAACAAGAAGAAAATAAGGAAATGACTCTTTCAAAGGCTTGAAAAGTTTAAAAAGGTTGTAACCCTCACAACAGAAAAAAATGGTGAAGGATTGTGACTCTTTTGAAAGGTGGAAATTGTGAAAGGTTATGATGATTTCAAATGACAGATAAGATGAATAGATGTGACTCTGTCCCACATTGGAAGATACAAATGGGAGAAGGTTTCATTTTATGAGCACATTCAAATGAATTCAATGTGGGGTATAATATATTATTCACAAAGGAAACAATGAAAAGTGGTGACTCAATTATTCTTTTTTATTAACTTGAAGATATTCCTATGACTCAGTCCATTTCCCAACCTTCCTTACCTTGGTATTACATATTGTCAGCTTGGGGTTCATGAAGGGGAGAGTTGAGGCAAGACTATCCCTTTAAGAATTAATGGAATAGAAAAAAGAATAAGAAATAAATAAATGATGACTCAATTCATTTTTTTTAAAACTCTAAGGTATCCTCATGACTAAGCCTAGTACACAACCTACTTTACATTTGTTTTACATATTTCCAAATTGGGGTCCAAGAAGGGGTGAGCTGAATCAAGACTAACTCTGTAAGAATTAATGGAAGAGAAAAAATAAGAAGAAGAAAATAAAGAGGTGACTCATTTAAAAGAAAAAGTTATGAAAGGTTGTGACACTCTTAAAAGAAAAAAATGGTGAAGGGTTTTGACTCTTTTGAAAAGTGACAACTATGAAAGGTTATAATTATTGCAAAATAAAAACATGATGAAAAGGTGCTACTCTCCCCCACATTGGAAGATTTAAAGGGTTAAAAGTTTCAATTTAGGAGTACATTCAAGTAATCAATGTGGAGTATAATATATTATTCATAGAGGCAACAATAAAAAGTGGTGACTCATTTTTTATTTTTTGTTAATTAGAAGGTATCCATGTGACTTAGTCCAGTGCCCAACCTATCTTACCTTAGTCTTACATATTGCCAAGGTTGGGTATATGAAGGGGTGAGCTAAAGAAAGACTAGCCTTTTAAGGATTAATGCAAGAGAAAATGAATAAGATGAAGTAAAGTGTAATTAAGAATATTTAATTACACTAACACCCCCCTTAAGTGAAACTTTGGGGAATGCACTTAAACTAAAAATCCAAGATGGGTCCCAGCTACTAGGTCATTTTAAGTACCTATGTACAATATGCAATGCAATACATGAAATGAAATCTCTCATAAAGAAGAGAAAGAGGGAAAAACTCATAGGAAAAAATCTCCCCCAAAAAGAGACATGAAAACACACAAGATGCATGAATGGATGGAGGACTCAAGACCCCTAAAGGACAAAATACATAATGTATATACAAATAATTATCCCCCCATAAGAAGGATAGAAGGAGAAATGATTACCCCCCCATAATGAAGAAGCTCATGTTGATGAAGAGTACCTACAAACAAAAGATAATCCAATGCCTACAAAAAACATGTCTTCCCTTAGGAAGAAATAGATACATTAAATGATGAAGAAGCCAATCCATGTGCAAATTGGAGGAGGAAGGTCTCAAAGTATGCATATCTAAAGACTGAATATGTCTCTCTAAGCTCAAAGAATCTATCACATCATGTGACAAACCAATTGAAGGAGAAGAATCAAGAGTTCCAATCTCCAAAGAAGGTGAAGTATCTCCAAATGTGATGTTATCATCAAAGAGAAGAGAACCCCCCTCCACTATATCTCCCAAACCTACATTATGAGAATCAAAAACAAATTTTGAAATGACATCCAAGTCATCATCACATAGTACAAGATCTGAAGCTCTATGATCATCCCGTAGAATAGTAGAACCCATATCTGAAGAAGAAGGATGTGGAGGATTAGGAATCTCAACACTTGTCTCAAGAAAAAAATGATTTAAGAGTCCAAAGTTCTCCTCACATGCATAATTCACCCTTGGTAAAGGTGTGTGTACATCATGAATATCATCATCATCAACAAAAAAATCTGAAAAACAAATACAAGCATGAGGCATGATCAACAACTCCCATAGCTATGACATCTCTAGTCTCCATGTCCCTAATGTAGACATAATCAGGAGTGAACTCAACAATTTTACCTTGTGCCCCATGAGTAATTTGGTAAATAGAAACAATATTAGTGGTCAAGGATGGTACACAAAAAACATCATTAAATTTACCCTCTCCCATAGGAATAGAACCTTTCCCACAAACCCTCATATTTGTGGTGTTACCCATCAATATATTAGGAAAATTACAAGGCTCAATAGAAGAAAAAATATCCATAGAAGATGTCATATGATGTGATGCACTTGAATCAAGAAGCCATTTCCCTGGCTCAAGATGTGTGGAAGCCAAAATTGCTTGACCTTTTCCTTAATCCTTGGATGATGATGTAGATTAGAAGTTTCCATATGTGTAGAAGTAGACACTAATGAGAGAAACTTAATATTGTTCTTCTAAAGAATGTGAGTGACCTCATCAATCTTTTTATTAAAACATTTATGCTCATTATGTCCTATCTTTTTACAATGTGCACATTTTTTCCTCTTTCTTCTAGATGATTCCTCTCATGAAAAGGACTTGGATTCAAAAGTATTTTGTGAAGGAGATTCATTACCTTTGTCATGAGGCTTAGGATCCTTATGTTGCTTCTTTCCTTTTCCATTAGAATCATTTGCAAGCAGTGCATGATGTGTTTAAGGCTTCAATTGGCCCATGTGTGCCAAATTTGTTTGTTCTCTTGTGATTTGAGCTGCAGATTAATCAAGAGAAGGAAATTTATATGCACTCCCAAGAGCATCCATAATAGAATATGTAGAAACAAATATTTAATATTCAGGACCTAGCTTGGAAATAATAGAAAATATCAATTGTTCATCCTCTTTAGTAATGCCACAAGTAGAAAGATCCAATCTAATAGAATTGAACTTAGAGAAAAAGTCTTGAATATTATCAAAATCACTAGGATTTAGACCTATGAGCTCATTCTCTAATTTAAATTTTCTCATTCTATTAGGTTTACCAAAGAGTCCTTCCAAGATTATCCAAGATTTATGAGGATGTGTGCAAGATGCAATATGAAATAGAAAATCATGAGTGATGGATGATCTAAGAGAGCCAAATGATTTATCCATTTGATCAAACCATTTTCTCCTTTCTCCAACACCTATTTCTAGTTTAGGATCTTGCCCAAGAGTCATTCTAAGCAATCCAATACTTAACAATTGATCAGATACAAAAAAATTTCATTCATGGTAGTTATATGGAGTGAGTATTTTGACTTTTAAAAAGTCCATAATGTAACCAAATAATGGCTAATAACAACTGATAACTCCTTCAAATTACTAATGAAAACTAGAAAATTAAAATCCAAGGATTAACCAAGTGCATATATAGCCCCAAAATGACCCATTTATGAAAGTGATATTTCCACTCCAAATTAATGAAATCTGATTGTAGATCTGGAAAGTAGACAAAAAAATATGCACTTTGAAATAAAAATTCACTTGAAAATGTTATCGTGTGTCTGCAAACAAAGCTCTAGAAGTTGTAGAATTTAGGAAAAGATAGGAATAGGAAGGAAAATCTACAATTTTTTATTAATCTAGCCACAAAAATATAAAACTAGCACCACCACTAGAAACTTTGGAAAATTCTACCCCAAATTAAAAAAATTGCTTGAAAAAAGGAGAAAAAATGAGCAAGTTATGGCCTTGTGAAGTTATGCAACAAAACCAAAAACTCCAATGGTGAAGGCAGGAAATTCAAATCAGTTGATGATGTCAAAAAATTGTGTGATTAAATTTGATAGTCGTATGGATGTCATAAGAAAACAACCTTGAACCCCTATTTGACATGCAGATGGGTGTCAAAATTAGCCTTGAGGATCATATGACTTGGCAAAAATTTGACCTTGGTGCTGAGGTGGCACTTTCTTATTAGCTAAATGTGTTTGTTGAGTCACTAGATGACATGTTTGGCTTGGCACTGATGTGGCGCTCAGGTTGGATCTATGGTCTTCATATTCACCATGTGGTCCGCATGGCTCTGAGGAAAGGTGGCATATAGAGATCGTGCCACATAGCACCTTTGTAGATTGGGCCACCTGCATATAGATGGTCGATGAGGTTTCTTTGATTGTCTGTGTGGAGGGTTGATGAGGAAGGTTAGTCCCCAGGGATCACTTGGTAGCGCATGGTGAAGTTGGATGCCTTCACCTATGGTAGATCTGGTTGTCACTGGTGGCAAATTTGACTTCCATTAGTGGTGGTATGTGGGGTGCTCAATGGCTCTGACCTGAGTGGGATTATCCCACATTCAAATGGAAGGAAATAAGCTATGTTTTTATACAAAGCACTACACCTATTAATCAAAGCGTGAGTTGACCGGAGCTGTCAATGATGTAGACGTTCATTGGTATAGATATATCTATGGATCTATTGGCTTCGTGGTATCTGACAGATAAATGTGTTCTACTCTAACAAAAATAGGGTTTCAAGGGTAGCCCCAACAAATATATTTCTAGGAATATAGAAAAAAATTGATGAATAATAAATCAATTTGCAGAGTAAAAAAACTTTTTTCTAAAAGAAATCAAATTGTACTGCAGAGGGGAAGACCAGGTCGTATGACTCAGTCTGCTAAAAAAATTTTCATCAATTTTGACTTTTTTCAACTATAGGTAAATTTATAATCAATTTTAACTGAAACAACCTTCTAAATGCAATAGTGATGTTAAAATGAAAAACTGTTATGCAATGCATTTTCCTTTTCTAACTCAGAGGTATCCTCATGACTCAGCCCAGTGCCCAACCTACCTTACCTTGGCTTACATATTGCCAAGTTGGGGTTCAGGAAGAGGTGAGTTAAGGCAAGACAAACTCTCTAAGAATTAATGGAAGAGAAAAAATTAAAAAAAATAACAAAGTGACTTCTTCAAAAGGTAAAGTTTTGAAAAGTTATGACACTCACAATGGAAAATAATGGTGAAGGGTTGTAACTCTTTCGAATAGTGCAAATTATGAAAGGTTGTAATAATTACAAAAGGAAAACATGATGAAGATGTGTGACTCTCCCCCACATTGGAAGATATAAAGGGAAGAAGGTTTCAATTTATGAGTACATTCAAGTGAAATCAATGTAGGGTATAATATATTATTTCCAAAGGCAACAATGAAAAATTGTGACTCAATTCTTTTTTTGTTAACTCAATGTATCTTTGTGACTCATCCTAGTACCCAACCTGTCTTACTTTGGTCTTATGAATTTCCAAGTTGGAGTTCATGAAAGGATGAGTTGAGACAAGACTAACCCTCTAAGAATTAATTGAATAGAATAAAGATTAAGAAAAAAATTAAGTGATTCCTTCAAAAGAAAAAGTTATAATAGGTTGTAACACTCGCAATTTATAGAAATGGTGTAAAGGTTGTGACTCTTTTGAAAGGTGACAATTGTGAAAAGTTTTGATCATTTCAAAAGGACATAATGAAGAGATGTGACTCTCCCCCACATTGTAATATCTAAAAGGGAGAATGTTTCAATTTAGGAGAACATTCAAGTGAAAATATGGGATATAATACATTATTTCAAAATGCAACAATAAAAAGAGGTGACTCAATTTTATCTTTTTAACTCAGAGATATTCATGTGAGTCAACCTACTTCCTTACCTTGGTCTTGCACATTGTCAAGTTGGGGTTCAAGAAGGGGTGAGAAGAGGTAACACTAACACTCTAAAGATTAATGGAAGAGAAAAAGAAATAAGATAAGAAAATAAAATGAATCCTTCAAAAGACAAAGTTATGAAATGTTGTCACACTTACAAAAGACAAAAATGGTGAATAGTTGTGACTTTGTCGAAGAGTGGCAATTGTGAAATGTTATGATAATTGTAAAGGGCATCCCTTTTTCTCAAAATGTGTATAGGAAGCTAAAGGGGGTGGAGTTAAGAGGAAAATTGAAAGAGTTCATCATTACTTTATGTGATCAAATATTTTGGATAACAAAAATCAAATTTCATTTGGTTCACTGCATTCATTAATCTTTATAATTTCTTTTAAGTTGCATTAAGTTAATTATCTATTAAGTAATCATAGTGAATTTATAGTTAGATTGCATTCATTATTCATTATCCATTAAATAAAATTATATTATTCATTAGTCATTAATAATTAAGTTACAAGTAAATTGCATTGATAATTAGTTTTATTAACCATTATCCATTAAATATCAGAATGCATTTATATCCATCTAGAATTCATTAATCACTATTCATATTAAGTTAATCATTAAGGCATTCATAAATAATTAATCATTAAAAAGTGCATCCATAAAGCATAAAAACTAAGCATATAGATAAGAGCATATAGAACTCCATATCATAAAAAATAATAAGTCCAACATATAATGACATCACAAATAAAGAGAGTGTATCAAATGTATATAAAATGTCCATCAAAGATCCATCAAATTTATATCAAGTCTATCAAATAACATCATCAATATCTGGATTAAAAATGATATGATACATCAAAGGTGTGGAAATCAAGCTCAACTAGAACCACCACCTCCACCTGTACCTATACTAGGGCCATTTGTATCTATGACTTCACCCCTTCTAGAGCTAAGATGACTACTATGTTGAGCTAGGGAGGCCATAAAGGTCTACATCATCACACTAAACTAGGCCATCTAACTCCTCATCTTAGAAAAACCATCCTGTAAACCTGAACCAAGGTATCAGGAGCCTATTGAACCTGTGCTTCCTACACTGGTGGAACTAGTGGAATTGGTTCAACCCATGGAGCAGGAACAAGTCTAGCCATCCAAAGCCTATGCTGACCCCAACTGACAAATCTCACATGATGAATGACTATTAATGGTCCTTCCCTCATGCTCACTCTACCACCTCTCATTCAAACACCACTTCTGGCAGGTGTCGCGATGACAACATGAACAATAACCCACCCACCTTGCTTGGCTCCCCCAAATCTCCTCCCTCATCTCCCACCTCTCCCCCTACCATCATCATCATCATCTGACCTATCATCAATATCAGGAACATGCTCATCTAGATCGGTAAAGTGAGGAAAAGTATTCTGCCTGAACCACTATGCATAATAATCAGTCATACTAACATCAAAAATATGATCTTGCATATCTAAAGCTAAATGAGGTAGACCTAAGATCTCATATCATCTATGCAATAATCAACCTGTGATCTCCACAAAGATCTATCCACTTGCACATGCATGTATAGAGCCAAACCCTGTGACATACCATGTATCTTGCCAAACTATTGTAGAACCCTATAGAAGAAGAATTGCTCAATGATTAATGGAGCATGACCAATCATACATAAAGGCATGCACATAAAGGGTAACTCTATGGAATCCTCACACCAAACCTTGCAACCAATATATGGATGCCATGTAACCTGATCAAGATCATTGAGAATCTGATGCCAATAGTCAACCTTCCCCAAATGTGATTGGACAATGATACCCTTGTATATATATTTAAATGACCATCCATGATCTCTAACTCAAACTACAATAGGTTGATTAATACGAATATGCTCCCATGTCTAAAGCTACAATAATATAGTGCTAGTAGATAATGCTACACCATGTCTATAAACAATGTGATGTAGCTCATGATAAAGCTAAGCTAGCATACATGATCCCCTATCAAAGCAATGACACTATGATATCATATCCCCAAGGATATGGCCCCAACCAACTACAAATCCATATCCTCTATGATCTGGTATTAGGACCCACTAATTAGGATACCCAAAACTACTGGAAGCACTAGAAATGAAACAAACTATGCCCAAGAAATGCTATCATTTCCAGTAGTGAGATCACCAAATAACCATCTGTAAACCGATCCATTGTATATCTAGTCATACTATACTATCTCACAATGAGTGGGAATCTGAAGTAATCTGTAGATGTCCTCTCAAATAATAATCATCTCACCAAGTGGAAAATGAAAGGTATTAGGTCAGAGTGCCAACACTCTTCCATTGTAATGCCCCTCCAAGGATCCCTCGGCACAAGGACATAATTATATGATAAAACATAGATAATAATTTTTTTTTACAATAAAGAAACAAAACATTATCTCATTTGATTTATATAGCATAAATAGAATTTTATAGAATGAAGAGATTATACTTCTTGTCATGTTAAAATAACAAATGATTATACTGCTTGTCACGAAGATGAATTTGGGAATTGCAAAGGGGCTATGGCTATTCCTATAGGCTTCAACACCAATTAGGTGGCGGAGGCTAATGCTTCTCTTTATGGGTTGTTACTTGCCAAAAGGAAGAATTATAACAAAATATGGATTGAAGGGGATTCTCTAAGTATTTTAAAGTGTTTGAAGAACACTTTGACCCCTTCATGGTCCATAGCCAATGTTTTAAGTAAGGCAGAAAAAATTATTGACACCTTTGAAAAATGCATGATATCCCACATTTTCAGGGAGGCAAATTTAGTGGCTGACTAGGCTGCGAACGTGGCTTGTAAAATCTAGGTGGAAATTGAATGGAATGATGGTTCAGATATCCCATATGTTGGATCATCATTAATTAGCAAGGAGAGGATGAGGAGTAAGCAACACATTTTGAATGAAGAGATCATTAATGAGTATTGAGTGCAAAAATCTGTGTGACTATCATGAAGGACAGTGGCCTAATTTTGAGACAATTATTGGGGTCCTTTGGCATGACTTGTGGGCTATGAATAACATTAATTATGGTTATTATAGTTCGAAGGCAAAGTTTTAGAGAGAGGAAATTCATTTGAACTTTAGCTTTCTGTTATTTCACAAAGCCATGGGAGGTCAAAAGAGGAGATGTGAGCCGGTGAACTGTAGTGACTGGAAACAGAATAAGGAAATTTGAAAAATTATTAAAATGGGGGTTTGGCAAAATTCTTGGAGAGATTACATGGAGGAAAAGTGGCGGTGACCAAAATTTTATCAAAACTTGGAACAAGGGAAGTGTTCTAGTGGGCACGCAAAACATGGAGGTGACTAAGGATGTGGTTGCTGAAGTGACTAGCTTGATGACTGAGGGCATCAACTTCTACAAGGATAGGAAGATTTCAGACAAAGCCTTGGAGGCTTTTGTGCCCACGAAGCAGGAGAGAGACCATATGGTTAAGGTGGACAATTCATACTTTAACCCTAAGTTCATTTCCAGGCCTTGGTGCCTTGTTTTATTTGTTATCATAGGCTACATTACCCTTGATGGTAGGTATACTAAAATCTACAACCATCATCTTACTCTACTGAACCATTTTAGGCATGGGGTTAAGATAAATTTTCCTTTCTATTTACTGAGTTCTTTGAATGCTTCCCTCCTTCACTAGCAAAGAGATCTAGAGGGTGACCATGCTTGCCTCCTTCACTAGTCAAAGAAGGTGGAAAGATCTTGGCTGAATAGAAAAGCCATGGAGGACTATGATACTAATGGGAAGGAGTCAGAGGAGCTGTTTATGGAGGAAATGGAAGATGAAGAGGGGGATTCTGAGGATTACCAGGAGGATAGCCCTAAGGAGGAAAAAAAGAAAAGGAAGATGGAGGATTCTACTATTGACATGGAATTAGAGGAAGAAGAGAGCAGGGAGGAGAGTCCCAAGAAGTAGGGAAAGGAGAGACCGGAACCTACTGGCAATCATACTAGAA
>BSBK01002270.1:837500-1071460 GCA_027943335.1 Chamaecyparis obtusa
ATTTAAAAGTGATAATGAACTCAATATGTATTAAAATTATATTCATTAGAAAGCTTGTTCTGAATAGCATCGTTTGACATCATTTGTTTGAAAAAAATCATCTTGTTTACTCCTTGTTTTAGGCCTCCAAAGACCATTTTTCTGAAGTTCAGTTATTTTATGAGGTCAAAATTTTAGTTTTGGGGTCTTCGTGCGAAGACCCGCTTCGCACAAAGATACTTGAGGGTCTTCATGTGAAGACCCTTCACACGAAGCCTCCCAAGTGAAAATCCTGGCAAAAAAGACACCCGCCAAAATTTTTCCTTGGTATTTCACGCGAAGTATGTACTTCGAGAGAAGTCGGCTAGTAAAATTATTTTGTAAAAAAAATTTAAAATGGTATAAAAGTAAAACATTTTGTTTCTATTTTACATCAAATTGCAATTAATAAATTCGCATTTTCTATTATTGAAGGCATTTTTTGAAGGAGGGTTGGTATTTCTATTTTTTCAAAAGCATAATTTTGGAGAGGAAAAATATTAGATTGCAGTATTTTTTGAAGAAGAAAATTTTTGTTGAAGATCTTGTGGAAGACATTTTTGGGAGCTCGAAGAAATGGGGAACAAGAAGGGAAGACAAAGTAAATCTTCTAGAAAAAGGTCACCCGGTACTGAACAAAGAAATCGTGAAGCTGCATTAACATATTATCATAAAACTAAAGAAGCTGAAAGAAAAGCTGAAGTAAGAGGGTCAAGTCAAGTCAAAGAATTGCACATTGAAGAAGGGTCAGGATTACTCCCTACGGAAGCTCAAACAATTGATGTTGGAGAAGGGTCAACATCACATGCTCCTACTGGTATGGATGAAATTTTAAATTTAGCTCAAACTGTAAAGAAAAATATTAATTATAGAAACTTAGATCATTTACTTACAATGGATGTGGAGAATTTGAGATCACTTGCTAATGTTCAACACTTAAGTCTTGCTAAGAAGAGATCAATGAATATGATAGCAAGAGAAATATTGGGTAAATTTGATAATTTTGAAACACTTGAACAAGCTCAATTGCTTTCACTTATACTTATAAATAAAAAGTTGGAAGGGGCATTAAAATTATTGGGTATAAACACATCATCAAAGAAGAGAAAAGTTGTTGACATGCAAACTGATATGATTGAAAATCTTAGGAAAGGTTTGAACCAGCTAGGGAAGCGATCTCGAACTATAGATAAGTCCATTACAAGAAAAGTTATGTTGACATCCAATGTAGGTAACACTATGGGACCAAAAAGATAGATATCTTCAGTTTCATCTCAGTTTGGTTTTAATAGGAAAACAATATCACGATATGTTAATAAGAGAATACTTTTAGATGATGGCACCTTGGAAGGCAATTGGGCAATCATGTGTAGAGCTCCTCATTCTGATAGGATTGCTGAAGGAACAAAAAATTTGGTCACATCATTTTGGAATGATAATATACGTCCTTCATCAAACACTAGAGATGTTATCAGACATAGAATTTCAGCTAATCAATATGAATATCATACGAAACATTGGTTGGACACAACACAACATGAAATGTATGTGTCATTTTGTAGTTCAAATCCTAATATAAAGATTGGGAAAATATTATTTGAAAGATTGAAGCCATATTATATCAGGACAAACAAAGTGTTTGAAACTTGTTGTTGTCGTTATCATATTGAATTTGATCTCCACTATCAGGTTTTTTGAAAGTTTGTAGAAGACACTTATGGTTTTGAAAAGGCTCCTCCTACAAGACGAAGTGAGTTCATCTCATCCATTTTATGTGACAAAAGAGATGATGTAGTTGGATAAATAAATTGCATAAAAGGAATATGCCAAACATGTGCCGATTTGTCTCTTTTTCCTTTGAAAAATAAAAATATTGATGTAACAAAGATGGTAAATTGCAAGAGTTACAAATATGTAAAGTATGAAACATAATTTGGGAAAGAATCCAAAAGGTTAGAATATGTTGAAGAGGAGATAAATGTTGGAGTATTTATGAAAAAATTTAAAAAATTGATTCAACCCTACATTCATCATGCTTTTTTTGCAAAGTGGCAAGCACAACAATTTCAAATGCCGAGAGACAATTTCCCACTTGGTACTATTGTATCAGTTGTTGATTTTGCAGAAAATTATTTTTTGTTCATCAAAAAGAAATTCAATTAGAATACTATTTTTCAGAGAAAATTACTATTATGGTACATGTGTGTTATCGAAATGCACAATTAGATTTGGATGGTATTCAGAGCACATTTGAAGCATGGGTCATCAAGAAGGAATATCATTTTTATATAAGTGATGATAGAGAGCATGACATTCATTATGTGGAACACTGCTTCAAGATGTTTTTTGCAAATTTGAAAGAAAGAGGTATAAAAATTGATAAACATTATGTTTGGTTAGATGGATGTGCTGCACAATTCAAATCATCAAGACCATTTTATGCACTATGTAGATATCATCATAATGAAAACATACAACATGTTTGCAGTTTCTTTGAGAGTGGACATGGAAAAGGTGAACATGATGGTGTCGGAGCTTGCATCAAACGTGTTATATGAAAGTATCAAATGAATTATAAGGGAGTGCATATAAAAAATGCACATGATGTGGTTGAATGGTGCAAGACACATTTCGCACCAAATGAGAATGACTTTTCATCAGGATTGACTCAAGCGGTGCCATATAGAAAATTTTGGGAGATAAAAGGTATGCACACATTTTTAAATTATTTGAAAGTGTTTAAAAATTTTATGATATTTTTTATTCAAATTATATTTATAAACAATGTATTATATATGCATTTGTTTAGGTGTGGATAGAAAAATTATGCATGGTTGCAATAGGATAGAAAAGACGTGATCTTTGCATTCAGTTATGAGTATGAATTGTCGCAATTGGATGTTGAACACTAGGGACTACTCATGCTTTTTTTGTCATTGCATTGCTGACAATTATGAGGAATGTATCAATCAAGACCGTGGATATGTAGGTGCATGGAATCTAGTGCCACTAGTTGTTACTGATACATTTGATAGAGATGAAGATGAAAACTTCGATGATGTTCCTTTGATTTCTACTGATTACGATCATATCTCAGGATTGGTCAAAATTGGTAAGTATATATATTTCACATTATATGGTACATTGAGTTGCATGTATAGATAGATAGATAGATCTATAGATTGAACTAAGTATTTATTTTAAGATCTCACACATGTATATATAAATTTACTGTGTAGGAGATGTCTTTGCAGTGATTGTTGAGCGTGGAAATGTAGGAGTTGGTTATTATTTACTGTGTTGTACTGCAAAGAGGATGAAGTTACTTGAACCTGAAGAAAGTGATGGAATGTTGTTCCCCATAGGTTTTTATATGGTTTACATCAATATATTGAACTCAATTTGTAAATTTTAAATTTCAACCTTTTAACAAATTTCAAATTGAGTTTGTTTAAATTTATATATTGTTAAAATTTGTGACTTTTAGGTTCAGTTATTTTAGAGGGAACATATTTCAAGCAAATCAAAGTAATTCAACATGGTATTCACTTTGTTGATTACGAACTAGACAATAAGGTGTTTCAATATAGTCACCTAGTATTTGCCACATCCATTTGTCTTCATACAGTTAAATCTCAATGTGGACGTCGTAAGTGGAGACTAGATAGTGAGGATCATGAGAGAATATTACATGTTCTCCATGAAAGGTCTGAACCACTTGAGTTGATCTAAAAAGTATAATATGTATACTTATTTCTTGTGTTAGGACCTACTTGATATCTCTGGATTAAAATTCATTATACTTTGTTTATATATTTAAACATATGATGGACTATAATTTGTTGATATATGATGGACCTATTTGATTGTTCAATAGTTTTAATATATAGAATTTTATATGTATACTTTGATTATTCAATGATTTTTATAGATTGCATATTAGTTAAAGATTTTATGTATGCTTTGATGAAATTAGTTATATTACTTATGACATGTGTTAGTTCTAGAATTAGTTAGAATAGTTATTATCTATTAGTTACATGTATTAACTAGTTATCTTTTATGATATTAATTCTAGATCCCCTTAAGAAACTAAAAAATGATGAAATTAGTTATATTACTTATGACATGTGTTAGTTCTAGAATTAGTTAGAATAGTTATTATCCATTAGTTACATGTTTTAACTAGTTATCTTTTATGATATTAATTCTAGATCCCCTTAAGACCTCCCCTTAAGACACTAAAAAATGATGAAATTAGTTATATTACTTATGACATGTGTTAGTTCTAGAATTAGTCAGAATAGTTATTATCCATTAGTTACATGTATTAACTAGTTATCTTTTATGATATTAATTCTAGATCCCCTTAAGACCTCCCCTTAAGACACTAAAAAATGATGAAATTAGTTATATTACTTATCATATCTAAACAAATCATATAATCTAATCATATCATCTAATCAAATAAAACCATGTAATCAAATTATATATCATCAAATAAAATTATCTATTCAAATCATATCATCTAATCAAATAAAACCATCTAATCAAATCATATATCATCAAATAAAATTCTCTAATCAAATCATATCATCTAATCATATCATCTAATAAAATAAAACCATCTAATCAAATCATATAGATCATCAAATCAAATCTAATCAAATCAAATCATATATCATCAAATAAAATCATCTAATCAAATCAAATCATATCATATTATCTAATCATATCATCTAATCAAATATACGTCTATAATCAAATATATGTCTCTAATCAAATATATGTCTCTAATCAAATATATGTCTCGAATCATATGTCTCTAGTTAAATATATGTCTCGAAACAAATATAAGTACATCTAATCAAATATATATATATTTCTAATCAAATATATGTCTCGAATCATAAACTGAGTCTCAAATAAAAGATATGTTCAACATGTCCTAAACTAGGGAGTCATCTAGGTGCATGCAAACAGAACAAACCTTTGAGTGACTGCCACGAGCATCCTCTAGCTATGAGACAACAACTGATCCCTGCGAATATAAATGCATGTATATATGATAATAATCTAAAATAATTAAAATATTATAAATGCATGTTTAAACTTACATATTTTTAAAACTTACCTGACCACTACTAGGTGTCACATCTATTGAATCGCTCCTATGAAAAGCATCATCTGGTTGTAAAGCAATGACTGACCCCTGCAAATTTAGTGTACAACAATTGGTTATAAATCTAGTGTACTTGAAATATATAAATACATGTGTATACATGCATGCTTAAACATACATATATCTAAAACTTACCTGACCACTAGGAGGTGTTACATCATGTGGATCTCTCATAAGAAGATGCTCTGAGCCCACACTAGAGGTAACATGCTCTGCTAACTATGCCTAAAAAATATTATACATTGAACAAACATCAATACACATGTCTATAATTAATTATTCACTAAAAATCCTAATAAAAATGAAAAGAAAATTTTATATGTACCTGGGTCTTTGGAGCTGGAGGATCATCAGCACGCTGCACCATCATATCATCAACTGAAACTGAATCACCCACACCACCTAAGGTCCCGAACCTCTATAGTAATGAGGAGTGTAGGGGTGACACTAGTTGGGAGGGGAGTGATGTAGAACATGAACCATCTGGATGCAATAACATATCCATAAATGACTTGACATCAGTGCCAACATCCACCTGACCCAACCCATGCAACTACTCATCAAAAGCGTCTAGGCCCTCAGTGGTGATCCATACATCTCCAATCTGTATACCTGGCTCTGCAGCTGTAGAGTGATCTGTGGATGCACGACACTCTGCACTATGTTGTGCCTGACTAGTAGATAGTGTGTCATGTATCGGTGGAACTACAGGACCCCGTACAAGTGTAATGAAATCCCTGACTGAATGTATTGGGATCCTGTGTGTGTCGGCAATATGAAAATAGGCCTATAGGAGATCCTCCAAAAAGTAAAGGGCCATATCTAAAGTACTCTAATGACCTGACAGTGCTTGTATCTCTCCAAGTATAGGAAGACCTGCAGCTCTATATGTCTCCTCAGTCACACCTACAGTAGTACTAGATGAAGCCTCAGAAGATGATCTAGCTCTACTCGGTCTAGTCAAAATGTATCTACCCACTGAATCTGAAGTGATGGATGTGGTTGTAGAATCAATCTATCCTACACTATCCAAAACTCCCCTCTGAGAAGTAATGATGACTTTATCTGTAGTAGCAACCATCGCAGGTGCCACTGCCAGAGTCTTGTCCCCAACTAGTTGTCTACGAGGCTGCACAACTCAATCAGCCCTACGATACTAATCGGGGTCTACAGCCCTACCGAGCCCCTAACCATAATATGTTGGGAGATCTAAATAGTTGACCCTGAGTCCCAAACGGAACTCAGCGTATAATTGTTGTGTAAAACATAATGGAATATGGTTGTTATTTGGATAACGATCATGTGTTGCAAGAAATTGAGGGTAAATCATACATGTGATCTAAGGTATCACACACCGTGTGACCTGATATGCCCTCACCACTGCTTTCCCCTCATAATATGGGAAAACCTCTCATTTGATGGTTTCCTTGGGGACGAGGCTTTGAACTGTCGCTAATGAAATATCACCTGAGACCTCCTCCCTCAACTCTCAAAAAATGGTCTCAACTACCTGAGGCGTGAAGGAGGAGTGAGACCTCAATCTGGTAGCCATAGTCTCCAAACTAGTCAATATGGTAGCACACACATCTCTATATATATCATCTATTGCAAACGTACATATAAACTCTCTAAGTTGATCCATCTCCGTATTAGCAATATAAAAAATAGTCTACATATTAGGAATCTGAGGTGCACCCTGAGCGGCCATCTAGATACATAACATGTGAAAGCTAAGTGTTAATAATTAAGTACTTGATTACATGCTATAACTGCATGTAAAATGGAAACAAATATCTAAATATATAAAATCATAGGTCTTATTAGGTCACGTAAGTGGTCTTATTAGGTCTTAAGGGTCCTAAGATGTACTAATTAGGTCTTAAGGGGTCGTAGATAACATAAGAGGTCCTAAGGGGTCCTAAGGGATCCAGATAAGAGTCCTAGAATGTTAATGGGTTGCAAGTGCAATAAGTGGTCCTAGAGTATCTTAAGGGGTCATGGGTAACATAAGAGGTCATAAGCTATAGATAAGGGTCTTAGAGCATCTTAAGGGGTTGTGGGTAACATAAGAGGTCCCAAGGTATAGATAAGAGTCATAGAGTCTCTCAAGGGGTCATGGATAACATAAGTGGTCCTAGAGTGTCTCAAGGGTTCGTGGGTAACATAAGTGGTCCTAGAGTGTCTTAAGGAGTCATCGGTAACATAAGATGTCATAAGCTATAAATAAAGGTCCTAGAGTGTCTTAAGGGGTCGTGGGTAACATAAGTGGTCCTAGAGTGTCTTAAAGGGTCGTGGGTAACATAAGTGGTCCTAGAGTGTCTTAAGGGATTGTGGGTAACATAAGATGTCATAAGCTATAGATAAGGGTCCTAGAGTGTCATAAGGTGTTGTGGGTAACATTAGAGGTCCTAAGGTATAGATAAGAGTCCTAGAGTCTCTTAAGGGGTCGTGGGTAACATAAGTGGTCCTAGAGTATCTTAAGGGGTCATGGGTAACATAAGTGGTCCTAGAGTGGCTTAAGGGGTCATGGGTAACATAAGTGGTCCTAGAGTGTCTTAATGTCATAAGCTATAAATAAGGGTCCTAGAGTGTCTTAAGGTGTTGTGGGTAACATAAGAGGTCCTAAGGTATAGATAAGAATCCTAGAGTATCTTAAGGGGTCATGGGTAACATAAGAGGTCCTAATTAGTGGACTAATCGGTCATAATTGGTCCTAATTGGTCATATTAGGTCCTAATTGGTTCTAATTGAGTCTGATTAGGTCATAATTGGTTCTAATTGAGTTTAATTAGGTCCTAATTAGTTCTAATTGGTCATAATTGGTTCTAATTAGTCCTAATCGGTCCTAATAGGTCTAATTGGGTCTAATTAGGTAGATAATTAGGTCCTAAATTTTGTTCATAATAGGTCCTAATTGGTCTTGGTACAATTAGGTCTAGTTAAGTCTAATAGGTCCTAAATTTTGTTCCTAATTGGTCCTAATTGGTCTAGTTACCTATCTAATTGGTCCTAATAGGTCTAGCTAGGTTTAGTTAGGTCTATTTGGACCTAATAGGTCCTAATACATCCAATTGGTCAGACTAATGTTGGTTAAATACCTAATAGGTCTAATTGGTCCTAATAGGTCCTAGTTAGGTCTACTTGGTCCTAATAGGTCTAGTTAGGTCATTTAGTAGAGAAACAACTTAGACATACCTTGTTTCCTAATATGACCTAATATGACCTATTAGGACCTAATATGACCTAGAGTGTCTTAAGGGGTCATGGGTAACATAAGAGGTCCTAACATATAGATAAGAGTCATAGAGTGTCTTAAGGGGTCATGGATAACATAACTGGTCCTAGAGTGTCTTAAGGGGTTGTGGGTAACATAAGACGTCCTAAGGTATAGATAAGAGTCCTAGAGTGTCTTAAGGGTTTGTGGGTAACATAATATTAATGGGTTGTAGATGTGATAAGTGGTCTAAGTGGTCGTAGGACATCCTAAGATTCTTTAATGGGTCTTGGGGGTCCTAAGGTTTCATATTTGTTTTAAGATTCATAAGGGATCCAGATAAGATGTCATAAGCTAGAGTGTCTTAAGGGGTCGTGGGTAACATAAGATGTCATAAGCTATAGATAAGGGTCCTAGAGTGTCTTAAGGGGTCGTGGGTAACATAAGAGGTCCTAAGCTATAGATAAGAGTCATAGAGTGTCTTAAGGGGTCATGGGTAACATAAAAGGTCCTAAGGGGTCCTAGGTTATATTAGTGGATCCCCGTATGTATTAATTGTATCTAAGATACATAAATGTGTCATAGGACAACCTTAGATATGTTAATGGGTCTTCAGGATCTGAATGGGTCATATATGTCTTAAAATGTCATAAGGGATGTATAATGGTCTAATAATATTAATGGGTCGTAGATGTGATAAGTAGTCTAAGTGGTCCTAGGACATCCTAAGATTTTTTAATGGGTCTTGGGGGTCCTAAGGTTTCATATTTGTTTTAAGATTTCATAAGGGATATCTAGATAAGAGTCCTAGAATGTTAATGAGTCATAGGTGCAATAAGTGGTCCTAGAGTGTCTTAAGGGGTCGTGGGTAACATAAGAGGTCCTAAGGTATAGATAAGGGTCCTAGAGTGTCTTAAGGGGTCGTATGTAACATAAGAGGTTTTAAGGGATCCAGATAAGAGTCCTAGAATGTTAATGGGTCGTAGGTGCAATAAGTGGTCCTAGAGTGTCTTAAGGGGTCGTGGGTAACAATGAGTCTTAGATGTGTCTTAAGATAATGTAAGGGATGGATAAGGGTCAGGTAGAGTGTCTTAAGGGGTCGGGGGTAACATAAGAGGTCCTAAGGGGTCCTAGGTTTCATTAGTGGATCCTCCTATGATATTAATTGAATCTAAGATACATAAATGTGTCCTAAGACAACCTAAGATATGTTAATGGGTCTTGATGATTTGAATGGGTCATATATGTCTTAAAATGTCATAAGGGATGTATAATGGTCCAACAATGTTAATGGGTCATAGATGTCATGAGTGGTCTAAGGGATCTTAGGTTACATTAATTAATACTAGTATGTCTTAAGGGTTCTTGCGGGCAACAATGAGTTCACATATGTATTAACAGAAGCTAAGATAGATGAATGTGTCTTAGGACAGTTTAAGATATAATAATTGGTCGTATGGGTCCTAAGGGTTCCTATGTGTCAAGTAAGATGTCATAAGCGATACGTAATGGTCCTAGAATGTTTTAAGGGGTTGTAGGCCTCATAATAAGTTCTAAGAGATCATAAGTTACATTAATTCATCCTAGAATGTCTTAAGGAGCCTTGAGGGAAACAATGAGTCCTTGTATGTATGAATGGAACCTAACATGTACATCAATGGGTCATAGGACATCCTAATATGTATTATAAGATCTTGAGATTCCTAAGGGATCCTAAGTGTCTTAATATGTCGTAAGGGAGGAATAAGGGTCCTAGAAACTTACTGTACTATAATTTTTTAACATTTTCTAACATACTACTAGATCATTTTCAAAAATTTAACTACAATTTTCTAAGATTTTTACAAACTAAAAATTATTTAAAACAAATAACTAGCTAATATTAAAAATGCATGTACATGTGTGAGAGAGAGAGATTCCTAATATTTACAACTTTAAACTTAAAATTTAACATTTTCTAACTTTAATCTTAATGTTTTCTAACATTTTCTAACATTTCTACTACGATTTCTAATGTTTTGTAAATATTTTCTAATAGTTGCTAACAAACTACTACCATTTTCTACCATTTTCTTAACATATTCTAACATTTATACTATGATTTTTAATATTTCTATCATTTTCTAACATTTAATTATGATTTTCTAACATTCTACTATTAATTTCTAACATATTAGATAATATTTAACTACAAATTTCTAACATTTCTACAAATAAAAAATTATTTAAAATAAATAACTAACTAAAATAAATATAAAACATATTATTTACAATAAAAAATGAGAAAAATGTGTGTACCTGATACTGCTAACAATCTGAAGATGTCGAAGAAGCTCAGAAGGTGCTGGAGTGTTGACGTGCTAAGGTACTTCACTCCAAGGCTTGGGGTCCGCAAATAGTGACAATGACAATGAGATTAAAAAAAATGCCAGAAATATATGAAAAATCCAGCCCATAGGGGCTTCGCTCGAAGCCCCTCTTCACATGAAGACCTTTGTTTGGGGTACATCATGCGAAGTGGGTCTACCACTTCGCGCGAAGTATACACTTTGTACGAAGGCTCCAAAAAAAATAATTTCGTGTCTTCCCGATTTTGTTCATCCCTAAAAGTGGGACACAGCTTCGTGGGATCACCCATATATATAATATGTCACTCTTCACTCTTAACCCTACAAATAGCAAGTATGATTAGGCCGTGAAGCCTTTATAGCCTCTTATCTACTATATAGAGGCTAAGAATTAGACTCTAGTAGAGGATGCACGAAGAATTAAATTTTGAGCCTACAAGCTAAGAAAATGAATCTAGAGGTGGTAAAGTTTGCAATAAATGGTTTTGTAAGTAAAAAATAAGATGTTGCAAGGTGTTGATCAGGATTGTTACACAACTCATGCATTACGACCACCCTCAGTTGAAAGCTATTGCCAATAAGATTTCTTGGAGCATATAATAGAAATCAAGGAATTTAGACATGTATGCTTCAAGAAACACAGTTGAAATCATAAGTGGTTTGGGCATCAATTATAGTAAAAGGGATATTTTAAGGTGTTTCCAAGCATGTCTACCTACAAGATATGAGAATTGAGCTAAGGTATCCCACTATTATATAACATGATTCTAGTTGGAGACTCAATTTTCTAAATTCTATCTCAAATATAAGTGTCATACTTAGCATTTGAATTCAATCTAAATAAATAGATGAAACTCCAACTATTGATTGAGTCAACAAAAAATGGATCAATAAGAACTAGGATTGATTCTATTGGGGGTGTGAAGCCCAATAGACTTTATTATCTTTCCCTCCAATCGTTGATGTCCTTTCAGCTTCTTCTGTGGATGATTGAGATAGTTATATATATTATTATTTGTTGTATTGTAACATGATTAATTACTTGTATCTCTGATCAATACAAGTATTTCCCCTACTTCAAGAGTGGACGTAGGCCAAAAGCCAAACCATTGTAAATTTGTGTGTTCTCCATGTTTGTATATTGTGTTATTCAAACTTTTTATTTTCTTCCATATTTTACAATTGGTATCAGAGCAAGGTAGATTTGTTGGGTACGATTTCAGTGGTTAAAATTCTCAAGTCATGGAAGAATTGAAGGTGCATAAATTTTTTGGATATAATTTTGGTTTATGGAATGTACATATGCAATCCTTGCTAATAAATCAAGATCTTTCTCTCACACTTGGAGGAAAAACAAAGAATCCATCTTCAATGAAAGATGAAGATTGGGAAACACTTGACAATAAGGTGATGGCAACTATTTTTCTCTCCTTGTCTGAAAATATTCTCTTCAACGTTGCAAATGAAACTTCAACTAAAGTGGTTTGGGACAAACTTAATGCCATGTATGAAATGGCATCAACAAAAAATAAAGTCTTCATCATGAAGAATCTCTACGAGCTCAATATGAAGGAAGGAACCACTATGTAAAACCATATCAATGAATTGAATAATTTAATAAGCCAAGCCAATTTGGTTGGCATGACTCAAGATGATGAGAACAAGGTTGTTATCTTGTTATGCTCCTTACTAAATAGTTGGGATGGTGTGGTGACAACAGTAAGCACTTCATTTTTCGGTAAGAATAAGCTGGTTTATGATGATGTGGTAGCTACTCTTCTCAATGAGGACATGAGGAGAAGGAATCAAGAACCCTCATCCCATGAAGCTTTAACATTTGTATGCACTGAGAAGAGAGGAAGAAGCCACAATAGAGGTAGAAATAATTGTCATAGGAGATCCAAATCAGCTAGGAGATCGAAGTAAAGAGGGAGAAATGGTGATTGTTGGTTTTGTCACAAAGATGACCATGTCAAAAAGGATTGTAGAAGCTACAAGAAAGTGGAATAAAGAGTACAGGACAACGAATAAAATGCAACTTATAACAAGGATGATGGTTTCTTAATACTATCAACAAGTAATACTACTTCAGACTCTTGGGTCTTGGATTTTGGCGCTTCATTCCATGTCTCCCCATGTACAAAATACTTCACAAACTATCAAGAAGGTAAAATAGGAGAGGTATATTTAGGAGATAATAAAGCATGTGAAATTATTGGTAAAGGTGATATTTTATTGTCATTAAAAGGAGGCAGTAAATGGTTGTTAAAAGATGTGTGTCATGTTCCCAAATTAAAAAAAAATCTGATTTTGGTAAGTCATCTCTACATGCAAGGATTTCTTACTTCTCTAACTGACACATGGAAAGTAACCAAAGGTTCCATGATAGTTGCAAAGGGAGACAAAATTGGTAGTTTGTATATTGTAGAAAATATTGGTGAAGTGGGAGCTACCATGAAAGTTGTGGATAGAAACTTTGAACTATGGCATCAAAGGCTCGGTCACATGAGAAAGAAGGGCCTTGATGTTATGCACAAGAGGGAATAACTACCGGGTCTCAAATCCATTGATTTTTAATTTTGTCAACATTGTCTTTATGGAAAATAGAAGTGGGTCAGCTTCTTGAAGTTCAGGCATGATAAGAAGAGAACATCTTTGTTGGTATACTCCAATGTATTCAGTCCCATTGAGGTAACCTCCATTGAAGGAGAAAATTATTTTGTTACATTTCTTAATGATTGCACAAGAAAATTGAGGATTTATATGATCCATTAAGTTTGATGTATTCAACAAATTTAAGGTTTTCAAAGCTTTAGTTGAAAATCAGATTGGTCATAAGATCAAATGTTTACAAACTGATAACGGTGGTGAGTTTTTCTCTTTAGATTTTGATTCCTTTTTTGTGGATAATGGTATCTGCAAAATTAAAATTGTTCCTTTCACTCCTTAAGAAAATGGTGCAGCTGAGAGGATGAATAGAACAATACTTGAGAGAGACCAGTGTATGCTCTCTAATGCTGGTTTGGGCAAGTAATTTTGGGTTGAGGCATGGAATAAAATAATATAACTTATCAATCAAAATCCTTCATCATGGTTGGATTTCAATATTTTGAAAGAAGAATGGTTGGGTAAGATAATTTCATATTCTCACATCTAGGTATTTGGATGTGAAGTGTATTCACATATTCCAAAAGAAAAGAGGACCAAATTGGAACCAAAATATCAAAAAGGTATATTCATGGGATATGGAGAAGACCAATATGGTTTTTGAATTTGGGATCCGGAGGCTAAGAAAATTATAAGAAGCGGAGATGTTATTTTTAATGAAAAACATTTTCTAGCGTTAAAAGAGCAAGAAGTGCAAACAAAAGAGTTTATCCCTCTTTCAGATCTTCAAACTAATTAGTCCCTAAGACTATATGGAAATCATCTACACAACACAAGTGTAGTACAAAGTTTTAACTCTCCTACATCAGTTCTACTTCCTACCCCTGTTTCTTCTTCATCCAATGACACTATGTGGAATCCTCATACATATAGTGAACACAATAGTGCTTCAAATAATATATTTCAATATGTAGATTAGAACATATATAACTCTCTATTTGAAGAGAATACTTACCATAAATTAGGGAATGGTGGCTATTAATCCATAATGGGACCCCATCCTCATACACAAATGGGCAAGCATGTTCAAAGTTCTAGGATAGAACCAAACATTGGGGAGACTCGCTCTTTCACAAAAACTGCAGACAAATTCCAATATGGAGTTTTTTCCCCTATTGATATATATTAAAATAAATTCCCTACTTAGAATAGTGACTCTACCGAGAGTGGTGACCATCACAGTAAAGCTAAAGTGACCTCTACCAACATAGAACAAATTCCTTCATTCAGGAACCCCATGTACTCACTAAGTCAAACACATGCTATTAAAAACACTCTTACACAAGTTGTGGTCTCTCCAAATCAGTACCCACATATTGTATCGTGCCATAGAATTGGTCAATCACATCATGGTGAAGACCAACAAGGTGAACATGGATATCCTCCATCCACACAAGCTTGGGACAACTCATTGGAGTCAAGGCACAATATCTCTGCCAAGTCTGTTGTTGATGCACAAAGGAAACATTCCATTTACTTTATGCCCAATTCAAAGGGCATTCCTCATGAATTATATGGTGAAGCAGTCACAAACAAATCTAAGAATGGGCTTGATGCCTCCCAGAAAAGTTACTCACGAACCAGTGACTATAATGTTCACATTATAAACAAAAGTGAGAATGAGGGAAATGCACCACTACATCACACACATGGCACTTATGCAGAAGCAAGTCTACAACATAACCATGTTCATAAGGATGGTGGACAAAGAAGAGAATATGATGACATATCAGACATAGTGAAAGTCTCAAATAAGTTAGAGAATGTTCCCAAATCAAGTAGGTCGACAAGACATAGAAAACTCCCTTCTAAATTCTCTAATTATGAGTTATTATTTGCCAAAGAAACAAAGCCTTCATTATTAATTTTTGATCAAACTGAAGTAGCAAATTACAAGAATTCTTGTAGGCCCTCTGGTTCTAGAAAATGGCATGAGACAATGCATGAGGAGATGGATTCGTTATTGACAAATCAGACCTGGGATTTTGTACCCTTACCGCCAAATAGGCAAGCTCTAAAGAATGCATGGGTCTACAAATTGAAACAAGAGGATGGAGGATGAAATCATTATTGGGCTAGGTTGGTTGTTAAAGGTTATATTCAGCAGAAAGGTGTGGGTTTCAATGATATTTCTTCTCTAGTATTAAATATGACCACTATTAGAGATGTCTTGGGTTTAGTTGCAGCATGGGATCTCGAGCTTGAACAATTGGATGTAAAGATGACTTTTCTACATGGAGATGTTAGTGAAGAATTGTACATGATGAAGCCTGAAGGGTTTTTCAAAAAGGGTTAGGAGCACCTTTGTTGCAGTCAAAGTAGAGTTTGTATGGGCTTAAACAAGCCCCAAGGCAATGGTATCTAGAATTTGACCAATTTATGATTGAGCGTTAGTTTTTACACTCTGAAGATGATCCATGTGTCTATTTTAAAATATTTCCTAAAGGTGAATTTTTCATACTTCTACTTTATGTGTATGATATGCTAGTAACCGACACTAGCATGAGGATTGTTCATGAGCTAAAGAAACAATTAGCTACAAGATTTTCCATGAAGGATTTGGGGGCATCCAAGAAAATACTTGGGATGACCATTTTAAGGGATAGACAAAAGAATAAAATATGGTTATCTTAAAAGCAATACATTGAAAAGGTATTAGACATATTTGGTATGTTAGAAGCTAAGACAATTTGTATTCCTCTAGCTTCTCATTTTTGTTTTTCTTCTTATTTGTGTCCTAAAACACAAGAGGATCAAGAATTCATGAAATACATTCCTTCTACATCTATAGTCGGGAGTATCATGTATGCTATGATTTCTACTCATCTGGATAGTGCTCATCCAATGGGAGTAGTAAGCAAATTTATGAGTAATCCTAGTAAACCTCATTGGGAGGTTGTTAAATGGATCCTAAGATACCTTAAAGGTACTTCTAATTTTTCTTTATGTTTTGGGCTAGATAAGACACAATTGCATGGATTCATAGATTCAGATCTTGGTGGAGATTTAGACAAACGAAGATCTACTTCCGGTTATGTTTTCACATTTGTTGGGAAGATATTAGTTAGGGTTCTAGGTTGAAACATATAGTTGCACAATCATCAGTAGAGGTTGATTATATGGCTCTCTCCAAGGGGGCAAAGGAAATGGTATGGTTAAAACTTTTGTTCAAAGAATTGGGACTCAAACAATTAGATTATACTATGTTTTTTGATAGCAATAGTGCAATATTTATGACCAAACATCATACATCTCAGTTTCATTCTAAGCATATCAACTTGTGTTATCATTATATTCAACATGTGGTTGAAGAAGGCAAGCTTCAAGTTGTCAAGATTGACACCAAGGTGAACCCAGATGATGCTCTCACAAAGGTTGTACACATGAGAAGTTTAAATTTTTCCGAGCTTCTCTCGACATTCCAAACATGTGATAACAAGGATCAAAGTAGGGGAATGACTTTTTTACAGCAGTAGTTGGTTCTCAAGTGGGACATTTTTGGGGGTGTGAAGCCCAACAGACTTTATTATCTTTCCCTCCAATCATTGATGTCCTTTCAAATTATTATGTGGATGATTGAGAGAGTTATATATATATTATTATCTGTTGTATTGAACATGATTAATTTCTTATATCTCTGATCAATACAAGTATTTTCCCTACTTCAAGAGTGGATGTAGGCTAAAAGCTGAACCACTAAAAAAAATTGTGTGCTCTATGTGTGTATATTGTGTTGTTCACACTTTTTCTTTTCTTCCATATTTTATAGATTCATCAACTATGGGATATGGATCTCAAACCCACTTTCAAACCAAAGATCATGGCTACAAAAATAATCACTATTACAACTTAAAATCCTACTTTTGTTCCTAAATTTTCTAGTGGTGGTTAGGTACTCATTGATGTTGGTTATCGATCAATAGTGAACATGGGATAAAGATATGTCAAATTCCCAATGTATAGAGAAAGAGTTTTGGAAAAAGTCTCATTTGGGTATTAACCGAACAATGAAAGCTCTAATTAGAAACACTTAGGTTTGAATAATGATAAATCAAAGAAGAGAAAATATTTATGTTCTTTAATGGTGTAAGATCCCAAGGCATATTGTTTTAAGTGTCAAGATTTGAAAAATAAGAATGAAGAAAGGATAATGGAATAAATATATTTACCTCAAGAAGGCCAATGCACAGAGAGAACCACTTTATTAGAGAAATAGAGGCACTTGAGAAGAATACATGTAGTTTCTATGGTGGGATCAATCAACCTTCAACGAGGAAAATATTGGAATATGTTCAACTCAATTTTTTCTTGGTGTAGTTAACTATTTTTTGAAGTTGTACTACATATTTTTTCTCAATTTTTGCTCACTATAACTAAATATTTTATGAAACTATATTGCAAATACATGACAAATTTTGCTCAGAGATACAACATCAAATTAATTTTAGAACATTATATGGGATTGATTATCCTTCCATGAGGACGATATTAAAATATGTCAACTCATTTTTTTCTCACTGTAACTAACTATTTTTTGAAACTGTATCGAAAACACCCAACAAATTTTTCTCATAGATAAAACATCGAATTTATTTCAAAGCAAGATGTTCCTATGCATCTCAAAACACACTATAATAAATCTATATGTTTCTCATATTAGGACATTATTTAGAAATTGGTTTTGGTCAAGTGCTCTACTTTTTTGGAGGTACAATAGTTTGAACACCCCAACAACATTTAATCCACACAAGCACATCGTAAACTTGAAATGTCACAAAAAAATTTACATCAGTCCAAAGTGCTTGAGGGTAATTGTCATTTATGTTTGCGAAAAAATTGAGAACTATGAAACTTTGTTTATTTTAATGTATCTTGATGTAAAATATAGATGTTAATTTTTCTTACTTTTACACACTAAAATCTTCCCTACTCTTGATACAACATGAATGCACTTTCATGAATCACATGCATATGGAGTCATATGGTTGATATGAAACTGATGACAAAAATGGTGACAACTAGTCTAAGCTAGAATAGTTACATAAAAATGTCAAACTTTGTAGTAGAGGATACTATTTAGTGCATACTACCATATGATTAAGGAGGCCAAGGGTAATAAAAAGTTCTTTAATATTTTGACCTATGCATTTTGTATTTGTGTTTGCACTTGATGTTGTTGTCTCATTCATGGTCTACTTGTTGTTAACATTAGAATACTATGTTGGTATTTGTCATCTATGTTGTAATTGACAACAAAAAGTGTTGATGCAAAACATGGTTCTGGAAAATAGTCCCCCATAAAAATTGATGAAGGGATGAGCCCACTTATTTGCATTCCAAAGTTAAGAATTTACTGTAAATAACTTTTAATTACATATTTAATGTTTTTTTATTCACATAAGGTCTTATCTTTATTCTCTATTGCACACTCATTCTCGCTAAAATATAGAAAATGTTGTTCACCAAATTGATGCACAATGACACCCTTATCGACTCATTGTTGCATGCACAAAAGTGCATGACTGCTAGTTTTTATTTTATAATGAACTCTAAGGCATATTCTACTTTTGACTAAGGAATCATATACATTAGGAATTATTTGAATAGTTATCTAGTAAAAGTTATAGATAAAAGTTTACTAAACTTTTGATTTATGTCTAGTACTTCCAATGGGAAAATCTATTCAAAAGAATAAGAAAAAATATTGATGGCTATCCACCTGAGGCTTTTACATAACTCAATCTTACATCTCCATGTGTTTATATTGTTTTGAGGAAATAATGTGATCCTCTCTAAATTTGATTCACTTTCTCTCCTAGGTAAGTTAGCACCATTTTTTTACCTAAGAGGAACTAAAAATGCCTTTTTGTAAATATTATATTTTTATTTATATATAAATACCTTTTTGTGAATAGTATATTTTTATTTATATATTAATGAATATGACCTATTCATAAAAATAAATAGAAAGGATTATGGTGATCTTCTTCATTAATGATGCAAGGCAGGGGTCAAGAGGGACCAAAGGATGGTGCACCCTGATGATCCAAGCCTGCTCAACACGTGCGGAAGCAAACAAACACAACAGTGAGAGAGAGAATGCTAGATCTTTCATATATTTTCATCAAATAGAATCATACATGTCGGGTTGTAAGGCCTTCCCGGTTACGGCCTGATATTACAATGAATCTCAAAAGTCCTCAACCATGCGAGGATCTGTTACAAACCTACAATCTAATGTCTACTATCCTCCATCTAAACTGACTCTAAACTACAACCAAACAACTACATTTATACAAGAGGCTACCAAACTGAGTTGGCCTTTAGATCCATAATCAATAGAAGTAAGAGTCAGATCTAGGACTACATGCTTCCCAATGATGGATACCAACATTAAATCCACAATCCAATATAAATGCACAAGTCAACCTCAACAAGAAACAAAACTAAACCTATCGGTGAGCAAGGATACTCAAGCATCAAACAAGCAATGTCGAGCGCGAGTGAAACAACCGACCGCCTAGGAAATGACTGACCACACTCAGTAACCAAAGGAAATCGACCAACTACCGACCAACTCGGTCAAAGCAAGAACCGAGCAACATAGACAAACTCTAAATATTTTTGGTGACATAGGATTGCCAAGGACCTGAGATGCTCCTGCATCAAACACCTGGGGTTATTTTGAAATGATTCTCTGAATCATTTGGTAGGTATGATCTGAGTTGTATCAACCTCAAACTGTGAAATCCATGAACTATCTTCCATCGGTCTATTCTTCCACTTGACCAGATATTCAATATACTATTTTCCTCTTGTACTCTTGCCACCTCTTTGATTCAGAATCTGTTCAATCTCTTCATTCTACTTCTTAGGATATTCTGTCGGTACTATCATTTCTTCATCAGGTTCATGATACTCATAAAAATCAGCAATGTTGAAAATTGGTGATATGTCCATGTCATCAGGTAACTCAATCTCATATGCATTTCCACTGTCAAATTTCCTCAAAATCTTGCAAGGTCCAAACTTCTTCATCTTCAGCTTTCCATATGTTCCAACAGGAAACCGACCTTTCTTCAAATGAACCATCACTTCATCACCAACATCAAAAGTCTTATGTCTCCTTGATCTATTAGCTTTGTCTTTGTATTTCTGATTACTGTCTTACAGCTTCAGCTTCACATCTTCATGCAATGTCTTCATGTACTCAGCAAACTTTACTCCTTCAACACTTCTCTTACTCTCATCATCAATGTCTCTCAAATCAGATATTCCTCTCGGTTGTATGCCATTCACAATCTCAAATGGTGTTTTTCCAGTACTCCTATTCATTGAATTATTGTATGCAAACTCTGCTTGTGCCAACACAGAATCCCAATTACTCGGTGTGTCTCCAACTAAACATCTCAAAAGATTTCCCAAACTTTTGTTCACAACTTCAGTCTATCCATCGATTTGTGGGTGAAATGTAGAACTATATTTCAACTCAGTGCCAAATTTCTTCCAAAGGGTCTTCCAAAAGTATCCAACAAATTTATTGTCTTGGTCAGAGATAATACTCCTTGGTAATCCATGCAATCTGAAAATTTCCTTAAAGAAAAGATTTGCTACATGTACTGCATCTAATGTCTTTCTACAAGGTATAAAATGTACCATCTTAGAAAATCTATCCACAACAACAAATATAGAATCATTACCTCTTACTGTCTTCGGTAAGCCAAGAAAAAAGTCCATACTGATGTCAATCCAAGGTTTCTCAGGTACAACAATCAGTACATACAAACCAGTGTTCTGACTTACTCCTTTTGCAACTTGACAAATTCCACAACTTTTCACAAATTTTTGAACATCTTTATACAACTGCGGCCAAAAGTACTTCTCCTTAAGCAAATTCTATGTCTTATCAATGCCAAAATGTTTATCCAAACCACTACTATGCTTCTCTTTTATCAAATTAGTTCTCATTACTCCTCCTGGTATACACAACTAAATACCTTTGAACAACATACCTTCTTGAATAAAATATTCATCCCATTTAGTATCTTGTTGATCTTGAATAGGTACTTTGCACTTTCTCCATGGCTCAAAAAAATCAGGGTCGTTCTCATATAAACCTTTCATCTCATCAAAACCAAGAACTTCAATTTTCATCTCAGTCATCAAAGATCTCCTTCTACTCAATGCATCAGCAACTCGGTTAGTGACTCCACTCTTATGCTTTATCACAAATATATAACTTTGCAAATACTCAACCCATTTCATATGTCCTTGATTCAACTTACTCTGACTACCCAAATATTATAAAGCCTTATGATCAGTATACAACACAAATTCACTCATTATCAAATAATGTCTCCATTTCTTTAGTGCTTGAACAATAGCATAGAATTCTTGATCATACACAGAATATTTCCTTCTAGCATCATTCAACTTTTCACTAAAGAAAGCAACAGGTTTACCTTCTTGACTCAACATAGCTCCAATTGCACTTCCACTTGCATCACATTCCACTTGAAATAGTTTATTGAAATCAGGTAATTCCAAAATAGGTAATTCGGCAACCTTCTACTTCAGATTCTCAAAACTTTTATCAGCTCCATGTGTCCAATTGAATTCCCTTTTGTCTCCTCTCATAGTCTCAGTCATAGCATTACAAATTGAACTAAAATTCCTTATGAGCTTTTAGTAAAAACTTACCAAACCATGAAATGATCTTACCTCACTAGCATTCACAAGTGTAGGCCAATTCAAAATAGCTTCAACCTTTTCAGGATCCATCTTCAAACCATCAGCTGAGATCACAAATCCCAAATACACAATCTCCTCTTTCATGAATGAACACTTCTTTAGATTTATTAGCAACTTTTCCTCTTTCAGTCTCTGCAAAACTTGTCTAACATGCAACAAATGTTCTTCTCTGGTCTTACTAAATATCAAAATATCATCAAGATATACAATCACAAATTTACACAAGAATTTCTTCAAAACTTCATTCATCAGTCTCATAGAAGTACTTGGTGCATTAGTTAAACCAAAAGGCATAACCAACCATTCATACAAACCTTCTTTTGTTTTGAAAGCAGTCTTCCATTCATCACCTTCTCTGATTCTGATCTGATGATATCCACTTTTCAAATCAATCTTTGTGAAATACTTTGCTCTAGTCAAACTGTCCATTATATCATCCATTCTCGGTATAGGAAACCTATACTTCACTATTATCTTATTGATTTCTCTGGAATCAATACACATTCTCCATTCTCCATTCTTCTTAGGTGCCAATACAAAAGGTACTGTACAAGGACTCAAACTTTCTCTGATCAAACCTTTCTCCAGCAACTCTTGAATCTGTCGGTTCAATTCCTGATTCTCAGTAGGTGTTAACTGATGAGGTGCCTTATTCGATAAACTAGCTCCAGGGATTAGATCCATACAATGATCAATGCTTCTTTTCGGTGGAAAACCATCAGGTACATTATCAGAAATGATTTCACTATACTCGGTGAGTAACTTATCAATCTCCTCAGGAACATTATCTTTTATTTTCTTACTCGGCTAGTTAGGAATTACAACAAAACATACATCATTCCTTTTCAAACCTTTAACAAACTTTCTTCCTTCCATCAAGCAAAATTTCACAAATGTGCAAACATTACTAACAGGTTATTCCATTAATGGTAACAAGATTTGTTTCTTTCCATCAGCCACGATAGTATACTTCTGCAATCTCCCATCATATATAGCATGTCTATCTTATTGCCAACGTCTACCCAACAAAATATGACAACAATCCATAGGCATGATATCACACAACACCTTATCATAGTATTTTCCAATCTTAAAATTCACATAACATTGTTCACTTACCAGGAGTGTATGCTCATCTTTGATCCATGAAATCTGATAGGGTTTCGGATGTTCCAGCCTTTTCAACTACAATTTTGTGACCATCTCTTTGGATGCCAGATTCTTTGAACTACCATTGTCAATGATTACCTTCCAAACTTTATCATAAACTCTACATCTAGTCTTGAACAAACTTTTCCTTATCGAATCTTCCTTTTTTATTTCATTCCATAATGCTCTCCTCGCCATCAAGTTATTTTCCTTCTCAGGTTCATTCAGTGACTCTTCTTGTACCAAAGCATTTCTACTTCTACCAGCCTTCTTACTTCCTTATGTACATTCAAATGATCTATGTCCTTCTTCTCCACAATTGTAGCAAGTTCCTCATAAACTTCCTCTGCTATAACCACCTCGGTAGTTACTACCTCTACCTCTAGATGAACTTTCACCTTTCCACTCGGTCTTGCCTTTGTCCAGATTTGTCTTTTCAGGTTCAGATCTACCATTTTCACCATTAGATCTACCTCTTCCTCTAGGTAATCTACCACCTCTTCCTCTCTATCTCTGCTCATGTCTCTTGTTCAATTTCTCCTCGACTTTCAAAGAAAATTGATAAGCCTCTTCAATGTTCTCCAACTTGACCATACTAATTTCCTCTTGGATGGAAACTCTCAAACCATTCAGGTATCTACCAATCCTTTCCACATCATCTTCATCATGTCTAGATTTGATATCCAATCTATAGAATTCCTCAATATATTCCTTTACCGAGCAATCTTTCTGCCTTAGGATTTGCATTCACCGAACTAGGTTAATCTGATAATCACAGGGTAAGAACTTTCCTTTCAACTTATTTACCATATTATTCCATACCTTGATTTTGTCTTTGCCTTTCCTTTTCCTATCCAATTGTAGATGTTCCCACCATAGGGATGCATGGCTTTTCAACTTAGTGTTTGCAATCTTCACTTTCTTATCTTCAGGGATATTTTCATATTCAAAATACTTTTCCATCTCAGTGATCTAGTCCACCAATTCATCAGAATCTAGTTTTCCACCATACTCAGGAGGATTAAAATTTGGTGTTGACTTCAAACTTTTCAAGGCCTTCAAAAATCTTTCTTCACCTTGATCCATAACAGGTGCAGGTTCTGCATTCGCCTGTTCTTCTTCAACTTCATCATCACTAATATCTTCAAGATGTCTACCTCTTCTTTGGGCTATTTCAATGGCTTCTAACCTAAAAGTAATCTACCTTAGTAAATTTTCCAATCTTGGATCTGCATCTCACCTTCCACGAACCATCTTGACAACCCTCTATAATTGCAAGTCAAATCGCAATCTACTACCCCACAACAATCAACTAAGGCTTCAAGAGGAACCTGCAAACCTAGATCAAGATCTCACCTCACTCTGATACCACCTGACGCAATGCAGGGGTCAAGAGGGGCCAAAGGATGGCACACCCTGATGATCCAAGCCTGCTCAACACGTGTAGAAGCAAACAAACACAACAGTGAGAGAGAGAATGCTAGATCTTTCATATATTTTCATCAAATAGAATCATACATGTTAGGCTGTAAGGCCTTCCCGATTATGGCCTGATATTACAATGAATCTCAGAAGTCCTCAAACATGTGAGGATCTATTACAAACCTGCAATCTAATGTCTACTATCCTCCATCTAAACTGACTCCAAACTACAACCAAACAACTACATTTATACAAGAGGCTATCAAACTAAGTTAGCCTTTAGATCCATAATCAATGGAAGTAATAGTCAGATCTAGGACCACGCACTTCCCAATGATGGATACCAACATTAAATCCATGATCCAATATAAATGCACAAGTCGGCCTCAACAAGAAACAAAACTAAACCCATCGGTGAGCAAGGATAATCGAGCATCAAACAAGCAATGTCAAGCACCAGTGAAACAACCGACTGCCCAGGAAATGACCGACCACACTTGGTAACCAAAGGAAACTGACCAACTACTGACCAACTCAGTCAAAGCAGGAACTAAGCAACACAGACAAACTCCAAATATTTTTGGTGACACAAGATTGCCAAGGATCGAGATGCTCCTGCATCAATTAAATATACTATATACATTATAATGTCAAGATAAACATGTTTGTTCTGCCTAGGGCACATAACTTTATGTTGATATGGCTGAATAATATTTGGCACTAATGTTTTTTGGAATCCAAAGCTATTTTTGAGGGTTGTTATTAAAGTCCATTTTGAAAGGGCTTTCCCTCTTGTTTGCCAGTCACTTTGAACTCTTGACCTTTCCCATAATCTACCCTAATCTCATTCTACGAGAAACTCTAATTGTATTTTGTTGGGCATGAGAGAGAGAGAGAGGGGGGAGAGGCAATAACTCTGGAAAGTGGGCATTTTTACTTGAGCTCTCCATGAAAGAGATGAAGCTATCAATTGCACCGCAAGTTTCTCAACACTTTTCTCTCCCTTGAATTTTTTTTCATTTCTTCCATTTTGTGTGTTGGCCTCTCATTCCCTATGCAAATATGAAGGGAAACAAGGTGGATTAAGGGTGTATTCTTTCCTTGGATTGCAATGGAGGGCGTCTCTCTTAGGTAGTGATGGTGTGGGTTTTTTTCCTTCTTTTTCTTATACATTATTTTTTTGTTAGTCTCAATGCATTTGACACTCTTTGTGGATGAAGCATATGTAACAAGGTAAGAGGTATGGTTCTACTAAATAATGCACTCTTTTTTCCTTTCATCTATTAGTATTTCTCTTTTTTTGGTACTCTCTTTATCTTCGGCCAACTTTATATATTTGATTATCATGAATGGCTATGGGTCTCCAGATACTAATGAAAATAAATTATTCCAAGCGCGAAGTTTTCATAGGGTTTCCTATTCATGGAATAGTAAAAATGACTGAGGGATGTACTCTTTTATTATTCTCAAAAAGTAAACAACCATGTGTGCTCTTTCTACATAAGGCTATACTATAAAGTCACGACATGTAATAAAAGAAAACTAGAGCATGTAGCAAGATTCATAGTCATGCATTTATGGCTTTTGTAGGTCTTCTCATTTGCTCCTATAGAAAGAAAAAGTACACAACTATGATTATTATTTTTTATAGTCCCTTTTCCTTCTCTTTTTTATACATTCATAGCACTTAGGAAACCAAAAAATAAGAGTATCATAATAAAGAATTCAACAAATCTAATATTTGATGCTATCAGTTACTTGTTAATGTACAATTGCTAGCCATTGTAAATAACTTGAAATAGTCTATACTGCACTATTCGCCATCAAATCAACTACAAGTATGAGAGTATGATATCAACTTATACAAGCTAACAATAAAATTCCTTTCTCTTGAATATAAATCTAGACAAAGTCTACATGAGATTGGCAAGATTATAAAAAACATTATGTTTACACAATCGCCTAACATGTAGAGGAGTAAATAGTTACAAAGTTATATGGACAAGTGTAACTTGATTCCTCTTCCCAATGTTATGTATCATGACAACCATTCTCTTAACATGGCTAAATATTGTGCACAGAAGTAAATAGTTGGAAAATGTATTTCCAAATATGTAGCTTCTTCTTTTATGTAATGCAGATCTAGGCTTAAAATTAAATCAAGGAAAGATTGATTTGGTGCTTTTTAAGTTACCATGAGGAATCAAATAGTCTACCTTAGGCTGATTTATTTATCACAATAAAAGTTTATGTACATATCAGAAAAGGGAGGAAAAACAACTACCAAGGTCAATGGGGATTTGTTTGCCTCTCAACAATAGGACTGCAATGCATTCTATCTTTAATCTTCGAGAGTTACCATGGTGGCATTGCACTATACAACATTTAACATCATCAAACAAAAACACTATTTTTTTCACAATGAAACAACAATAACCTAAGTAACAATGCTACACAAAATCTCTTGATAGAGCCACAAAGGGAGAGAGAGAAACACATATGTGGGCGTGGATAATATAAACCTCTATTAGCTAAAAATAATCCCAACATACCTTCATGAAATTTCATTCCACCATCACAACCTCTATATCACAATCAGATCACATAAAATTTCTTAGTACCAATGGTCATAAGAGTACTCATACCCTATACATTTTTCCAAAATATAAAAATATGGGTGCACATACCTGGTAGAAAATTCCTTCAAAATATGAACGTATGGGTATTCATATGAAGCACATAACTCTTCCAAAATATGAATCATAAGGGTTCTCCTACCCAGCATAACTCCTCTAAAATATGAACATATGGGATACTCATATCCATGATAAAACACCTCCCAGATTGATTCAAACTCCTTCAAACCTAACATATGGAGTGATTTCCTCATTAAGGGAATCAGCTCTAACCTATTGCCCACCCAAATAACACATAAATGCATACATGTGACAAATTGAAATTTTACCAAAACACCATAAAAAATGCCACAATTAATACTTCAACTCAAATGCAACAACATAAAGTGAATGAAAAAGGGCATACCAAGATTCAACATTATAAAAACACAACTAATAATGCAAAAAAAGTATAACAACATAAGATGAATGAGCAAGCGCATACCAAGATTCAACATTATGATAGAAATACAACTAATAATACAACACAAGTATAGAAACATAAGATGAATGAGCAAGGACATACCAAGTTTTCCTCCACCATTTGAGAAAGAATGATTTAGCTTTGTACTAACTCTCCTTCTAGATCTTGCCCCTCCAAATTTCCTTCTCTTCACTCTTTCCAAACATAAAAATTAAATGCAAAAATGACTCAATAAATTCTTAACATCAACAATGGATTTCCCTTCCCTTATGAAAGCTAAGTATAACACACCCTTTTTTCTGACAAGTGTGAGAAATCCATGCTTCCCTCGTGTTCTCCCAATTGTGTGAATATAAAATTAGAAGAGATGCCTTGTACAAGATTGTTCCATGTATCCTCCCCTCTCTCATGCCTTATTGACTAACTCGCTCATTTCAAACTCGTCACATTAAAAATGGCCCAAAAGGAAGGGTTCAAACTCACAAATGACCAACTCTAATTTTACCAAAAGGGTCCTATTCACTATCCCTATGACCTAGGAGGTTGGGAAATACATAAAGTGGTAAAAAAATAACTCAAGAGATACATTCAAACATGAAATAAATTTTGGTTTCACACACTAATTTAATGCCACATTCACCACTTGCGCACTTCAATTTTCACCTTAACATAACCTTACAACTCACACTTACATGAGATCACATGCCAGTTTCACACCACATAATATTTTCACATCACGACATTGACACATAATAGAAGACCATAGCCTCTCCAAATGGGTTGGGTTGGCTTAATTAGTTTTACACAAGGATCACCATGTTACCTTCCCTTCCCATTGGCCATGACACCTCCACACTCAACTTCAAATATTAGTCTTATCATGGAAGTTTTAATATGGACGAAGCAAAAGAAATATTAACACTTGTAAATCATATACAACATGTACCTAACAATTATCTCTATTCCTTCTACTCCTAACCAAATTGTATTAAAAACATAACACTTTCATAAAACTACGTATACATGACCAACAATATATGAAAATATACATCATATCTAATAACTATCTTCATTTTATTTCATCATAATTGATTTGCATTAAAGTAATATGACATATACATAAATTATGTACCGTGAAAATCTATATATGAACATTTGCATCATAGTTTATCTCTAAATTATGCACAACATTCCAAATAAGGATTTCCAATTACCCCCATAACACCACATATGAACATACTCATGTATCAAGGTCTAAATAGATAGACATCATCAATGCTCCTTAAAAAAATAGCAACATAATGATAAAAGATCTCAATGACATAATATAATAATAAAAACATAGATTAGTAAGTCTATCACTAAGAGGTAAGCATCATAGCTAACATGGTGACCTGAGAGAAAGCATGTGAACTTACTAGTATATAAATAAGCAATACATCATTTTCTAACATAACCAGGTGCACCATTTCTAGCCTCATCTCTATAAGGTACTTTGATCCTAGTGAACATAATGCATGTTTTTCATGTGACATACTAAATGGCCCTAATAAATACTTATAGTCATAGGGTAGAGATAGTCTAATTATGTTGGAGTAAGTTCAAAATATTTCTATATGTTAGTACAAGAACTACCATTAGGAAACATGCCTCGCAAATAAATCTACAATGATAAAATAACATATCACAAAATATAAATCATGAAATAACATCGTAGATATACATATAAAATTCTCATAGCATCATATAGAATTAATAACTAAAACAATGATAATTCAATAACATTCATCCAATAAATAATATTATAGATATGTATTCTCATATCTAAGAAATGCATATTACATATGATGCACATGCATTAAATTGAACCAAGATAAATTTACAATAATAAAATACCATATCAGAGATGATAAATAATATGATAACAACTTAAATCTATATATAAAAATATCATAGCATCATATGAAACTAATAAACTAGGAACAATGATAATGATTCAAATAGAGTTGACATATTGTACAAAATATCATGTGATATCATATATATAGAATGCCCAAAAAATAGATAAATGCATCAATATATTAGAACCAAATACAATAGAGTGACAAGGGTAACACAAAGATCATGGGCCTTAAAATTAGACTTAATCTATATTTTTGAAGAGACATGATATTAGTAGTGGTGGAACATTAACAACTACAAAGCCTTGGAATGAATATATATAAATTAAAAATTGTTAAGTGATTCATCACATTGAAAGCTTGAGTATAACTCACACTTTGCAATCAAGTATTTTGGCTTCGAAATTAAGAATATAATTGATATAATAGAAACAAAGCTAAGACATAGTATGAAGAAATTATGGTTACTTGTAAAACACATTCTATTTTTTATATAAATATGAGGTCATTTGATTTTACATTTTCCTTATTCACTAAGTTCTATTTTTGTTTTAAAGATTTGTACAAAAATTTGATGTAGTATGCTTATAGAAATCCTTCAAATTAATAGAAATGTGTTGTATCAATTTAGTTAAATTTTACAATTCATTACTTTAGAAATATTAATCAGTTCAACTTAGTTTCATCTCTTCATATAGATCTCTTTCTATATTTTTTGTTATGTCCTAAACATATATTGTGTATTGTAAACTTTATTATTATATCTCTATTAATTTTAAGGTAAAATTATGAAGTTATCAAAAGCCTTCAAATTCTAGTAGCCTTGGGACATGTTATATGAGGTTTGTTCTAAATCTTGTTTCATTTTAAGCGTGGTCTTAATGTCCTTATGGATAATGATTGTTCTCATGTAGAAATTTTGTTGAAGAAGAAAGGTGCAATCTTTGAAACACAACAATTAATTCATCGTAACATTTAATAAGTAAAGCTAACCAAGATAAGTCTTATAACCACCAATCACCTTATTGATCAAAAAATATTTCATGAGAACAATCCTTACCTATACAAGAAAAAGTGTTTAAAATATTTCCAACTTAATTTGGACATAACAATCGATCAACTATGACTATAATGCCCATAAAATTTAAATGACAATTTTTTTAACCAATTGTGCTATCCTAAAAAGTTAGCACCCATAATTAGAGGCTTTAGGACCTATAAGACCCCATTTTGGTGATTCCTAGGTTTGAATGTCTTTATGCTTGATTTCTCGCTTCATTTATTTTCTTCCTTCTAACTTATTACACTCCCCTAGATTCGGGCTAGCTTCAAGAAAACAATGTTGGGACTAGGTTGACTAAGTCGACCTTGTCCTAGGGCATTGTGTTTAAGTGGGCACCAAGCCCAATGTGGGAGTGTTTCTTCCAGATCTTTCTTTGAGGTCAACCTAACAATATTGAATCCTGAAATGAGTATAAAAGGACATCGAGGCCTCTCATTTTGACATCCATACAATTACATGATGTGTTCATGTGAAAGCAATTAATTTTTTATTCCAAGAGCAAGTGCATTCAAGATTATTAAGGATTTGGATTCAATATTTGAAGGCAAGCATCTAATTCAAGATCTCCAAGTCTCCACTTCTTCAAGTTCTATTCAAGCAAAGGAAATCTTCTGTAATTGATGCAAGTTTCTCTCCCATGATGGCCAAGTATGTTAGGAATAAGGTGTCTCAACCTTGGATAATTCCTATTCTTATTATTTGTTTTGTAAAATGTATTTCTTGCAAATAATGTAATTAAGTGTGAGTGTACATGTCTAGTTGGCATTTTGATGTATCACTCCACTTGATGTGTTAGCATCTTGAATTGTGTGTAAGGAGATCATGGCTGAAATGGTTATGATGGATTTCTATGACACGTAAGAGCTATGTCTGGAAGATTCAATGACAGGTGAAGACATGTGGCAACTAATAAAATTGAGTACTGTACACTCTTCCCCAATCGTGGGGTTCGGGTTCCTATTTTCTCAGAGAATGGTAAAACCCTAATACGGCTATCTTTGGAAGTTGCCCTAAAAAGGGAAGCGCATGATATAAGCATTTTTTAGGGTTGTGAAGAAAGGTGAAGTTAGTGTATTGTTGGAACATTTTATGCTGTCAAGATTTGTCTTCAAGAGTTGGAAAAATCTTCTAAAAGAACTTGCATTGCAAGTGTATTGTAAACTGTAATAGTTTTGATTAATACACTGTGCAGGTTTTGGAGTGCTGGGGTTTTTACCGAAAGGTTTCCCCAAGGTAAATCATTGTTTCATTCTCTATTTTCTGTATGCATGGTATAAGGCTGCAATATAATTGTTAAAGTAGTTAACGAATCTGAAATTGTAAGGATTTAAAAGAATTTGCACAATACTTTCCTTGAGAGATTAGAGTAGGAAGTTGTTTCCGTACCTAAGTTTCCTTACAAAGTAGAGGAATTCTCAAGCTAGCAAGAAGATCCACACATCCACTCTTATTTCCTCTCCTTCTCCATTGAAGTTGTAAAGCATACATACATTCAAGATCTAGGATTAACAAGTTTAGATCTGTTACATTTGTGAAGACATCCTTGATTCTACATCTCAAGCATTACAAGCATCTTCATGGATTTATCATATCCTAACATCCATCCATGAGGTTTTCTCATGCAAGGTGAATACTTATATTTATTTGTTGGAATATTGTTGAGCATGTCAGAGTTTGGGATTTGGGTGTGCTGACATTAATATTTTTCCATTGATGTCGACATACTGATTTTTGGTTTAGACAGTGTGTTTAGGATGTTCAGGGGACAGGATTTAAGTTGATCAGTTGATATGTTTGAGATCTTAAGCTGCAACTGTATGGTATTATTTACAAGTGTCTGTAGACCATCTATAGAGATTCACAAAAGTTGGTATGATAGTTTGAGTGAGGAATGACCTAGTTGCTAGTTGTTGGTGTCATAGTGTTCCTGTGAATAGTGGATGATTATTTGGTTCAGTATGACTTAGATTTGATGTTTAAGAGGTTATGAAGCTGGTGGTTACATGGTGCCTTAGCATTGTGTTCACATATAGTGTTTTACATGATTCAGAGTATAGCAAGCTATCTTTTGTTATGACCGAGTTCGGTATTTTAGTGTTATTATTGATTAGAGATAAAGATGAGTTTCAATTTTGTATTGGAGATGATGTGAAGGTTATGGATGGTATTCATGTTTCTTGTTGGTGTTCTTGGATTGTTTGATGATCGTGCTACTGGTCCGCATTGGTTGAGGTGATCGATTTGGCTATTTTGGTAGCATGTTTGTGTTTCTTCATTTGGGTCTTAGCCAACTTGATGGAGTAACGTGTTGCAATTATTGATGTTGTCTTGATGACACTTATGTGTGTTCATGGATGAAGATTTGGGTCCTATCTAAGTCTTGGTTGACTTGATTTGGATTGCATTGGAGATTGAGCATAATGTTTATATCTTTTATTGTATTAGGTCTTAGCCGACCTAGTGGTTGATTATTCTGTGTAATTGGTATAAATGAGAGATCATTTTGTAATTGTAGAGAGAGTAGAGTGAGTGAGAGAGAGAGAGAGATGTTGGTATCTGTATTATGCACTTGAAGCATAGTTTGTACTTCATTAGAACTATTTTGGCATAGGAGATGCTATTTGTTAGTTCGGTTATAAAGGAGTATGTCCACCCTATTGTAATTAAAGATAGATCGGTGAACTCGACCCTATTGTAATTTAAGATAGATCGATGGACTCGACTGGGGGGCAAATCTGAGATTGTATTGTGAGTAGTGAGCTCTGGGAAGTGTCCCTATTGATTCAGATATAAGCCTTTGGTTGCAAGTGCATCCTTTATTCTCTATTTTCTCTTAATCGGGCAGTACTTTTAGTAGAGTACATTCATCTAGTGGGTTTAACTCACACTAGGGTTTTCCCTTAGTCGGGTTTCCTCGAGAACAAATATTGGTGTTATATGTTATGTGTTGTGGATCTTGCATTACTGTTAATATTTCAGATCTAAGTAATTAAAGTGGAATTAAAAGTAATAGGTACACAGAACTGATTCACCCCCCCTCTCAGTTGTGCTTGCCTCCTTTTGGGCCTAACATTATCTTGTTTACAACTTTCCTTATGCAATTTCAATTTTATTTCAAGGTTGATTCCTATATAGGGGTTTGACCAAGGCAAGCCCCTTTCCACAACCTTTTTCCCATTTTTCTCTATGTGTAGAAACATGTTGCAGAATTTCGGGTTTAGATTTGGGAGTATTACAACTAGTTAAAGGTCCCCTACAAATCTCATTAGATTTGGAGTTGAAAGGAATAGGTCAGAATTCTAGAACAGTGTCCAGGACTAGGTCGACTAAGTCGGTGTTGTCCTTTGGGTTTGATATATTTGCAGTCACAAGTCAAAGGCATCAGAGTTCCAGATCTAGAATCTTACTTGATTCTGATAGCTCTACGAAATTCAAAACTAGATCTGAAGGTCAATCTTCATCTTCTTGTTTTCAAGGTGAGTTCATCCTTCTTATTTCCCTCTTGCATTTACTTTTATACATCAGATCTAATATCATAATTTTTTAGTTGTCATTTCTTTATCATAGCTTCAATTTCTTTTGTGCATTTACATTATTCATATCACACATTTCATTTCATTCCTCCATCACATCAAGGTAAAGTGAACCCCAATTCCCCACTCTTACTTAGATCTTGCATTAACACGAGGCTACATCCTTTTTGGGCTGTAGTAATCTGATTTATTTGAGGGTGAGCTTTGGGAGATCATTTTTGTAATTTACAACACAATTTGGTGGGTGATCTATTATTCCTTACATAACATTGCCCACCATTTTCCATTGTACACTAATAAATAATTTTTTTAGAATGGGACAAAAGTATGAAGGGTTATAAGAGGTAATTTTTTGTTAGAAATTAATATTTACATTTATAATATGTCTATCTTTGTATTTTTGTGATATTATAAATTAAATAAATTTTTGTTTTTATAGTTAGTTGTTAGGTTGTTAAGTGACATGTTTGTTGGTTTCAAAAGTTATATGTAAATGATTTAGATTTGAAGAATTAAATTTTGACTTTGAACGAAATTAGTATTATTTATATTTTATTATTATTTGTGATAGTAATATGTTTTATTTTTTATTGTATTTAGTTTTTTTTTATAAATTTTAATATGGTATTGGTCCAAGGAGCATTGGAAAATTAGTCACAATTAAACTATAGATGAAACAATTAACAAGTGAGTTGGTAGCTCAATGGTAGAACAACCCAACAATAATGGGTGGTTGCAAGTTAAACTCTTAAAACCAGTCCACAACTTTTTTAACATGGTATTAGAGCCAAGTTGTGCTAAAGGCACCAAGCACATATAGTGTGGCTCAAGGGAGTGTTGGAAAATAAGACACGCCCAAACCACAGATAAATTGGTCGCCAAGTGGGTTGGTAGCTCAATAGTTTTAAACATCCCAAAAATAAATGGACGATCCCTAGCTCAACTGCTAACTAATCCATTTAATTATTTAATATGATATCATAACTAATGACTTAAATCTTTCTACAATTACTTCCATGCTTAAAGAGTCGCTATTTGAAATTGTGGATGATGCATTTTCATGAGTGTAAATAGTACTTTGTTTTCCTTGACTAACAAAAGCTTAAGTAGGACAAATGTTGAATGTGAACATTGTTAGTGGTGACACGATCCAAGAGTTTTGGCATAGTCATTTATGTATATTTGTGCAATCATCAAACTATTCAAATTGATCCTGCTTTGATACAAGATATATTTTACAATTTTAAAAAATATATATTTTATTAAAATAAGCATTGAGATTATTTGGTTGGCCCATTTAAGATCTTGTGTAGTTTGTTAGAAGATACAAGTTTATTGTATGGATGTAATTTCAATTGAATTCGACATCTTATTGAAATATGAATTATATAAGTAAGCCTAAAACTTTTGTTTGTGTTGATTGGCTTTTAAGTATTGTAATGCTCCCTGAATTGGATGAGTAACAAGGTCATAAAGGAGACTAGAGGCTAAACAAATTTCTCCATCTCAAACTAGCTTCTTGTTATGAGGTGGTCAATTATTTGAGAAACACCCTATTTTTGTGGTGGGGATCATAATGATAGCATTGCTTGAACAGTTGTCCAACGACACAAGAAAAATACTTCTTCAAACTCACACTCTTCTCCACATGCGATGAGTGAACGACCCTCCCACTCTTGAGGAGGGCTACTAGTCTTTGTGCTAGTGTATCGCATATTTTATTTTTGACAACACTTGTTATGTTTGTGTGTTGTTAATAAGTCATTGATGGCCTGTAAAAGCCAAATCCCCTGTTTTAGTGTTGTCATTCTCTTTGATGCCTTCGAGCTACGATTGTGTAAGGGTTAGCGCCTTTGTTAGGCTACTGATTATAATAAAAAATAGTGATGAAGAATTCATCAATTAAAAAACCTACATATTGAATATAATAAGGGATTTAATGTAGATGAAATACAACATAGATTGTTGCTTAATAGAAATTATAACCTTACAAAGGTCATCAGACAACTTGATGGAGTTACAAATTGACATGAGGAATTGTCAAATAATTAAGAAGACCCATCATTTGAGACTTCAAATGTAAAAACTTGAGAATAGAATTATGAAATGGTTTGATTGAGTTCTGCTTAATCTAAGAACTATTTCAAAAAAAAAATTAATAATATAAAATTGAACTTTGAAATAACATATAGAATATTGGAAATCAAGATTTACATTTTATAATAAAAATCATTTTAATAACTTAGAGATATGAATTTAACTCTACTATTACTTATTTTTTCCTATATCATACCTGCAAATTTCATCTCCTTCCGGCAAGCCTAAATTCATTTAATATAACTTCATCATATAGCAAAATCAATCAAATTCAAATTTATCATATGATTGATGAGATGCACTTTTTACAGAAAAATGCAAATGGGCTGAGAGTTATTGTAGGCACTTGTCTGCCTATAAGAATCAAACACATAAGAAGTCATCCAACCATTTAAACCAGATCTACTGATGATGTTCATAATTGCATCCAAAGATTAAAAAATAAAAAAATAAACCTTTATAGCATATGGATGCCATCTTAAGTCCAATAATCCAAACTAGTGTACATGTTGCCATTGGCAAACCAGAAAAAAAAGATAATTTTGCTGATGCAAGGCAAGATTATTAACTTGATTTACATGTAAAAAGACCGACTAAATAAACTACTAAATGGATTCACATTGTAAATGATTAATAGCTAATCTTTTTTTGAAGGCGTATATCATAATCATCTACGTGGATGATAAAGTATAAATGGAGTGCACATTAAGCTACATTATTTCAACTAATATGAAATGGACGTCTGGTTAATGGTTAGGTTATGGACAGTTTTGAAGGAATGTAATGTTAGTGCTCTTAAAGTTTGAGTGGAGTCCACATTATTCCTTTTTAACTATTTTGAGTGTACAAACTCTACTTTTCTTGGTTGATTTGAAAGATGCTTCCCTCCAACAATTTAGGCCTCCTCGGCTAGAGATTAGATAACATTTTGTCAACCAAATTACTAAGAAAAAGAAAAATATATAAATTTGTTGATACCAAATTAAGTCATATGATCCATATTTTATAAATTGTATTCTATAATTTATTGTTACTATCAGTTTAGATAAGTGGTGATTTATTTTAATATTATTTCATTTCAAATATCTTTATTATAGAGTTGAATTAGCGAAAGTGTGTTGTTTTTTTATTTTGTGTAAGTCTTTAAGTATTTGATTTAGAATATGACTTTAGTTGATTTAGTGTTCTTTTATTTAAATCTAAATTTGAATATAAAAAATGAAATTCAATTTATGCATCACGTATTTTTAAAATTGTGTTGGAATAATTTTGAAATCATACAAATATAATTTTTTGTATCAACGTTTTAGACAACATCTAGTGATCTTTTTTTCCCCTAATTTCAATGATAAATTGTTGGTTGATCTATGATATTGATGCAAAAAAAATACAATGTTAATTCAAAAGCATACTAACTAATTGTTGCATATTATGGAAAAAATATGAACATATTTTTTAACAATTCTCCAAGTATGAATTTTTATTTGTACGTTGAATAAATCATAGGTGTGGAAGATAACCTAGATTAGCTACATGCATGTGGATTTGAACAACCTCTATAGTTTCAAATTTAAATTTGATCACGGACTTGATTCAACCCCCTTTCAATTAGTTTTTTATGTGCTAACTCCTACACCCAAATTTCCAAAATGTGTGTTTAAATCAATTATAGAAGGACATCACACCTACCATTTTCCCTCATCTAAGGAGTACTTATCCATCAATTATTCTCACTTAAAGATTACAGAGGGATCCTTAATCAATTCAATCTCAAAAATACTCTCGCCTTTATCGTAACTTCAAGTTATATTTGAAAATTCCTCATGCATTATGTCTTTGTCAAGAAATTTCAAAATCCTAGTTTCAAACTGGGTCATTACAATGTCATTTTACATTCTTGTTCCAAGTTCCAAGTTCACCTCATTAAAATAGTAATTGATGCATTTATTGCATGTTGTTTGCTTATTTTTATTGAAAACTATTATTTAGATCTAGAGTCTTGTTATAAGGAATAGATGTTCAAAGGTATTTGTCATTACATCTTTGTTTGTAGGATAGAAGGTCAATAGTTGGCTAGGTCAAATCCATGAGTCAAGTCATTTTTACAAATAAAGTATAAATCAGTGGGTTTGAATTTGTGGATATAGAGATCAACTTTTCATGCATGGAATTTATCTGGAACTTGATGTGTATCTCCAAGACTTTCATGTTGAATTCATCTCAATATGTTCATCTATAATCCAAAATAAAAAATTAAGTATATTGTCCAATAATAATAAAATACATCCCATCCTCATTAACATCAAAATATACTTATTATATAATCAATGCACGATTATAGTTCCACCCTAAGATATATTATTTATTATTATATCTATTTATCCAAAAATACTTTAAGGAATAAAATTGGAACATGACACCTTACATCTAACATTTATTCATTAGATAAAGCTATAAAAGATCACACACCAAACATTGTTTGATGAGATTAAAGCCCTAAAATACTTAGAGGTTAATTAAAAAAGGGATGCAAATAACAAAGAGTTATATCATTAATATTTAAATTTTTTATTGCATAATATTTTTAATATTTATTACTTATCTTAGGTTTATTGTGAATAATCTAAAAGTTTGGGTAGGTGTTGAGTCAAGTGTGTGTCATAATCTAAGAAGCATCTTCTTTCAACATTTGTCACATTCATAAGAAACATATTCTATAATTAGTATGACATATTCACTTGATCTTTTTCATACTGATTCACTTGATGACTCGTGTCTAATTGTGATATACTAGGTCTTCTTGAGTATTTTTTTATAGATACCCATCTCATTATCGTGGTTAGATGGATTGAAGAGTTAATCTACATCATCGTAATATACATCTTATTATACATATTTTTGGTTTTATTTTTACTTTATTAAATTATTTATTACTTTGTTATTGTAATGTTGTAATGTGCTTCACTCATTAAGATCATAGGCTTTCTATGATCTTGTCTCCATTGTAGGTGAATCTTACATGGTGTTAGAGCTATAAGGTGACAAGAAACATGTTTATGTCTAAGGAAGAGCAAAAATTTCAAGACGCTCGTGCTAGAAAATTATGTATCTTCAAAACATCTTCATATAAATTGAACTTTTTCAATTATATTTGTAACATCCATAAACTCTAAAAGACACTTTCAAACTATCCATTTTATTTTTATTTATAATTATTTATAAAAATCATCTTTAAATAAAAATTTATAAATATGGATGGGTTTCCAAAAAGAACATGCACATAATATGTAAATTTTTTAAAATATTTTTTTCAAATTTTATTTTATCTATTCAATGTAGGGGTGCAACCCCCACCTCACAATTTCATTTCTTTTAAAAAGTTATTTTAAAAAAATGATGGGATTTGATCCCCATGTAGCCATTGGTACTATCAACTCCCACGACCGTATTAAGAACAAGGAGTTGATCTCCTGTCGAGGCTTGACCAATGATAATGGAGGGCATGACATTTCCAACTCCTCATGCTCCATTTTTAGATTTTCTTAACATTTTAAAATATTTTAAAATGCTTTAAGTTCAATTTTTACAATACAAAAAAAAAAATTCTATAAATCTTAAGAAAATAGTTTTTCTTGTTAAAAAATTAATTATAAAAACTATTGATTTTTTAATTTTTATTATTCTTATTTTTGACAAGTTTTTGTTAATATTTTTTAATTAATCTTTGTATTGATAATGTCCTAGAGGTATGTCTTCTTATACTTGTTTTGATAATACAATTTTAAAGTCTTGGCATGGAATTCCACGTATAACAATTAGTTGAAACTAATTTGGCCTGGGTTTAGGAGGATTCCAAAATTTTAAAATATAGGTTGAATCCATGTTGCAAAACTTCCTTGGGTCAAACAATGTCTAGAGATTCAACCTTGGTAGAGTGCCAAATAATTTGGGCATAGGAATTTTCTCAAAAAGAATTGGATTTTGTTTCTAAAATGTTATTAAGAATCATAGTCAATTAAATCGGAAAGTTAGTTAAACTCATATGTTAGGACAACTTAGTAAGGACATCCATGCAAAGTGGTGAAAAATTAAGGGTAAAAATGTAGGGTATGCATTTTCAACCTTACACATCAATGTGATAAGGTAGTAATGATTCTCGGAGCCCTACTATTCTAAAAGAGGTGAGATAATGTAGTCACTCACTAAAATAATGCATTTGTCTACTTAAAATGTACTTGAAAATATCACAAAAGCAAAGAATGATATAATCATGATAACCAAGACAATATTACTCAATATAATTACACTTTATAGAAAATACGATAAAAAAAAACCACAACAAAAAAAATAAATACTATTACTTATACTATAAAACTTATCTTCCTTAACACTAATAACAATTTCAAAAAAAAAATACTATCTTCACCACTTCACGTTTATGAATACATAACCATACAAGAGAAAATTTAACAATCTACAATTACATTTATACCACCTAATTATTAAATACAATCAATCTCTTTTTTTGCATTTATCATTGAATAAAGATTAATTCATAATTATAAACAAAACACTCATAATTCTCATTTTCTTCAAGCATAAATTACTCCATGCCACACAATCACTAAAATTAACCCAAATTGCAAATCAATCGTCACCCTTCTACCCACCAAACTACTCAAGTACAATGCCAACAACTTCATCCACTTTAATATGACAAAAAGGAGGTTGAGCAAGTGGGAAGTCATCATCATAAGCCATAGCTATTTCTTTAAATCTAATCAAAATAGAGCAATGGATGAAGTTTATATCCAATACCAAGCTTATATTGAATATGATCAGAATAGAATAACGAGAATACCAACTATATAGGAGGAAGTGGTTGCAACCAATAAGATGCTTCTATTGAACTTAAGCAACAAGCCCCTTGTTCAATATAAAGTTAGCACCTCAACAAGACCCTTCTCATGACCACCTGTTCCTTGTTTGCCTTTTCCTTTTATCTTGTGTTAATGTTGGGGTGAAGTATTTTGTTGCCACTTCTAGTTTCAAAGATTGATGTATTTTGTTTCAACTTCAATTTCAAAGATTGATATGTTTAGTTGTGATCTTTAATCTCGAAGATTGATGTATTTCATTATAATTTCTAGTTTCAAAAATTGATTTAATTGTTTTGCAACTTTCATCTCATAGACATTGTTAAAACCTTTCATTCATCCTTCCAATACAACTTCAACAAAATGAGCTTCAAAGCCAAACAAATGCTGAAACTAAGAGTACTCATAGTAGCCCTCTTTCTAGGCTTTGCTATACTCCTTTCCCTCAGCATAACCACCTACACAAAATCCAAATACAAGGCCATGCGTCGCAGGATCGAATCCCAGTGCTGCAAAAACCCCTCAAAACTGCCGCTCCCAGTAGCAAAAGCCCTAGTCCACTACGCAGCCTCAAACACAACCCCACAGCAAACCCCCGCAGAAATCAAGATCACGGCAAAAGTCCTGCAAAAGAAAGCCCCCTGCAACATGCTGGTCTTCGGCCTGGGCTACGACAGTCTGATGTGGAGTGCCCTAAATCATGGCGGCAAAACAGTCTTTCTCGAAGAAGACGAGGCCTGGATCGGCAAAATGCGAACCATTCACCCCGAGCTCGAATCTCACTACGTCCAGTACCCTACAATGGTGACCGAGGCCTACGATCTTCTCAAATACGCTCAATCCGCGCCCGAATGCGCGCCATGGCAGGGCGATCTGGAGCTCTCGAGCTGTTCTAAGCTCGCCCTGAAGAATTTGCCGCCTCATATTTATGGTACAGAGTGGGATCTCATTATGATCGATGCTCCTCGAGGGTATTTTCCCGAGGCGCCTGGGCGAATGCAGGCTATTTATAGCTCGGCTATTCTGGCTTTGAATCGACAGTCGGGCGGGACTACTGATGTTTTTGTGCACGACGTAGCTCGAACCGTGGAGGATGTTTATTCCAAGGCGTTTCTTTGCCAGGAAAATCTGGTGGCTGCTGAAGGGAAGCTCTGGCATTTCAATGTGCCTGCTAAAGCCGGGGCCATCACATTCTGCTCTAAGCAGTGAGGTAGGAGGCTGATGGCTGTTTTCTTGTATCAGTTGGTGAAATCACAAATGGGGGACTTTGTTATCTATCAATATTTTAAGCGTCGTAATCTAAATTTATTATTCGATGAATTTATATTCAATACAATAAAAGAGTTCAAAATGTCTACGTCTCAATTTCTTCATAGAGGCTTTCTCTACATAGGGTTGGAGGCTACATGTCTTTATTGTTTCTTGCAGGTTGAATTTGTTATGCTATCTAAACAAGGAGCTCTTAGTCTTTCGTGTTGGCCTTTTGCCTTGGGAGGTTGTGTATGTATTTTAATTCAAAGAATTTTAAGAAAGTCATTTTTTGAAAGGTCTCGAAGTGTCTATGCCTAGCCATCTTCTTAGAGGTTCTCTCTATAAGGGTTGGAGGTTACATGTCTTTCTTTGATTTTTTTAGTTGATATAGGAGGGATTGAGCTTCTTTACTATGAATTGAAGGAGCTCTTAGCTTTCCATGTCGGCCTTTTGCCTCCCTTGAGGTTGTGTATGTATTTACTTTGAAGAGTTTTAAGGAAGTTATCTTTTGAGCTTTATGAGAATTTGAAGTTCCATATTACACAATGAAGGTCACCTAATTTTTTGGTAGGAGGCTAATGCCACTTTTCTTGTATCAGTTGGTGAGGTTACAAATAGGGGATCTTATCATCTACCAATTTAAGTGTATGTGATATTAATGTAGTTTATATAAATATGCACCAATATTTAAGTTAAGATTTTTTTATTTCTTATTTTATAACAAAATGAATTTGTATGGTATCCAATGAAGGAGCTTCAAGTATTAGCTCTTTCAATAGAGGTTATCTATAGTGGTTGGAGGCTACATGGCTTTCTTAATTTTTTTCAGTTGAGTTAAGAGGGGTCAAGCTTCTACGATATGTAATGAAGGAGCTCTTAGCTTTCCATGTTGGCTTTTTGTTTCCCTTGAGGTTGTGTATGTATTTTACTTTGAAGAGTTTCAAGGAAGTTATTTTTTGAGCTTTATAAGAAATTGAACTTTCATGTTATGCAATGAAGGTCACCTAATTTGAACGTATATGTATTTATTATTTTGTGCCAATTGACAAATTCAATAATCATAATACAAATTTCTATTCAAAATGCTTGGTGACATGTTACATGTTAGGAAATGATAAATGTTGAAAAGTTGAATCAAGTACGGACCAACAGATATAATTACAAGTTGAAAGTTGAATCACATAGAATACCAATGTTGTTTTGTTAAATAATCAGAGTTTAATTTTTTGGTCTCAATTTCTCAATTTTTGAAATTTTCAATCCTTGCAATCAGTTTTGATCTAAACTCATAGAATGTTTTTGTTCGAATTGATTTTTGGTGCTCCAAATTGTTCCTTATGATTCTAAAAGATGCACACTAAAAGCTTAGCATTGGGTAATATGTTGAGTTAAATGACCGAGTGAACTATATTATCAAATCATAAAGAATTTGAGGTAACAAAAGCAAGTTCAACTTCTCTACATTTTAAGTTGTCCAAGGCTTATGAGGACATTCCCTTTTGATTCCATAGGAAAATTAAACACAAATGACACAAATATGTTGTAATAAAGGCTCAACTTTATTGGCTTAAAATTTACCCAATAGTTTGCCACTAATGGTTTTGTGTCTGTAAAATACCTTCATAGGATTAGTTCATCAAAATATCAATTCAAATGCAAGGAAATACAACTATTTAACCAAATTGAATTGAAATTAAGACAATAAGCATCGTATGGATCTCTAACTAGAAAGCTAAAGTAATGCTCTCATGTTTTGCATTCATTAGTGACAATTCTAGAATGACAAAATTAAGAGCTATGATGCATTTATCCCTAATCCAGCTCAATTATGCTCGAATTCTCCATTATGATGACTACTCAATGCAAATTTCCAAATGAAATACTAAGCTCAAAAACAAATTTACTATAGTAATGATGCACTAAGATAATGGATCCATTTACTCTATTGATGCACTCTATTTAATTAAGGATTCCTAAAATTAGGAAGGTGAGTTAGATGTGAGTTAGGTTGACTCCAGATTACAATAAAGGTTGAGTTATTTATTTCAAACGATAAGACAAAAAGACAAATTGAGTGGCCAAGATTGCAAAGCCAAATTGGATGGTGGAGATAAAAAAAGGCTATTTGTGATCCATGTGCTCCAAATACTCTCACCTCATTGGTTGATTTTTTTCGTCCTCATGTGGTAGGTGAGAATTATTTGATTTATTAATTGATTTAGTTGATTAATTTAGCCATGTCTACCATTTGAATAGGTTAGATTTTGATTTAATTAAACTATACAATTAATTTGATTAAAATCAATTGCATAATTATTTGATCATTTTGATTTGATTAATCTGATGGCATGATTTTTAATTAATTCTTTCTTTGATCAATAATTGTTTGATTTGACTCAATTTGACTTTGGTTGACATTGCTTAACCGATTTTGGGTGTATACAAGTTCTATGCTAAATGTTATGATTTTACAACTTGAGATCTATTAAGCAAAAATATAACTTACAACCTACATTTGTATTCAATAAATAATTTCATAATGACACTTTGATATTGACTCTTGTTGAACTTTAAGAGCTATATGCTAGTTACGAAACTATACATTGCAATGAAGAAGACTTTCAATGAAATAAACTATGATCAATTACTTGTTAAGACAGTGTGTTCATCCATGGGCAATATAATCAAATCAAAATGTGCAAAATGAAATTGTAAATCCTTGCAGCTTGAATGGTTTGATGTGAATCACTATTTTATGTAAGAGTTAATGACCTCTAAATGAGACAATTGATGCTTTCCGCATAAATTATTTAATAATTAATTATTGATCCACACTATTCCATGTATTATATTAAAGAAAATTACATATGTTCCAATTAATGACTAAATAATCACAACAACAAAATAGTGAATGTAACACACATAAATGCAAATATCTTGAAAATTTATGTCAAAAAGGGACAATGATATGTAGAACAAGCTATCATAGATTAACTTGCAAGGAATTTTACAAGCTTTCATGAATAGAACTATAGAACAAGACTTGTACTAAAAATGACACCTTGGAATATGTTTTGGACAAAACTACACTAAGAAACAAAAGACACAAAAGATGAAACAAATAAAGAAAATAACTTCTTTTTTATTGTAAGAATTTGCCTAAGGCAAAGAATGAAATGCCAAGATCTAGAAGTTTAATTGATAGCACAAGGGAGATGGGCAAATGATATGATCCTAAATTGACTGAATTCAATGATAATCATGAATAATACATAAAAGCCCATTAATTTACAATGTAGATATGCCTGAATATATAGGCAATGCATGATAACTAGGAGATATGCAAGTGATAACCTATCAACCACCTAAGGTGTCATTACATGTCCACCAAAGATGGATCATCATCCATTGTACAATGAAGTATGTGCAAACATGTGCAACAATGAGAGGATGATAATGTGATAGGAGCACTAAAGGTGGATCTCACGCATAAAGTGGAATGAGATAACAATTAACTCCACCTCAAATGGATTTCTCCTACACCATGTGCTAAAATGAAATGCAAACTCCTATGTGTCTACATGACAACTAATATGAAAATGCATTATCCTAAGTTAACTTAAGTAAAGTATAATTATAATCAGTTAATTATATCAACCCTCCCTTAAGTGCAACTTAGGGGAATGCACTTAATCTCACAATGCTAGATGACAATGCATGATGGATCTCGGCTACTAGGCCATGTTAGGTACCCATGTACAATTTGCAAGTGTAAAAATAATACAATCTCTCGTAAAGCAGAGAAAGAGGGAAAACCTCATGGGAAAAATCCTCCCCCCAAAAGAGAGATGAAAACAAGATGCATGGATGGATAGAGTAATCAAGACCCCCCCTCCCATTACAACATACATTATGCATATACAATCAAGAATCCCCATATAGGAGAGAAGAAATGGAAGAGAGACCAAATACTCCCCCCTCAATGTAGAATGTACACCAAAGATAGATGCTCCAAGATTGATGTAGAAACTGCTCCATGAGTGTAGAACAACATTCCTCCCCTTAGGAAGAAACAAAACCAAAGGTGCATCAATGAATCCTCCCCAATATGTAGGAAGAATCCTCAAAAAGTATGAAATCTTTGAAACCTGCTCAAGTGTCCCCATGTCAATACTGAAAGGTGCCTCCTCCAAATCATGTGTAGTAGGCCACTCTATTGAAAAAGACAAGTCAGGATCAACCGAGGATGAATGTAGAACATGTGTCTCCTTTGAAGATAAAGTGACCTCCTCTAGCTACTAATCAAAGTATCCATCATCATGTCAACCTCGAAAGAATGATCAAGTAGAGAATGAAGATGAGGGTCAGTATGTTCCCTTGCAACAACCGAAGAAGGAACATTTTCACCAAAGGGAATATGAATGTCATTAATAGTGTCTCCCAAATCTACAATGTAGGACTCCACAAAGAAACCTGCAATGTTTGTCAAGAAGTCATCCCATGGAACTGAGCCTAGAAGACAATGAATATCTTGCTACACTAAATCACTTGAACCCATGACTGTATGAATGGAAGTATCATCAGGGACAATAGTAAATGCAATCTCAATAGGAGGAGAAGGAATGGATGGCTCAAGAGCTTGATAACATATGAGAATACCCAAGTTCAAGTATCCAAAGTTCTCCTCAAACTCTAAATCAACACTAGAAGTGTGAACAATTTTTTTTGAAGAATCATTGTCATCATCATGAGAAAAGCTTGCAAAGTAGTATAACCGAGATGCATGATCAACGACCCCTGTAGAAATGATATCTCTACTCTCCAAGTCTCTAATAATAATTTAATTAAGAGTGAATTCCACAGTCCTCCTTGTTGCCATTAGTGAGTTCATAGATGGAAATGAGATTATGAGTTAGGTGAGGTACGTGCAATACATATTTGAAGGACCCCTCCCCCTCATCAATGATTCCTTCCCCACTCGCATTCATGTAAGTATGATTTCCCATCAAAATTGTTGGCATATGACAAGACTCAAATGAATAAAACATAGACTGTGAAGATGTCATATGATGAGAAGCCCTTGAATCTAGAAGCCATCTCCCTGAATCATGACTTGAGGTAGCAATTAAAACTTGACCTTTTCCCTTATCCTTTTTGTGATCCTTTTTTTATCAAAATCTGAATGTGAAGAAGTAGTCATTCTTGAAGGTAGACTTTTTTTATTCTTCCTAAGAAGATTCATGGATGGATGGAGTAATTAAGACCCCCCCATTACAACATACATCATGCATATACAATCAAGAATCCCCCTATATGAGAGAAGAAGTGGAAGAGAGACCAAATACCGCCACCACCCCCCCCCCCCCCCCCCCAATGTAGAACGTACACCAAAGTTAGATGTTCTAGGCTCGATGTAGAAATTGCTCCATGAGTGTAGAACACCATTCCTCCCCTTAGGAAGAAACAAAACCAAAGGTGCATCAATGATGCCTCCCCAATCTGTAGGAAGAATCCTCAAAATGTATGGAATCTTTGAAACCTTTCCTTCCTCAAATAATTTTTCACTTGGCCTTCTTGTATAACATATTAGGGGTGTATATTTTTTAATTACAAGAATTATTATAATGATTTATACCAAGAATTAGTACACAAATAGAAAAAATCTTAAATAATTTCTATAAAGAATAAACTTCAAAGGGTGATAAGTTTCTCATTTAAATTAATGAACTCTATTAAAAAAAACTTGTTTTGTTTAGATACCTTCTTTTAACAATCAACTAAAAATTGTAGGGCTTTGATTTTAAGGTTTTATATTTTCATATTATCTATATTTAAAAGGGATAAGGATTTTTTAAGGGTATTTTGATAAGGACAAAAAATATTCAAGATCAATTACAATTTGCTTTCAATGATTGACCCAAATTTACTTTCCTTTAACATCAATAGTTGTAATAGATTACCAAAGCAAAAGGTAATTTGATTTACCATCTCTTATAATTCAAAAAAAGGCCACCCAATATGCTCCCAGGAACACTTATATGCGATTCAAATAATGCTTGAGGGACCCACTTTGTTATTTGCCAATCTAAAAAAATTTAAAAATTGACATATAACAATGAGATTTTCCTATCAAGAAAGGACTTACTATATGATCTCAACTATATTTGGATGTTGACCATTACTTCTAAGGTCAATTCAACAGTAACTATGTCACTGTATACTTATAAGAAAAATCTAGCTTGAATGATGTTGAATAATGTGTAAATTGAAATGAGACCCTATTGTAAACTCATCAAAAGCCCAACCACAAGCTCATAATCTCTAACAAAATCAATAACACCAATAGAGATCTAAATGAAGTGTATGCAAACAAACAAATTATACCTTCACGCAAATAATAAGCTTGACTCCAATGTCCTCTGATCCTTTAAGACCTTGTGGGTAATATATTTTCTCTCAACATTAAGCATTAACACAAGATAGCATAAAATAATGAAGTGCGGTTAATTGACAATGCAAGCATAATGGAAATATTATAGCAATTAAGCAATGATAGCTAATTGGGCCTTGTGAAACTCTAAGCAATTACTCTATATGCAAACTAGATTTATCCTAGATGGGCAAAAATAAGAAAAAGGCCTCTTTTACAAAAATCTCCAAGAGAATCAAGGGATTCATTAAGAGGTTAAGAGAAGAATGGTCATGATTCAGAGGTGAGAGGAGAGTGAATAAGATAATGAGGTGAAATTAATAGATGGGTAATATTAAGTCATGAGTTGAATTTTTGATAGGCATCTAAGATCAATGAATCTAGACATGTAAAGGGGGGAAAGTGAGATATTTTTCACATGATGATAACTTTAGATTACGATCCATGTGAACAAGATGAAAAGCTAAGATTTTATAGAAGAGCTTATGTATTAGTTAACTAAAAATACATTTTTATTTTATTGATAGTTGGAAAAAGTGGGATTAGAGAATAATTAAATAAATAAATAATATTTATTTATTTTAAGTCACAATATTTTTAGGTGTCTACAAATACAATGTACAATATTTAGGAGATTATTACATTATTAACTAGACCAATCCACATATTTATTTAAAAAAATAGTGAATTGTTACTACATACAAAGAAAAAATCAAGTGAACCACAATTACTATTAACACTTGTTTATAAGTAAATATAAAGGTATAAGCTAATAGGATTATTTTAACCTTCACTTGCATCTCTACAAATTAAGCCATCATGAATGCATAATAAGAAGTTAAATCAAGGTAATAAAAATGAATGCAGGTCTCAAATCAGAGATAAATGAACTTAAAATCAACAAAATAATTATTCAAAATCCAAAAAAAAATCTCAAATAAATGACCAAAATAATAAACTAGTATTTATCTTGTATATACTTTACAAACTTTTTATTATTTTATTATTTTATTTATACTTGAATGTATCTTATATTTTTAAATAATACACCTCACCAAAAGTATAGCTATGTTGTTATGTTACAAGTGTTAAGTCAACTCAAGATCTTTGTGTGAATAGGTGAACTTCTTTGTATTCTTGAACATAGAGATAGAGTTATATTTTATATTACTTTTTTTTTGTGTTAACTCAAGGGTATCCCTGTGACCCAACCCAACACCCAAAGCACATTACCTAGGTCTTATTTTTACTACCATGTTGGGGACAAGAAGGGGCAAGCTAAGGCGATACTAGTCCCTTGGGGATGCACACAATAGCCCACAAGCCACGTCCATCAGGTAAATCTAAGCCTTGGAGTCAAACATGAAACCAATGGGGAGAAAACTCATGGCCCAAGCCAACTCTGCTACTCGTGCATGCTATATCTTATATTACAATTATAAATGTTGCAAGTTAGTTTAAAAAATGATGAGGAAACCATAGAGGTGTACCTAGGAGACTCCTTGGTTAATACCCAATGAGAAGTTGACCCTTTTTCTATTTTCCTAATTATTAATGGATGGTTGTTACATAACTAAATGTTAGACTTAGGTTCCTCCAACAATGTTATGACACTTCATGTCATGAATCAATTAGCATTTTTTAATGGACTACTGGGTAATGAATGTCATTGAGATTGTGAATCGCATAAATTTTAAACCCATAGCATACCTAGATAATTCATTTTAAATGTCATAGCCATTCTTAATTATCCTCTCAAGTGGTGCTTGCTGGTGTACAAAAAGTAAGCAAAATCTATTGGAAGTAACATTCAAATAAATTCTAAGTAAAAGAAACATTCTAGACATTGATTTTTTTTTAAATGTCACTGCCGCTATTTTCTACCACTCAAGCCTCTCATGTAATTGCAACTGGTTTTTCTCATGTTCGGAGTGGTTTTCCTATGGATGCCCCTTTTTCATCTACATTTGATTTTTTCATGTGGAGCTCATTCTGGTAGTTATTTCTACTACTATTCGTGTTGGTTTGAGTGGATTTGGGGATTTTTTGTGTTTATTGGTTTTACTAGGGTCTCAAGGTCTAGTGCTAGACCTTCTTGTGATGCTTATGCACATGTTCTCTCTGGGTGTTCTCCTGCTATACGTATCCTTGAATCTTCTAGTGCTATGGGTGTCGGGGTCCCCCCCAAAACCTTTTTCTACTAATGGATGAATCTTTGATCATATTTTTGGATCTACTATTCTTCCTCCCAAAGGGAAATATCATTGTATTAGTACTTGTTCCAAGACCACCCTTTTTTTGCTTTATAACCATGATGTGGTGGATAATGTGTATGTATACCAATGTTTGGTTTGTAGATTTATTGGTATTTGGAATTCTCTATTGAATATTCATCATTGGGTGATGGATTATTAGAAGCCCTTAGTTTTTGGTAACATTGAGAATTTCCCTTGTGCTAAGGGGTTTTTAATGCTTCTTTTATTTCTCTAGTTGACCATGATTTGGATTTGAGAGAGTTGTGGGTTTGGGGTGTTCACTTTCTCTTGGCCAAACTTTGGACAGTCTCCTTCAACCCTCTTACTAAACCAGTCAGTGTGCATCTAGTGTATATTTTTCTTCCCAATCTCCCCCTTCATGTTTGGGATAATTCTAGTTTTGAAACCATTGGAAACTCTACTTGTTTCTTCTTGAAGGTGTGTGATACCACTTCTACCATGGGTCTTTCTAGTTTTGCACTATTTTGGTTGATATTGACATCTCCATACCTCTTCCTAGGGATTTGGTTATCATGTTTGGGGATAGGCCATATAATTAGTTATTGGATTATGAGGGCCTCCCCTTTGTATGTTTCTCATGGTTCTCTACTAGTCACTCTACCATATATTGTTCTCTCTTGGTCATAAAGGTGTTACCACTTGGTCGAGCGATGCTAAAGATGATCATTTGGCTATCCTATCTTTCGATTCTTCCTATGATGACTCTTCATCCCAGGATGATGATGATTCCTCCCAAGATGATGTTTTTCCTACTACTATTGGTTTGGTATTCTCAGCCCTTTTGGATCCTATTCAACCTCTTGTTTCTTGTGTGGCCCTTTTTGGTCACGTGTACCCTTTTACGTTGATTAATATTGCTTTGCTCCAACCTTTGGTAGATGACATGTTTCCTCATCAACACTCTTCTCCTTGTGCTTCCCATGAAGAGGATTCACCACTTGTCCCCTCTTCTGATGATGTTCCTAATGATAATATTGTCTGGATTGTTATTCGTTGACAGAGGAAATATCATTTTTCCTCCTCTTCCCCATGTTGTGGGTGAATTTTGTACCTGCTCTTAATGTAGGTTACTAGTTGTTTTTCTAGTGTGATGTAAGTTATTTTTTCTATCCTTTTTTGTTTTTGGCATGTTCTTGACTATTTGTAAGTGACCTATTTGGCTTATCTTTGTAAAGGATCAAAACCCTTTCTCTATTTCTTTATAATAAAAATAATTCAAATGGATCTTTCTCATGCTACCATTCCTTTGCAAGAAGGAAATCTCAAGTCACATAAAGAATAAAAATATTGGAGGATGTTGAGGACCATTACAAGATCCAAATTGGAATAAATGTTATTGATGTTATTATTGGCCATTTCATTGATTATTGTGATGAATGTGATGCTAAAGATCTTATCCTTACTTCGTACCTTATTAATAACAATAATCTTAATGATATATGGATCGTTTTATTTGATGGTTCTTCTTCAAGAGATAGTTTATAGTGCAAAAGTTGTTCTAGTTTTAGTAGATGGTAAATTAGCTAAGTTTTCATTCAAAATAACATTTGAATTTATGTAAAATATCCTAGTGCAAGGGTCTATTATTGAGGGTTAACATTGCACATAGACATGGAATTAGATATATAAAAATTCAGGGAGATACAAGGAGGCTTATACAACAAGTAAAAAACCTCTATGCAACCAAAAAGGAGATTGAAGATATATTGAAATGTTATTGGGGATAGCATGTGAATGGGTGGATAGACCTAAAAATGTGCAATTCAAAACTCCAGTTGTTGTGCCAACAAATTTTGATTTAAAGTCATCTTCTCCAATTAAAGAGAATAATGTTGAAGGTGTAAACCAGGGCATGAAGGTAGCTCCTACAATTGTTTATATTAATTTAAAATTGACAAAAAGATAAATCTTGATAACACTGTTGAATAAATTTAGGAATTTTTTTACATACTCATATAATGAACTCAATACTTATGGGAGGATCTATTTCAAAATATAATTCCCCCTGGTATAATTTGAGCTCTACCCTTGTGCAAAGGGATTTTTCATTGCTTCATTTTCCTCTTTTGAAGATCGTGAGTTGATTTTAAACAAGGCTTGGGTTTGGGGGAATCATTCCCTTTCTACCATACCCTAGACAACATCCTTCAACCCTTACTGAACCACTCAATGTGTGTTCAATGTGGGTTCTCCTTCCTAGTCTCCCACTCTATTTCTGGGAGATGTCATGCTTTGAGGTCATTGGAAATTCCCTTAGTCATTTCCTAAAGGTGGATGAAGCTACTGCTATATTGGCCATTCTACTTTTCCCATATTTTGGTTGAAATGGATCTCTATTCTGCTTCCAGGGGATGTGGTGTTCATGGTTGGGGAGAGTTCATGTACTCAACTATTGTATTACAAGGGCCTTCCCTTCCATTATCGATGTTTCTTCTCTAACGAATGCATGGCTACTAACTATTTTCTCCTACGTCAAAAAGGTGTTTCTACTTGGTGGAGGGATGCTAGTGTTGACCATTTACCAATATGTACTTCAGATTATCTTTATGATTCTTCCTTTGAGGACTCACAGGCTAGTGTTGATGAGGAGACCCCTGCTACAAATATGGGTGTTGCTCATGTTGCTAATCAAAATCAATCTTTTTCTACTCTTCTGATTCTTTCTCCTGCTACAACCTTGAATGTCGCCCCTGTCACTTAGGGTGAAACCCCTTATGGATTTGAATTCCATTATGATACTACTTCTTTTTCTTCTATTCTATAGCAATATTCTATTGTTATTGCTCAACCTCTTCAGCACTCTAGTCATTGTATTGATAGCTACCCAAGGGAGTTTCCTTCATTGGGGAACCTAAGGATACCATTGCCTGGACAGTCATCTGACAACATAAGAATAATTGTTCTTCAAAATCGTGCTCATCTTCTCTCATTGTGTTAGTTTGGCCTTTCTTTTCAAGGGCTCATCGCCATGGTGTTTGTGTTGTGTCCTTCTAGTAAGCACATGTTGTGTTGTCTATGGATTGTTGATGAATTGACTTTCCGCCTTCAAGTCTTGTTTATGTAAGGGTCAACCCCCTTTTTAGGCTACTTTTTAATTTTCAAAAACCTTCAAATAAAATAAAAGACCAATTAACCCAACCCTTTATCCACAAATACAAAATTATTTAACAAAGTTGAGGGAGGTATCATTGAACCTACTAGACATTTTGATCAAGTATTTAATCTTGTCCCAATAAGAAAGAAGAACAAGGAGATAAGGTTTGTATAGATTTCAGGATTTTGAACATCAAGTCTCCTAAGGACAATTATCCTTTTCAAAGCATGGATCATTTCCTACAAATTTGATGAGATCATAATTAATTTCTACAATTGATGGATTCTTAAACCAAACCAAGTGGAATTCAAGAGTCGTAGCAACATAATACAACATTTACTACTCCTTGGGGTGCCTATATGTATAGAAGTATTTCATTTGGGTTAGAGAATGCAAGTTCTACTTTCCAAAGGAAAATGGATGTTTCCTCTGTTGGTCTTATTAATGAGATCGTGGTAGTATACCAAGATGATTTAACTATCTACTCTAAATGGAGGTGATAGTTGCAAATATGTATTGTTAAAATATCAAAAGATACCTTGAGTATGGTATTTTATTGAATTTTTAAAAATGTAAATTTGGTATCCAACAAGATAAGTTATTGAAACACATTATGTCAAAAAATGAGATGAGAATAGATCTTAAATGGGTTAAGAACATGACCTCATCTCTTAGCTTATATCAATTAAATGGATGCACTCTTTCTTTGTGAAAACAAACTTCATTGGTAGATTTTTTCCTAACTTTGATAAGAAGACCAAATCCATCTCCAAGATGCCAAAGAAATTACAAACAACTACATGGAGTGAAAAAAACAATTGATGCCTTAAGAGATGTTAAGAAATATCTCAAAAAAGTACCCATTTTGGTTAGCTCAAAGTATTCCAAACCATTTGGAAATTATTTTTGTTAGCTTAGAGTATTCCCATATAAGATCCTTAGGGTGGGATATTGGTGGGCCACCTTATTTAAGGATGTGGTTAATATTGTAAGGTAATATGATTTTTTCCAAACATTCTTAAGCATGTTGAAATTTGATAGGTGCACTCCCTCTCATGATAGTCACAATTGAAGCTCATTTTAAATAGTTGGGGTGCACTTTATAGGAGAAATTAAAGAGAAATCCAGCAATGGATATAAATGAATTCTTGTATCCACTAACTATTTCACCAAGTGGGTCAAGACAATTCCAACCCACGATACTACATATAAGGTGGCAATAGACATCTTGATTAGCAATATAATAACTAGATGTAGTATTTCTACAAGGACTATTGCCAATAATATCATGTATTTAAGATCCCAATATATGTTGAATATGTATTCTAATTTTTTTATTAACCTAATTCACTCATCCCATTATGATCCCTAGAGAAATGGACAAGTTAAATCTCACAATAAAATCCTCATCAATTTCATAAGGATAACTAAAAAGCTAAATAAGGCAGGTTCATGGGCAATATAGAATTGATCCTTCCAACACAATGCAAAGTTTGAAGATCTGCATCCCCAGAAGAAAGTTAGATTAAAATTAATTTCAACGGAGCATCTAAGGGGAATCCTAAACCATATGGGGTTGGATGTGTTGCTAAAGGCTAGAAGGGAAAGATCATTGGGTGGAGCATGAAGAAATTGTCTTCAGATACAAATAACATTGCATAAGCCAATGAACATCTACTTCTTGTTAAGTTATCCCAAAACTTATATCACTTTTGAGACTTCTTCTTAAAGGTGATTCTCAAATTATCACCAATGCTATCATTCGTGGAGGGGCCAAACTTTGGAAATTGGACAAAATCATTAAGGTGGTTAATCAAATCCTTTCAATTGTCAATTTTTTAAAAGTATCCCATGTGAGGCGTGACAAGGCTCAAGAGGCAAATTGTTTTTCCAAGCTAACAATTGACTTGGCACAATGCGATGAAGTGGTTGTCTTTCCTAACGATGAGATTTCAAATTTGAATGTCATGCCATTAATGAAGGATAGGATGTACGACACTAGCTAAATCATTGATTATTTTCACCCCAGCCAGTGCCCCATCGTCATACCTCATACATGCCCATACGACACTAGCTAAATCATTGAGTATGCAACACGCAAGAGCACATAGATTTAACTTGTACAGTCATCACCAGGGAAGGATGAATTGATTATGTTGGGTTCTAAGCCTTAATAATTGAATCAAGTATTGTGCATTGTTTTTGAAAAATATCGAATAAAGCAATCATTTATGCTACATTGACATTGACATCATGACTTATGCAAATTATAATAGACTTTTGTTTTTAAATATACTTCAGTGAATATTTTTGTGTAAATTATAGTTTTTGTTTTGGCTGTGTATTTTTATGAACACTTTTTATTTTAATGATATTAAATATTTTTAAATTGGGAGTGTTTTGTTTGATGTTTTTAATCATTTATAATATAATATTTTTTAATGGTTTTTAACTTTTTAATATTTTTAATCATTTATTTATTTTTAAAATATTTTTCATCATTTATAATATAATATTTTTTAATCATTTTTAAAGTTATAATATTTTTAATCATTTATTTATTTTAATAATTTTTAATATAGGTAGAATTTTAATAATTTATATATTAAAATTAATAATCCTTAGTATTAGTAGTAGAATGGAATAAATTGTATTCTATATAATTAATAATAATAAGTAAATTATTTTTTGATAAAGAGGATACATCAAATATTTGTGTATTATAAATATTTTTTTCATAAAGAATGGCAATAGATAATATGATAATTTATTTTTGTTTTGAAATTGAATTTGAGATGAATAAAATAAGTTGATTATGTTTTATTAGATTTATGTAATTGATTGTAACTTTGTATTGATTAATTTTATCTAAGTTTTGTTATCACATATTTTAACATAAAAATACTAATTTAAGAAATAATTGATTGTAAATGCGATATTGCTAGAGGATTCAACTGTGTAGTTTTTGTGTCAAACTCATTGACTCGTGTTTCATCAGTAGTAGTTCACAAGAAATGGAACACTTAGCACTCATTGTATATTCTTATAAATAATATATTAACACTAAAAAGGTAAAAAAAATTAAAGTAAATATATGCATTTGATTAGATTAAATTAAAAAGTAAATATAATTTTTTTTACAAAATTGTGTATTTCAAATATAAAAAATGGAAGTTAAAAAATATGATATATGGTTATATAGTCAAGAGGTTGAATTATAAGCAATACCTTGTTAACATCCATGTTCCATTATAAGGGTAAGTTAAGGAAGAGATATCCATGTGAAAGCATAGATCATAGGCTACACAATCTTGCATCAACCAAAAATAATTTATTGTTGTTTAAATTTTTCAGGTTTAGAATTTACATTTAGAACTATAAGGAGAGTGTGGTGTGCAAGATTTCCAATGTGGTTTTATTTGATTAAAACACTATATATACATCAAACTCAAAGAAAATTGCTTGATCAAAATAAGACAAATAAGTCAATGATGAAGGATGCTCCCCTTAATGCCACAAACACATAACAGAAATAGAGAAACAACAACAATAATATGCAAGAACAGAAAATTGGCTTCTTATTATCTCCACAAATGTGGAATTACAAACTTTCAAAATTACAATATGCAAAGCCACATGGGCATTCCCTTACAATATTCTGTAGGACAAAGCCTCAAACCAATACCCAGATCTACTACCCAGAACTATTCTGAACTGCCTAAGACAATAATACAGCCTTCCTTATATAGGCAATTTTCCACCGCCTGGGAAGGTTCCAGAATTTTAGCCAATAAGGCCGACCAAACTTAGAATTATTTTATTTTACATTTTATTACATCATAGTCGGCTCAAGATAACCTTTGAAACCCGAACAAAAATTTTGAAAAAAATTATTTTTCGCCATTTCAGGTGGCCCAACTTCCGAAGACCATAAGTCATCACCAGTTGACCCGATCGGCTATTATAACCCCATTTCAGAAACGCCACGAAGCGCTCTACAGGCTTAATTGGCGCAAGCATTTGTCACCCAAATTTTCAACCTCATCCGGGGCCTCTAAAGCCTTCAAAATTGAGTTCAAAGTTTCTGTACCCTGCTACCAATACCGAAAATCTTCAATATCTTCCAATATACACTTGATCTGGCAATGAAACTTTACTGACAGACTTATATGACCAAAATGAACCTCCAAGAAAGAAATCAGATCATTCTAAGCACATACAAAAATTACCAAAAATAGTAACTTTCCATAAATAGCAGCTCTGCACAAAATAGTCCTTATTGAATATAAAAATAGAAATATTTTTTTTGGGTGATGCAAGATTGCTCTTACACCGAGGATGCTCCTGCATCAGACACTCGGGGTAATTTGAGAAGTGACTCTACCACGACTCAGGTGTGCAGAAGAAAACCAAGACGGTTAACCTCCTCCTTTGTTAGCCATGATGAATCTTCAATAGGTCGTCCTTTCCATTTGACCAAATACTCTTCATATGTCCTGTTCCTTGTGCTTCTGCCAACATGACTATCCAGTATGTCTTCAATCTCCTTGATATCTGAACTGGTTGCTGGAATACTCCACTGTGCTGCTACAACCTCATCTTCAACACCTCCTTCGTGATACTCTGTCAAATCTGAAATGTTAAACACTGGTGAAATATTCAGCTCACTAGGCAATTCTACCTCATATGCATTTCCTGAATCATGCTTCTTCAGTATCTTACATGTCCCAAACTTCTTCATTTTCAACTTGTTATATGTACCAACCGGAAACCGCTCCTTCCGCAAATGAACCATGACTTCATCGCCAACCTGAAATTCCTTATGTCTCCTTTTCTCATCTGCCTTAGCCTTATACTGCGCATTCATCTTGTTAATATGCTTCCTCACCTCCTCATGGATGTTCTTCAAGTGTTCCGCAAAATCCTCAGCTTCAGCACTACTTATTTCTCCTTTATCTATCTTTCTCAATTCAGATGCATTTCTTGGACTACTTCCATATACAATCTGGAATGGTGATTTACCAGTGCTCCTATTGACAGAATTATTATATGCAAATTCTGCTTGTGGTAAAATCAAATCCCATCCTGTTGGCTTATCTCCAACCAAACACCTCAGCAAATTTTCCAAACTTCTATTCACCACCTCTGTCTGTCCATCAGTCTGTGGATGATGTGATGAACTGAACTTCAAATCTATCTTCAACTTCTTCCACAATGTCCACCAAAAATATCCAACAAACTTAGTGTCCCGATCTAAAACTATGGTCTTTGGCAAACCATGAAGTTTCACCACTTCTCTGAAAAATAATTCTGCTACATGAACAGCATCATTAGTCCTCTTGTAGGGAATGAAATGTGCCATCTTTGAAAATCTGTCAACTACTACAAAAATTGAATCATGTCCCCGCTGTATCCTCGGTAAACCAAGAATAAAGTCCATACTGATATCCTCCCAAGGCTTCTCTGGTACAGGTAATGGCTGATACAACCTTGTATTCTGCTTCACTTCCTTCACCATCTAACATACTCTGCAACTCTGTACAAAATTCTTGACATCTTGTTGCAATTGTGGCCAATAATAATTTTCACTAACCAAAGCAAGAGTTTTATCACGACCAAAATGTCCCGCCAATCCTCTGCTATGCTTCTCCTTGATGAGATTCTCCCTCATAGAGCTTCGGAGAATGCACAACTGACTACCTCTGAATAGCATATCATCCTGAATGATGAAATCCAACCATTTCATCCTGTCTAGAGTAACAGGTTCTGTACAAGCTTTCCAAGCTTCACCAAAATCAGGATCCTCTGGATACAAATTCTTGAGTTCCTTGAACCCAACCACCTCAATCTGCATCTCTGTCAGCAATAGTTGCCTTCTGCTAAGAGCATCTGCAACCCTGTTAGACTTTCCACTTCTGTGTTTCAAAACAAATGTATAACTCTGCAAAAACTCAACCCATTTCAAATACCTCTGATTCAACTTTCCTTGACTATTCAAATATTGCAAAGCTTGATGATCAGTGTACAAAACAAACTCCTTAAGAAGCAGATAATGTCTCCACTTCTTTAATGCCTGAACTATAGCATAAAATTCCTGATCATAAACAGAATACTTCCTCTTGGCATCATTTAACTTCTCACTAAAATAAGCAACAAGTTTACCTTCTTGGCTCATAACAGCTCCTATTGCAGTACCACTAGCATCACAATCTACTTGAAACACCTTATTAAAATCTGGAAGTGCTAAAACAGGTTGTTCTGTAACTTTTTGTTTCAACAAATGAAAACTCTTTTCTGCCCCATTAGTCCACTTAAACTCTTTTCTATCCCCTCTCATTGTTTCAGTCAAGGTTCCACAAATACTGCTAAAATTTTTGATAAACTTTCTGTAAAAGCTAGCTAGACCATGAAAAGATCTTACCTCAGTAGCACTCCTTGGAGTAGGCCATTCAAGGATAGCCTATACCTTCTTTGGGTCCATTTTTAGACCTTCTGCTGAAACTACAAATCTCAAATACACTAACTCTTTCTTCACAAAACTGCACTTCTTCAAATTAATCAACAATTTTTCATCTCTCAACTTCTCAAACACCATACGAATATGCATCATATGCTCATCCAATGTCTTACTAAAGATTAAAATATCATCTAAGTAAACAATGACAAACTTACCTAGAAATTCTTTCAGAACCTCGTTCATGAGCCGCATGAAAGTGCTTGATGCATTGGTTAGCCCAAAAGGCATGACTAACCACTCATATAGTCCTTCCTTTGTCTTGAAGGTAGTCTTCCATTCATCTCCTTCTCTGATCTGAATCTGATGATATCCACTCTTCAGATCTATCTTTGAGAAATACACAGCTCCACTCAAACAGTCCATAATATCATCCATTCGTGGCAATGGAAACCTGTACTTGATTGTGATCTTGTTTATTGCCCTAGAATCTGTACACATCCTCCATTCTCCACTCTTCTTTGGTGCTAATACCACTGGTACAGCACAAGGACTCAAACTCTCACGGATCAATCCTTTCTGTAACAGTCCATGTACTTGTCTGTTCAACTCCTCACTTTCTGTTGGTGTCATTCTATGTGCTGCCTTGTTTGGAAAACTGGCTCCTGAAATCAAATCCATCTGATGACTGATCTTCCTTACCGATGGTAATCCATCAGGTACATTATCAGATACAATATCCTGAAACTCATTCAACAAATCTGCAACCTCTACAGGTACATCCTCTACTTCTTCTTTACCAACTTTTGGAATTAAAGTAAAACACACATGCTCATGCCTCATACCATCTAAGAATTTTCTTCCATCAACAAATGTTATTCTTGCATTACCACATACCTTTTCTTCGGTCTCCTTTAATGGCTTTAGCTTATGTCGCACTCCATCCTTTGTCAGGGAATAGGTATTCGCATGACCATCGTGTACAGCACATCTGTCAAACTGTCATGGTCTACCCAACAACATATGACATACTTCCATAGAGATGATATCACATAGTACCTCATCTTGGTACCCACCGATCTTAAACTCTACCAGGCACTGTTCACTAACCATGACCTTGTGGTCATCCTGCACCCAGGCAATCCGATATGGATGTGGGTGTTTCTATCTCTTGAGCTTCAACTTTGTCACCATCTCTTCTGACACCAAATTGTCAGTGCTTCCACTATCAATAATCACATCACAGCATTTACCCTCACACTTGCATTGAGTGCGAAATAGGCTCCTCCTTTGTTCAAGTTCGTTCTCACCACTCAGCAAGACTCTTCTGTTAATTAGCGTTTCTCTTCTTTCAGCATCTTCAGAATTTGATGATCTAGCATCTTCATCTACATGTGCAACTCTAGCTTGGCCTTCATTTCTCCTATCTGTTCTGCCTTGGTGCTGAGGACATTCAAATGCCCTATGACCTTCTTCTCCATAGTGAAAACATGTTCCACGGAAGCCACCTCTTCCAGATCCTTGTCCTCTTCCTCTTCCTCTCTGATCTCTATTATTCTAATCTTGGAAACGATTGGAATTATTTCCTCTCTGATTCTGACTGCTACTAGCCTCATCCTTCTTTTTCGGATCTTCATTTCGGCCACCATATGACCATCCACCAGATCTTCCACCACGACCTCTTCCATTTTGTCTGCTCTCAAACTTCTTGTTTAGCTTTTCCTCTACTTTTAGGGCAAACTGGTATGCCTCCTCAATACTGTTCATTCGAACTAGATTCAACTCCTCCTGAATGCTTGGCCTTAACCCATTAAGGTATCGGGCAACTTTCTCCTTATCAGCTTCTGCATGGCCTGTTCTGATGAGGAGTCGATAGAACTCCTCTGTATACTCCTGAACAGATCTTCCTGCTTGCTTCAAACTTTACATTTTTTTTAGTAGGTCAAGCTCATAATCAACAGGAATGAACTGTCGCTTCAATTTATCCACCATCCGATCCCATCTTGTGATTTTATCTTTCCCTCTTCTATTTCGCTCCAATTGAATTTCTTGCCACCAGATCTTCGCATGACCTTTCAATCTGGCCTTCGCAAATTTGACCCTATCAGGATCCTCAACATCTTCGTACTCAAAATATTCCTCACATTCATTGATCCAGTCGATCAATTCCTCTGGGTTAAGATTTTCAGAAAATGTAGGAACCTCAATCTTAGGTCTTTTCCCAATCTTGGAAATTGCCCGAAAAAGTCTTTCTTCCTCCTGGTTCACAATTTCAGCTTCTCCTTCTTGATATTCTTCTTCAGCTTCATCCTCGCTTTCATCTCTGACATTAAGATTCATTCCCCTGCGAATCTCTTCTTACAATGCTCGCACTTGTCTCTGCAGCTCTCTAACCTCAGGTGTCACAGCACCAACTCTTCCGCCACGTTCTTTCCGTGGAGGCATTTTTGTGATGCGCATTGAAACCCTAACCACGGTCCTGGTGCAAACTGCCTCATAGTCGGCGATCTGTTTACACACTCAAGAACTCCTGCTCTGATACCACTTGATGAAGGATGCTCCCCTTAATGCCACAAACACATAACAGAAGTAGAGAAACAACAACAATAATATGCAAGAATAGAAAATTGGCTTCTTATTATCTCCACAAATGTGGAATTACAAACTTTCAAAATTACAATATGCAAAGCCACATGGGCATTCCCTTACAATATTCTATAGGACAAAGCCTCGAACCAATACCCAGATCTACTACCCAGAACTATTCTGAACTGCCTAAGACAATACAACCTTCCTTATATAGGCAATTTTCCACCGCCTGGGAAGGTTCCAGAATTTTAGCCAATAAGGCCGACCAAACTTAGAATTATTTTATTTTACATTTTATTACATCATAGTCGGCTCAAGATAACCTTTGAAACCCGAACAAAAATTTTGAAGAAAATTATTTTTTGCCATTTCAGGTGGCCCAACTTTCGAAAACCATAAGTCATCACCAGTTGACCCGATCGGCTATTATAACCCCATTTCAGAAATGCCACGAAGTGCTCTACAGGCTTAATTGGTGCAAGCGCCCATCACCCAAATTTTTGACCTCATCTGGGGCCTCTAAAGCCTTTAAAACTGAGTTCAAAGTTTTTGTACCTTGCTGCCAATACCGAAAATCTTCAATATCTTCCAATATACACTTGATCTGGCAATGAAACTTTACTGACAGACTTATATGACCAAAATGAACCTCCAAGAAAGAAATTAGATCATTCTGAGCACATACAAAAATTACCAAAAATAGTAACTTTCTATAAATAGCAGCTCTGCACAAAATAGTCCTTATTGAATATAAAAATAGAAATATTTTTTTTGGGTGATGCAAGATTGGTCTTACACCCAGGATGCTCCTGTATCAGTCAATCAAACTAGAATTATGTGTCTACTCATAAATTGGCTTTTATGTAACTATAACTACATAAATGCATTAAAATATTGACCCAGATTAAATGATAAACTACATTAAAGATGTGGTTTTCACTATCACAATATTATAAATTTCTTGAATATTGATTTAATTTCATCAAATCCTTTTGTATAATCCAATTTTTTAATCCTTTTTAATTATTCAATTAAAATAAATTAATTGCTTAAATTCATCATTTTGTTGTTGTACAATTTAATGTATAGTAATATACATATAATAGGGGAGGCCCATTTAGAACGGTTAAAGCACTCTCATTGATAAGGCTACCAAAATGAGTTCATTTAAAGGAAAACTGCCTATAATAAAATAATTTACATTATACAAAATATTGTATCTAATAATAAATAGAAATCATATTATATAATTTAAATCTTGATAAATAATTGAAGAATAAACTTATAGGAATTAAAATATATAGTATTATTATATCGCATACTTCAAATATTTAATATTGCATTTTATATTATATATTTTTATTTTAAATTAATTAACAAAATTTCATTTTAAAATTAAAACTATATACAGAGTTGCACATTATATTTCTTATTTTTATATTTATATTGATATACGAGCCTCCCAAAGTGGAGGTCAAGTATTCGATCCCCCTGCCTTGCCTTCTGATGCCCCTTTGTTCACTTCACCGTTGTTTATGGCAGGTGTGTGTGTATGATTTTCATACGAGTCCCCTACACGGTTACAAAGGAGGCCCAAAATAGATACCAAAGGAGCTCCCGCACAGTCTGACACAATGGTGGTAATTGGGATGTTCTGCAGGTGACAATGAAGATACCAGACCCAGTGCAACAGTTGGATGGATCGTTAACATTTGAGATGCCAGATCTGCAATCCCACACACGTCAATTCAGATGCATAGCACATGGACAAGTCAACGCATGGGAGTTATAAAGTGTATGTAATGGAGAGATAAGGTGACGAGAGTTATAAGGTGTATGTATTGGAGAGCTAAGGAGATAAAATGGAGAGAAGGATATGTTGTTGATTGGCTATGGATTATTTCTGGAGTAGGCGTGAATTTCGGCGGTATGGTCTCAAGGTTGGTTTGTTCTTTAGGTAATTAGATGTCAAATATAGGAGGTTTTAGTACCTTATAAATGATTAGATAACATCACCACCACGGGGATGGGTCTCCCAAATGTGACCCTATTATTTCAAAGCTTCAGTGAAAAGCGATTATCAAATATATATATATATATATATATATATATATATATATATCATACAATTTAATAACATAAATAGAAATTAAATATATATTATAATAAAATATATTTAATATAAGAAAGCACATCTTAAAGAATGCTAAATCAATTGGTATGTGATAAATAAAATAAATGATGAAAAGGGAAATATTAACAAAAACGTGAAAGACCTAAATCAATTTTAATTGTACTTCAGATTTTTTTTTCAGTTGTTTAGATGAAGAAAATTGTTGTATAAAGAAAAAACAATATAAAATGGAAGCTTGCAGAAATAAAGGATTTTGTTGGTTCAAGAAATAGAAGCCCCCTATTTTTGAGATTTAACAGTTTTTAAAATAAAGATTTTTGTTTTGTTTTTGGAAGAAATGCAAACAAAAAAATATATTAAAATCTGAAAGAGGCAAACGCATTGGCATTCATACCTAGGATTATGTTTTCCATTCACTATGAATCTGACCAAAATAGTGAAGACCTAGAGATTGCATTGATAGTGCGAAAGTTTGATTGTTTATCAAGAACAATAGCAAAAAAAATTGGTAGGATGGAAATTAAAAATAAACAAGTAAATGACAAAATGTCAATAGCAAGTCTGAATAAATGAGATTTGTATTCACCTTTCCATCTGTGGCCTAGAAATTGTGAAGAAGACATGCATTCTTCTATTTCCTTCACAACATTGCACACAATAGAAAAGTAATCCTAAAAAAAGTAGATCTTACCCTTTGATGCCTAGATTGTGGGCTTGAAATATTTTTACTGAATATAGTCAAATTTATACATAAAAACCATGGACCAGATAATGTCATTCGAATCCACAAATTGAATCAGATCTTACCTATAGATTGTAAAGAAAAAAATGGCAGGATAAGCATTAAAAAGAAGCAAGTGAGCAAGTTGGTAGCGTCTTTATTAATCCTACACATCAAATCTTTCTTTCATATATTTGATTTATAAAATGACGTGACAAAGTGATTAAATGGGCAATGAAAAAATTATAATTGGGTCTATTGATTTGATTCGTGGCGGCCACTTCCATATGCGGTATGCCAAATGGGATACAAAAAGGTGAAAAGTAAAAGGAAGCCAAGTGCGGAATAACACTTCAAAATGCTAAATCTAACAGGAGAGATGATGAATAAAATTTATTACAAAGCCTTAAGCTATTGCAAACTAGATAAAAAAATATACACAATCATATTTAAGAAAATAAACTCACAACACCAAATATGGGTGAGAAAACTCTTTCGGGAAAAAATCCACACTCCAAAAGCCCGAACCAATTGTATTATTAGCAACAATAGTTACAATACAATGTCTTGAGCCAATGCTCATCAAGAGAAAAAAAATAGCAGCAGAGAACTCTAGAGAATATTCATCACATAAACACTCCTTAGAAGATATCCAACCTAACATCATAAAATGCACTAAGTCACTACATATTTATAAAGCTCAACACAAGTGGAAAGATCCCATGGCTTCCAAAACCATCTCTAATACCAAAGAGGTATGTGGTGTCAACATGTTAAACCAATGACATGTTACACATGGAAACTTCCAGCATAACTCAACCATAACAGTCACCTTTCCATATGCAACACCTAACTCGCACCACTTGTCAATAGTGAGCTCCACCATAAATATCAACTACTAAATATTAACTCTCCATGACTCTTCCAACGAACTAGTAACTGTCATAATCATTATAGAAATTTGTCATAGCTCCAACATAGTAACTTATGACACTAGCTCATTAATTTGAGGACTTCCAAAGTAGGTGTAAATTAAATAAATAATAAAATTAAAATGTTTGGACTCAAACTTTAAGACACCTTAATCCTAACATTCTCCCACTTGTCGAAGACCTATCAAGAGTCAAAACTCTATCACCTACTCAAGGCCCTAAGGCCCATAGAACCAACACACCATATGAACTTCTCAGTGCTCATTGGTTGCGTCAATGCATTTACAACATTCTCCAAAGTAGAAACCTTTTCCAATTTCACCTTTCCATCTTCCACCATATCACGAACAAAATGATACTATACATCAATATGCTTTGTTTTGGCATGGAAAGTAGGACTCTTTGCTAAATAAATAACACTTTGGTGGTCACAACAAATAGTAATTTGACCTGCATCAAAACCAATATCATAACACAACCTCTTAATCCAAATGGCCTCTTTACAAGCATGAGTAGCTTCCATGTACTCTTCTTTTGTAGTGGACAAAGTGACTACAACCTACCGCTTAGTCATCCAACTAACTACACCACCAAACATTATGAAAATATATCCACTGGTGGATCTTCTTCTATCATTGTCACCTGTCCAATCTGAATCCACATATCCACGAATGTAAATTGAATGTTTAGGTCCAATAGGATTACCATGAAAACATAAGGAATGCTTGGATGTACCCCTCAAATACCTGAACACTCTCTTAACCGCATTCCAATGCACCCTTCCAAGATTAGCCATATATCGACTAAGGAGTTCCACTGCTTGGAAAATGTCTAGCCTTGTACAGACCATTGCATACATTAAGCTACCAACAACACTCACATTAGGTACTTTATACATGTCCTCTATCTCATTAGGATATTTTGGACAATCCTCCATAGAAAGCTTTGTCCCTTATAAAAATGGAACAACTAACTAATTGTAAGTTGTCATGTTGAATCTCTCCAACACAAAGTTAACATACTTACTTTGACTCATCCAAAGCTTGCTGCTATCTCTATCTCTAATGATATCAATCCAAAGAATATATCTAGTTGCACCTAGATCTTTCATTTCAAACTGTGTTGCTAACTAAGACTTAAAATTTAAAATCATTCTTTCAGCATTCCAAATAACAACATATCATCCACATACAGGACTATGATAAGAATGTGACCATTTTCAAATTTATAATATACACAATGGTTAGATTTTGATCTCAAAAATCCCAAAGACAACACATAGGTGTTAAACTATTGATACCACATTCTAGGAGATGGTTTTAGACCATACATAGGTTTCTTCAACTTACAAACAAGGTTTTCTTTACCTTTTTCATTGAAATTCTTTGGTTGTGACATATAAATTTCCTCCTCCAAATCACCATGAAGAAATGTTGTCTTCACATCCATTTTCTCAACTTCAAAGTCATAAGTTGTTGTAAGTGATAACAATAATTGAATGGATGTCAACTTAGCTACAGGAGAGAATATTTCAAGATAATCAATTCCCTCCACCTGTGAAATTCCCTTTGTGACCAACCATACCTTATGTTTCTCGACACTACCATCTGGACCTAGTTTCTTCTTGAACACCCATTTACATCCAACAAGATTTCTTCCTTTAGGAAAAGGTACCAGATCCCATGTAGCAATATTCTTCAATGCTTCCATCTCTTGATTTATGGCTTCCATCGAGGAATCTTCATCATTCATACCCAAAGCCTCTCTAACATTCCTAGGCTCATTAATGTTAGTAATCAAAGCAAATATACAACTGGAATCCAGCAAAGAATAACCAAACCTTTTATGTGAATAACCATATCTATCAGGTCATTTTCTTTCACGAGTATACATCCTCAATGGTTCAGATTGAGGATCCTTCTCTTCTTTCGATATTTCAAAGTTGCTTGAGCTCTTCTCGCCATCAGGTCCAACGGGAATGCGTAGTTCATTTCTTATAGGAGTATATTGTATCTGAACTACCTCATTTTTCTATTTCTCTTCCTTCTCTAGTTGCAACTCAACTGTGGAAGGTTTCATCTCATGAAATATCACACTTCTACTATAGAGCACCTTCTCTGCAACTGGATCTCAAATCTTGTAACCTTTCACACCGATGCCATAGCTAATAGAGATACACTTAACTACCTTGTTCTCCAATTTTGATCTTTTCTCACTCGACACATGAGAATATGCCTCACAACCAAATAATATTAGATGTCTCAATGAGGGATTCTTTCCAGACCACGTGTAATTCCCTGGCCAGGGAACCCAAGAGATATTAACCTAAAACATGTTACTAAATTTGCAAAATAATTTTTTTTCTTAAATGTTTACAAACAATGATGAATAAACAAGAGGAAGTAAAACATAAAGTCCATAAGAACATAAACATAAACCATAAATATAATCTCCAAAGGTATATTACACATCTCAAGGGTTCCTTGACATAGAAACTACAAAATACAATACAAACATGAATTACATATTACATCATAAATTACAACTGAATGATAAAATACACATACTCATCAAACATCCTTTGCACATGTTGCAGGGTATGTGATTACAATAAATTACAAGTAAAAAAGAGAAGTATAAGATGAAGAATATAACTCCAAGACAATACGAAAGGAATTAACTACCACTAGGATCATCCAGCATTAGAAAAAGGACATCAGAGTCTCAAATGGTAAAAGAATCACTACCATTCGACCTCGTGGAAACTTATGGTTCCACTCCCACCATGCTGAGGAGATAACATCAAATCCCAAATGGATAGCAATACCATACAATCAAGTAGACTATGCACAAATCCTAGAAGCTCCTATCTCAAGGTACAACTCATAAGTCCAAGGTACATAAAATAATCCCAGAGGCAACCAACACATGTAGGAAACATAGAATGAAATCAAGGAAGTGTCATCACATGATTCAACTCTATGGTCTCCTGGTAGCCTCTCTGAACTCCGGACCCTAGTGACTCTATGTGGATCGGTAGTCCTCTCATGTAGACAATGAACAACTAACTATGTCAAACTCACCATCACTACTGGACAGGAAAACATCTTCTCCCACTCCCATCCTTAGCCTATACTAGCACTCAAGGCATGGGCGAGGAATCATTATCTTATTAATTCATTTTAATCCTCATTTAATTTAATATTATCACTTGATTAAGTAACCTACTAAGGATACCCAAGTAGCCACTTTTGGGCTCTGGTGCCTCCAAAGTAAGCCACTTCCTTTCTGACACCTAGATAACCTACCCTAGGTTTAACAATCTCAAAACATGACTCTCAGTCAACATAGTCTCATAATGCTCAAAACTTGGTTCCAAGAAGTGATAGGAACACATAATACAAACTCCATCATAAAAATCAATCTCCATAAAGGTTGGGTCATATTTGATCGATAATCAACCGAGTACGCAAAGCAAACAAACATTATCAATAATTTCTAATCCCACCTCTGGTAACAGTCCTATTGGGCTGACTTACTAATTCCCTTACACCCCAAACACATTAGGCAAATCAAAAACAATAATAGAATTTAATTTAATAAACTAATTTATAAATTTCATCATGAAATTAATTTATCCAATAATTACTAATAGACTATAATTACATTAAAAACAATTAAACTCTAACCCTCCAAATCAATTTATAGCATCCACGAAATAAATTGATTCTAGTCATTAAAATTACTAACCCGTTATAATTTTATAGTCTAAAAATACACCAAATTGATTTAAATTTATGAGTAGCAACCCAATATTAAATTACTAAATTCAGCCAATAGATTTAAATAAGCAATAATTAAATTTCATGAAATGCCAAAATAAAATAAACATCCACATATAACGAATAGATTTATTTTCCCATTAAAACATGTATACATAACTATAAAATTATCTGTCATTCAAAAAAATTCCCACAACAATAAAATCACCAATATCATAATCAAATAAATTCCATATGAGTCCATTTATATTAATCTAATAGATATATATATATATATATATATATATATATATATATATATATATATATATATATATATAGATATATATATATATATATATATATATATATATATAGATATATATATATATATATATAGATATGTATACATATATATGAATATACATATATATGTATACATATATATATATGTATATATATATGTATATACATATATATGTATATATATATGTATATACATATATATGTATATATATATGTATATGTATATATATACATGTATATACATATATATATATATATATGTATATATATGTATATATATGTATATGTATATATAGTATATAGATATATATATACATATATATGTATATATATATGTATATACATATATATATACATATATATGTATATATATATGTATATACATATATATATACATATATATGTATATATATATGTATATACATATATATGTATACATATATATATATACAGATATATATGTATATACATATATATATATATATATATAGATATATATATACATATATATATATATGTATATACATATATATATATATATGTATATACATATATATATATATATGTATATATATGTATATGTATATATATATATATATCTGTGTATATATATATATATGTATATATATATATATATGTATATATATATATATATATATGTATATATATATATATATGTATATATATATATATATATGTATATGTATATATATATATATATGTATATATATATATATATGTATATATATATATATATAATGTGTGTGTATATATATATATATGTATATATATATATGTATGTATGTATATATATATGTATATATATATATATATGTATATATATATATATATATATGTATGTATATATATATATATATGTATGTATATATATATAATATGTATATATATATATGTGTGTGTATATATATATATATGTATGTATATATGTATGTATGTATATATATATGTATGTATGTATATATATATGTATGTATGTATATATATATATGTGTGTCCTATATATATATATATATATATATATATATATATATATATATATATATATATATATATATATATATAAACTGGAGGTCAAGGGAGAGAGATGCAGAGGGGGAAGGTTGGCGACCAACAATTTTCCAATAACAAAAGCAACCATTATCAGGGGTTTTGACAAGGTTTTTCCTATGGAAAACGTAGGCCAGGCTTCCTGAGTAGAGGTAGAGCGGAGACACATTTTGTTCATCCTAGTGAAAGTAGCAACTCAAGGATTGAGATTAATACTTCAGAAGATATTGAAGAGGATATTGATCTGTGGAAAAAAAGTGGTGGTTATAGGGTGGTTCGTGGGAGTGCGGATCTCCAGAATTCAAACTAGGGAGTGGGTGAAAAATAATTGGAGCCAGGACATTGTCTTGAAATTCATCCCTAAAGGTTTCTTTATTGTGGTTTTCAGAGAAGAATCAGTTAGAAACAAAACATTGAATCAACGAAATTGGTTTCATGGTCGATCCCCTTGTATTTACAGCCCTGGAAAGCAAATTTTGATATGGTTCCCTTAGCAGTGTATAAGGATCCGATTTGGATTAGATTATACAATCTCCCAACAGAATATTGGGGTGATGCAAGTCTAGAATGTATTGGTAGATCGTTGGGCACCTTGATGGAAGTAGACGAAGGGATCATTGAGAATGACTCTTACGTGTATGTGAGGATTAAGATTGTGGTGGTGAAAAAGATCCCCCCATACATCAATCTCAAGATGGGTGGATGCATTTGGAAATAGTAGGTTGAAGTTGAATACCCTGGTATTGGGTGTTTGATATGTGGTTTTAAAGATCATGGTGTAGAGGATTGCACAATCTTTGTTAACCGGCCAAAATTTGAGTCCAGAAGGTTGGTAGTTCAAAAAATGGTTTCAAAAACCATTTCTTAGGAAATGGAGACGATCCTTAAATCTACTTCACTGAGAACTTTGGATGTAGAGAGGAATTCTGGTGAATGCTCGGGTTTGAGAGACAACCAAATACATAGAGAGATTATTCTGATGGTGGAGTCTCCTACTCATAATCAAACTTGGTCAGATACAAAGATTGAATATGATAGGGATTCGGATGATAATTTCATTTCATCTTATGATTTGGGCAATTTAGATCTAAGATGTGTTAGCCAATCGGCTAACATTCTACTAGGCAAAGCCAAAGGTGGCAGGGGTAGACGTTTGAATAAACATTAGAGAGAAGAGAGGGCCAAGGAGAAAGGTATTATAAACATCTTTGATTTCATGAGAAAATCCAAGGGAGCAAGGGCCTCCCTTGGTGAGAGATGAGGATCTAAACTTGGAATGTCAGGGGCTTATTTGCCCCTGACAAGAAACGCTTGGTTAAACGAGCGTTAAGCAGGATAGAGAGTGACATTTTCTTATTTCAAGAAGCTAAACTAAACATGGATAAAGCTCTTAATTTCCTTTTCTCTTGCAACAAGTGGGAAGGATTTTTTCAAGAATCCAGAGGATCAGCCAGGGGTCTCAATTTTTTATGGAATCCTAGCAATATTAAGATGTTGGAGTTGGAAAGATCAACTAATTGGCTATTTGGAATAGATGTTCATCTTAAAAACAATATTTCTTTCCCCTTATAATTTCTATGGTCCGACTAGAACAGAAGATAAGTTGAAGGTCTAGATGGATATCTCTACAAAGTTAGCAACTATTTGCAGTGACAAAGTGATTATAGCAATAGATTTTAATGGTCTGCTGGACCTAGACGAGAAATCTATAGGATTGTGGATGTCTAACAAAGTTTTGGAAGATTTTAGAGAATTTGTGACTCGGAATCAATTGATAGATGTGGTTCCTAAAAATGGAAAATACACATGGACCACTCGAAGGGAGAAATTTACTAGGATATCAGAAAGATTGGATAGATTCCTAGTAGGTTCATTCTAGTTAGATTCTTCTTTCACCTTGGATTATTGTATTCTTCCCTTGTATTTGTTCAGCCACTTTCCAGTTTAGTTAAGTGTGCAAGAAGGTAATAAGGGGGGTTAGAGATAGTTTCATATTTCAAAGAATGTGGTGGAGAGACAAGGATTTTCTTCCTAAGGTGGATCATTGCTGGAAAGATAGCAACATTTTCACATGCACCCCGAGCTTTGTTTTGTGAAAAGACTTAAACTAGTCAAGGAAAACATTAAAATTTGGAACCAAAGCTCTTTTAAGAATATCTTTGCTGAAAAAATCAAAATAGAAGTTGAACTAGAGACACTGAATAATCAAGTTATTTCAGATGGTATGACCAATGATGACTATCTAAAAGAGAAGAGTCTTAAAAGTGAATTGTCTGAAATTCTTCTCAGAGAAGAAGTGTTTTGGAGGAATAAATTGAGGGAAAGTTGGAACAAAGATGGGCATTTGAATACCAAATTTTTCCATGCATCAGACAAAGTGAGGAGATCTCATAACATGATTAATCATATCCAAGATAGTCAGGGGGTGTGGTAGGAAGAAGGAGTCATTGAAGATATAGTTGTTAACCATTTCAAAGTGATGCTCAGAGAGTGCTTTGACAATGGTTCACAGGAGCCTTCCCCATTTTTGGACATTATTAATAAGGTGGTATCAGAGGCACACAATTTAGAGTTGATGCATCCTTTCTCTAAACAAGAGATCAAAAAAGCTACGTTTGACAACCTTTCTCATAAAGCTCTAGGCCCCTGATGGGATTCCTCTAAGTTTTATCAAAAGTGTTTAGGTTTTATGGGTGATGACATCCTCAAGGTGGTGGAATACTTCAGGAAAGAGAGGTAAGTTTGTCAGAGAATTGAACAATACGGTTATTGCCTTGATCCCTAAGAAATAATTTTGTGAGTTCATGGCATACTATCGGCTGATCTCACTATGTAACTCTATATATGAAATTGTGTCAAAAGTGATGGTCAACAAATTGAAACCGATGCTCAATAGATACATTTCTGTTGAGCAACATGGTTTTGTGCCTGGTCGATATATTGTGGATAGTATCCTCTTGGCGAGAGAATCTTTGCATTCTTTGCATTTTGATAATAAACAAGGTATGCTTTTTAAATTAGATGTCAATAAGGCATATGATAGATTCAGGTGGTCTTTTCTTATCAAAGTCCTTCAACTTGGATTTGACAAAGCATGGGTTGTGTACATTTCATATTGTTTTTCTTTTATTCATTTTTCTATCCTCATTAATGGATCAATGTGTGGATTCTTCCAAGCTTCTAATGGGTTAAGACAAGGTGTTCCCTATCTCCCTTCTTATTTATGTTAATGGCAGAAGTTTTGGGAAGAAATATCAAAAAATAGACCAATTTGGGTCACTGAAAGGGATTTCAATTCACGATAGTCTGGATCCTATTTCGCATTCTCAATTTGTAGATGATACCTGTATGCACCCTAAAATGGTCACCTAGACTTTGGGCCCCATATATCCGATTTATCAATCTTGAATCAGTTTTATCAAAAATCAACATTTTATCAATTATATCAATTTCCTTGATCAAATCTTTTTCATCATTTTTTATTATTTGCCTTGGGCTAACCATTTTAATCTTAAGTCTTTATTTAATTAAAAGGAATATTTCCTCCCCTTTTATTAAATAAAAAGTCCCCACATTTTCCTCTTATCCTAAGTTGCACAAATAAAGCATTATTCTTATTTTATAAAAAGAAGAAAAGTACTTTTTGTCTCATATGGACACAAAAGTCAACTCTTATTTTCCCATTGGAGGATACTTGTGCACATAGATTGCTCCTCTTTCAAGCTCTACATTGATTAATTTTTTTGCCTCTTAATCTCAATGGTCCATTTCACCTCATTTCTTATAAAAGGAGAGCTCTCTTCCTCATTTGCATATCATGTTTTATGCTAATGTTATGTTGCAAGTTTTCTAGGTCATTTGGAGCTCTTTGAAGACATTGTTGTTGCATTTCATTTAGCTTGTTTTCTTACATCATAGTTGCATAATCATGGCATTTTAGTATAGATTTCCTTTATGCAATAGATTAATCTCATCTAGCTTAATTAGGAGAGATTGTAACACTTGCAATTTCCTTTTCATAAGTATAGTTTGCATTTTCCTTTCATAGATTAAATTTCCTTTCAAGCATTGCATTGTTATCATTTAGCTTAGCTTGCATCCTCATTCTTAGTTTACTTGCATTGCATTTCATTTGGATTAATTGGAGATATTGGCACTCTTTCCCTTGTCTTCAACCTTGAATCTCTCATTGTGTGGTTGACTAGCAAGGTCATATGCTTTATAGCTCTAGCTAAGAGCAAATTCATAATCTTGCAACTCCATACATAGAGAGCTATGGATCGATTTTTGAGACCTCATTCTTGAGTGTTATTGATTGTAAGGATTCATAGAAGTGCACTACATTTGTGTGTACATTTTTGGCACCCACCGTGGGGCAAGACATTAGCTTTGTCCCTTCATTTTCTATATTTTCATCAATTTCTGCTAAATTTTCATCAATTTTTAGCACTATTTTCAGTTTCTGGTCTTTCTGTCTCAGAGTGTCATGCGACACTTTTCACCAGTGTCGTGCGACAGTCTATTGTATGATAGCGTGACACTTCACTGGTTAATAGTGTTGCTCTTTTTGGTGGAAACTATCACCCTGTTTGTTGTGTTCTGTCGCCTGCAAGTTTTGAAGTCTATCACCCCGGGAAAAATTGTCACACCAATATACAGAGAAGTGGCGCATGATAGTTCTGGTGATTGTACTATCACCTGTACCTGATAGTGAGTTTTTCAAACCCTTTTAGCCAAGTTTAGATTAATTTATTTCTTAGTTTGATTTGTTGTAGCTAAATAGATTGCATTTCCATATTTCAGTTGGTTTACTTGCTTTCATAGGCATATCTCTTTTGGGTTAATAAAAGAACATAGATTTGCTTTTGATAGTTTGTGAATGCTCTTTGGTTTCCAATATCAAACATCTCATTTGAGTGATTGAGGGCATGGATTCATTCCTTGTTGCATAGGGGGTTTAAATGTTCCACTTTTTGGACTCACCCTATGTGTGCTTGAAAGTTAAATATTCATTGTTCAACCCTTTTTCATTTGTGGGTAGTATTGATAAGCAACTTTAGATTACTTTTGATTGAGCTTGTTAGCTAAATTAGGTGTTGGACTCACTTATTTCTAATCGCCCCTCATTATTTTCCCTTTGGGTGCAAGGTCAGCATTCATACATGGGGGAGGGGTCTACTTGAAAAGAGCGTTAAATGTTCCACAAAATTCTCCCTTTTATGCTTTCTTGATCTCATTAGTTTTCTAAGGTGTGGACTCACTTTGAGTTTGTGTGAGTTAAATGTTCCACTTTTGGACTCACTTTGAGTTTGTGTAAGGATTTAAATGTTCCACTTTTGGACTCACTTTGAGTTGGTGTGAGGAGTTAAATGTTCCACCTTGTGGACTCACTTCACATTCACTTAAAGAGTTAAATGTTCTACTTTTTGACTCACTTCACATTCACTTGAAGAGTTAAATGTTCCACTTTTGGACTCACTTCACATTCACTTCAGGGGTTAAGTGTTCCACCTTTAGTGCTTTAAATACTTTTTTGATAGTGGATTGCTTAGAACTAATTAGATTTTGGGATTGTTCTAACCATTGTGAAGCTAACAAGTTGCTTTGTAGGTACTCTTGCTTGAAAAAAAAAATTGATACATTGCATGCAAAAAGGGCTACTAACAGTTTTTTTTTTGTAGGGCTGCCCAAAGCATAAGAAAACAAATCAAGTGCTTGTTTAATTGCTTTCTTTATTGATTAAGTGCGGCATATACTAGTTGTTTCATTTTATAGGCACTTAATATCTTGTGGAAGGAATTTTGAGGTGGTAGGAGAAGTATGCTCTTCACCCTTGTGGTGAACCAGAAAATCTTGACCCATCTTAGGATTTTGAAAGTGATAGAGTAATTGAACTTTGCTTGGTGTGTTTGGGAGAAAGCTTTGGGATAAGGGGAGTATGCTCTTCACTCTTGTGGGGAAAAAAAATCCTTGAATATCATAAGTTGATCCATTTTTGTTTAGATTGTTAGAATCCTTTAGCGGGCCTACTCTTGAGTAATCAAGAGGAACGACCCAAGTGGGGACAATCCTTTTGCCAGCTATTCCGACTCACTATAATATCAAGACTATCGAGAACACAAAACCTTGGTAGACGTAGTTCTTGTCTTCACTTGATGTGAGTACTTGTGGGATTGTGACCATGAGGAAAGTGTTGAGCAAGAATGCTTAAGGTACTCTTGAGACCGCAAGGTCCTAGTCCTTTACGAGGAGCAAGAGGGGGTACTATGAATGGAAGCCCTTACTAAGAACCATTAGATAGAAGGCCACCCTATTTTTCCGCTTAGCTTCTTGGTGCAAGGATTGATCCAAGTGGAATAACCCGGATCACCCCAAGATTACCCACCATCTATGTTCCTTTGGTTGTGCCTTTGGCACTCCCACGACAAAGCCAATATCTATTGTGGGCAACCACTTTGTGTGAGGCAAGGGAGCATCAAGTGTGGGCCAAGTTTTTAAGTACTGAGCCTTGACCTTTTAGGATAGATATTGCTTGAAGTGCTTTCGATTGTGCTATACCAGTGTAAGCGTTCTCAACATTCAAACAATTGGTAGCATTCGTAGGGTGTTTTTCCATTTTTGATATCACAAGTGTTTGTCTTGGTAAGGTTTCTTTTGCCCTTGTTTTAGGTGCTTGAAGACACGTTTGATCCCATACTGTTTGCAAACTTGTCGAATTACTGTTGTCATTGTGATTGGAATCTAAAAATCAACCCTCAGACTGGAAATTTTGAATGAAGAAGCCTTAAAACTGAGATTTTCACACTCACTGGTCAAAGAGTCATGCGACACTGAAAGAATGTCGCCCCCTGTTCTGAGAACTATCGTGCGCCAGTTCACCCCAGAAACACTATCACCTCTCTTACCTGGAAATTGTCGCTCTATCTGCCTGGACTGTGTCGCGTGACATTACGTGAAGTGGCGTGTTATTTGCCTAGAGATTGTCGCCTGAGATTTTGCTGCTGTATACCTAGTTTCACTTGCTTTTAGTTGGTTGGGTCTTTAAGAAGGTTACTTATCTTGCCGCTGCAAGCCTATTTTGACCTTGAGTTTCTGGTTTTAGCCCTCTAGGGTTAGTATCATTCGATTTACAGCATCACCTTGGGAAGGATTGCCAAGTTAGAAGACTATTCCTATTGAGAAAGAACATCTCTAGAATTGTTAGCTACATTCTTGGAGAATTTTAGTGCTCCTTTTGTCCAAATCATTTTCACCAAATCTCAAATTCAATTATATTTTGGCCTAGTCCAACCTCCTGATTCAAAAGTGCAAGGATATTTATCCTTTGATTTGCGGCACCTCTTTGACAGTGTTGGTAAAGCCTCTTTTATTTATATCTTTCCATCTCTTTTTGGACATTAGAGAACTTCAATTATCCTAGTTTGGTGTAGACACTTTGTGAGGTCGCCTTATCATTAAGAATCTTTTTCTTTCATGTCAATTACAACTCAGTACCAAGTAAATCAAGGGAAGTGACCCCCGATTGTCTTCAATCAGTTACCCTTAGTTAAGACTCATCAACAACGTAAGGAAAGTGAACCCTTCTTTGATCAGTCCCCTAGGAGTCAACTAGAGGTTGAGACTAATCCCTGTGAGGAAGGTACACCCAAAACACACAACTCATCAGGCACAAACATGAGTTTTTCAAATATTAAGAATTCTAGAGAAGATATCAACTGCAATCTTCAAAACATGTTTTCAAGTTTCGAACATAATGATGATGATGACCTCAAATATAGTCCACCAAGGTCACCTCATGATAAATCTAGATATTGGGATCCTCAACAAAGAGCAGAAAGACACCATAGACATAGTTCTTTAGAGTCAGGATTTCCACAACAATGATTCAGAATACCATGTCAATGCATCCAACTTATACAATGCATCAGGACCTTCATCTCCAACTAAGGAAAATCCTTGGCATACTAATGCTAGATTGAGGGCTATTGAAAAGGCTAAACAGGCTTATAAAGATGAACAAGCTGCGAAACAAGAAAAACTTAGGAGATTGGAAGAGGAAGAGAAAATCTTGTTAGAAATGAAGAAAAGAGCATTGCAAGAAGAAGAAGATAGGTTATATGTGCGACAACTTCAAAGACAATTTGATGGAAGAAGGACTAATAGTGGAATCAATTATCCACCATCAACACCCTCTCAAAGTCCTAACACTAGAAGGAGGTTTAGGACACCCTCAAGATCACCAAGTCCAAGAGGAAGAAGAGTTTCAAGAGTTGATCACAATAGGAGAAATTCACCTCCTAGACTTTCTAGACAACCCTCCCAAAGAGCACATCATACTTCACAACATGGGGGGAGGTATGTTAATTTGGACACCTTAGACTTTATGGCTATACAACAAGAGCCATCTTTCCAAGCCTATGTTGAAAAATATGTTGAACAAAACAAAGACCAATTCTTGGAAAGTCTAATTAACAAAGGTGCCAGAGTACCCTTTGATTTTGATGTGGATAAAAAAGTAAAGAAGCAAGATCCATCCACAAATGAGGTGATCAAACAATTGCAAAGAGATGTGGACAACATGAGAGCTCCCAAAAGTACTTTCAACTTGGATTCTATTTGTCCCAATCCTATTGACAAGAGTGTGGTAATGATCGATTTTCCTAAAAAGGTTGAGTTTCCTACTTATGACAAATATGATGGCATTGGTGACCCCCATGATCACATAAGGAAATTTTACATCATGAGCTTCTCTTTCCATCATGAGGATTCATACTTAATGAGATTATTCCCTAGAAGCCTCAAGGGACAAGCAATGGAGTGGTTCACTAACCTTACTCCCCCAGTCAAGACATTTAAGGAACTTGTGGAAAGGTTTGTACAACATTTTGCCTATAATTTAACATGATCCATCACAATGCCTGATTTGTGTAAACTGAAACAAAATCAAGGAGAGTCATTTGTTGCATTCTTGCAAAGGTGGAGACGCTTATGTGCGAAATATCCAAGAAAAATCCCTGAAGAGGAGAGAATTGACATTATTGTGAGCAATTTGGTTCCAGAGCTGAGATATGAAGTTAGAAAGATTCCCTTCTACTCTTTTGACACCATGGTTGAAGTCGCTTGTTGCATTGAAGATGTTTTAAAAGAACAAGGAATTTTGGCAAAATCAACAAATAATACCAATGGCCAAAACAACAATAGTGGAAATAAGGACAAAAAGAACAATTATTGGAACAAGAATAAACAAGTGGTTAATGATGGTGTAGTTGATGCACCTCAACCTAAAAGTGAAGTCCTTAATCTTTCCAAGGTGGTACAAGCCATGAAACTTCAAATGTCTTTAGAGCAACAAGATGGCAAACCAAAGTATCAAGGAAAGTCTAAGACTGAGAAGAGGCAATTCAAAAAGTTGGGAGATTCCTATGCTGACATTTTCAAAACTCTTATTGCTCATAATTTAGTACCTCAAGACCCTTCGAAATTCCATATTCCAGATCCAAAACCATATTGGTTGAATGAGAAGGCGTATTGTGTGTATCATAATGGAATTGGGCATGATATAGAGAACTATTTCAAAATCAAACATCTTGTCCAAGACCTCATTGAGAATGGTAGATTACAAGTGGATGGTCTAACCTCAAATTCTGATCACAAGGCTTTTAAAGAACCCTTGCCAAAGTATGAGAAAGGAGAAGGTTCCAACAACAATAATAAGAATGGTAAGGTAGCAATCAACTATACATACACTAAAGCTGATAATGTGATCAACATGCTTGAGGTGGTTGAAGAAAATGTCAATATGATGAGGAGAAAGGATTCTTATGATTATGATGATGATTCAAAGAAAATGCCTAATGAAGGACCCATAGTCATGTTGAGAGGACCTAACTCACGTAGGGAGTCTCAGTCTCTTCATGCTGTCACTAGGAGTCAAGTTAGTCAACCTCCTATTGTCATTAGAGGTCCTAATTCTAGCAAGCCTAGACAGTCTTCATCTAAGCAAACTCCCTCTAAATCTGTTGTTGGCCCCAAGCTTAATTACAACCTTGTTGATCAACTTCAACACACGCCAGCTCAGATTTCTATATTTGAACTTTTGGAATTGTCCCCAAGGCATAAGCGTGTCCTTGAGGATGCTTTGCGAGTGGCTAGTGTCCCTAACAACTTAGATGTTGATCAATTCCAGAATATGGTCAACCATTTGGCTAGCCCTCATTACCTCACTTTCTTAGAAGAAGATGACAAATCCATCAATCACCCACATAACTTGGCCTTACACATAGAAGTCATGATTCATAAAACCCGTGTCAGGCGCGTATTGATAGATGGGGGTGCAGGGCTAAATATTTGTACCATGAGTTTGTTGAAGGCTCTAGGATATTCTGAAGAATTCATTGATACGAGGAAAAAGATCACAATCAAGGCATACGATGAAGCAGAAAGAAGTTCCAAGGGATTGGCCGTTTTGCCTATTCACATTGGTCCAGTAGAAATGGATATTTTATTTCAAATTTTTGATGTTGGACCTTTAGCCTACAACATTTTGCTAGGTAGGCCATGGATTCACAAAATGCAAGCAGTCCCATCAACATATCACCAGTGTGTTAAGTTTCCTCATAATGGTGTAGAAATTTACATACCAGGAGATAGTACTTTGTCAATTAATAATATTTCTGTTGGATCATATATACCTCTGAATAGGGAAGCTGACAGCTCTAGTGTTTCACTTGAGCAATGCAAGGAGAAGTTTAAAACCATAGATCTTGGGATGGGAGATTATAAAATTGATTCTTTTACAAAAATTTTGATCTCTCCTAGGTCCTATGGGAAACCATCACCAGATATGAAACCTTCATCATCTGCAATTACATTATTTGGAAAGTTTGTTTAGTCTTTAGTTCCCATTCAGGAAGAGAAAGAGGAAGTTGTTGTAAGAGACTGGATCTATCATGAGGAAAAGTACCAACACAATGAAAATTTTGCTCCTTCACCTAAATTTTATGGGAGGGGATACACATTAGTGAAAAACATGGGATATCCGAGACATGGTCCCCTTAGCCATAGATTGGATGCCAAGTCTGAGCCATTGGACCATGCTTTATTTGCACGACACAACAAATCCACAGTGGGATTAGGTTTTGAAAGTGATAAACTGAAGAGTATTGTTGTCCTAGCTGCGACGAACAGTGATTCTGATTCAAAATACACACCTAATCATTCTAACCAACAAGACATGACAGAAGATTGGGTGCCTTCAACTGATCTCCTTTGGGGAGAATTTCAAAATTTGACAACTAATAGTCCTCCTATCCCAGCCACGACAGATAGAAACTATAGGAATGCTAGATTAGCCATGGAAAGTGTCATCACCCCAGCTGCAATGGGTGATAATGATTCAAATACTTTTTTGGTTCAGCAAATTCCTAAAGAAGGGGAGATTCTTCAAAATTGTGAGGCTTCTACATCACAAGGCCCAAATGTTGAAAATTCAGAAATAGATTCACATGAATTTGAATGGGATTCACTTTCAAATGCAACCATAGACTTGGATGTTGATATTATTCAAGCCTATAATGCCCAACCCGATGTAGTTGATGAGCCTAGTGTAGGGCTAGAGGACTGGACTCCTTGAATCGCCTTAGTGGATGATACTTCGTTAGGAAGGACGAACCCCGATTCGAGTGCTTTAGAAGGAAACTTGATAGATCTTGAATATATGGTCACTAGAAATGACATCCACCACATTCACAATGTTGAACCAGTCATAGACCTACCTATTGCCAACCACCATTTAATTGATTGGTCTCAAATTTCACAAGAGCCACAACTATTGACTTTTCAGAATGACTATGAGATCGCATGTTACCTTAATGCCATTGAGCTAGTAGTGTCTTCCACTAGTGAGCCAACTACAAGTATGACTGAGCCTAATATTAAGTACCTCAGTCTCAAAATAAAAGAAAAAAAGAAAAAGAATAGGTGTTTTGATGGTGAAAACCACTTTGTGGCGGTGTCAGAACTGAAAATAGTAAAAAGAAAAGACGTATCCAAGGGTGAAAACCTCTTTGAGGTGCCTAAGGATGAGGTACTTAATAACTTGCCTAGTTATTTTTAGGATAGATCCTCAGTTTTGATTGAACCAACAAAGCCAGTAAACTTGAACATAGAAGAAGCTCCTCAGATAGTTCATCTTGCTCAGTCTTTATCAGATGAAGAAACAAAGACATATGCACAATTCCTACAAAAGAAAAAAATCAATTTTGCATGGACATATTCAGACATGCCAGGGATTGACACAAATCTTATAATGCATCCCTTATCCACAGCTCCAGGGGTCAAACTAGTGAAACAGAGACTCAAAAAAATGCATCCACATGTAGCTCTCCTTGTCAAAATGGAATTAAAAAAACTTTTGAGAGCTAGATTTATCAGAGCCATAGATTACACAAAATGGATCTCAAACATCATACCAGTTTCTAAACATGATGGGTCCATTCGTGTATGTATAGATTTTAGAGATTTAAACAAAGCATGCCCAAAGGATGACTTTCCACTCCCAAACATAGACATGATAGTGGATATGATGGCGGGTTATGAGATATACTCCTTAATGGATGGGTTTTTCGGATATAACCAGATAAAAATAGCTCCTAAAGATCAAGAGAAAACAGCTTTCATATGTGCATGGGGAACCTATTGTTGGAACGTCATGCCATTTGGCCTAAAGAATGCAGAAGCAACATACCAATGAGCTATGACCATAATTTTTCATGATATGATGCATAAGAACATGGAAGATTATGTGGATGATACCTTGGCTAAATCTAGGAAACGGGATACACACCTCGATGATTTGGAAGTGATTCTAGATTGCATGGAATAGTTTCAACTTAGATTGAATCTGAAAAAGTGTGCATTTGGAGTTACCTCAGGTAAACTTCTAGGATTCATAATTTCAGAAAAAGGAATAGAGGTTGATCCTTAAAAGGTCCAAGCTATCTTAGATATGCCACCTCCAAAGAACATAAGTCAAATGAGAAGTCTTCAAGGATGACTCCAATCTATATGGAGGTTTATTTCACAACTTGCAGATAGAGCACAACCTTTCAATAAAACATTGCATAAGGGAGTCACATGTGTGTGGAATGAGGATTGCCAAAAAGAGCCTTGATCAAATAAAATAGTATTTGGCTAATCCTCCAATTTTGATGCCTCCTATTCCAGGGAAACCATTGATTTTGTACATTTCAGCAACAAAGTCTTCCTTGGGGGCATTGTTGGCTCAATTAGATGACACTGGGAAAGAAAGGGCCATATACTACATCAGTCATACTCTAGTATCTTATGAGATCAATTATAATAACATTGAGAAGTCTTGTCTTGTAGAAGTGTTTGCTTCCCAAAAGTTGCGACACTATATGCTTGCTCATACTATACATTTGGCTGCAAAAATTGATCCTCTTAAGTACTTGCTTAGTAAGGCTGCCCTCACGGGTAGACTTGCTAAGTGGATGATGGTTTTATCTGAGTTTGATATAGAGTACATTAAGAGAAAGGCCATAAAAGGGCAAGCTATTGCTGATCAGTTAGCTGATTTTCCAGTTAAGGATAGTGTGCCTATTCAGGTAGAGTTCCCAGATGAACACATTCTATACATGACCACTCACACTTGGAAGATGTTCTTTGATGGTTCCAACATGCAAAATGGATCAAGTGCGGGAGTATTGTTTGTTTCTCCTCATGGGTATAATATACCAAAATCCTACAAACTTTTATTCCCATGTACAAACAATATTGTAGAATATGAAGCATTAACCAATGGATTGAAACTAGCTATAGAATGGAACATAACATAGTTGCATGTCTTTGGGGATTCACAATTAATTATCAACCAAGTCAATAAGGAGTATCAAACCAAAGATGATAAATTGATACCTTACAAAAAGATGGTTGATTCATTGAGACGTTACTTTACCTTTGTGACATTTCAACAGATCCCTAGAGCAGAAAACAAAGCTGCAGATGCTATGGCTACATTAGCTTCACTCCTACAGTTGGAACAACATGAATCCAGATTTGAATTCCTGGTGGAAGAGCTACACCATCCCATATTTGACTCATCTAAAAGCAATGTCATTTGTACCCTTGTCACACATGAGTCTTCCCGCTATGGTGCTATCTATTCATATCTACACGATAGCATCATCCCTAACACTTTCAACCATTCTGAATGCCAAAACCTCATCCGTAATGCCTCTCACCACACCCTTATCTCTGGTGATTTATATAGGAGGGGTTTAGATGGGACACTTCTTAGGTGCTTGGAAAAGGAGGAATCTGACCAAGCGTTAGTTGACATTCATGAGGGCATTTGTGGTGGACACTCTAATGGTCTTGCCATGGCCCGAAGGTTGCTTAGGGTGGGGTATTACTGGCCCACAATGCAAACTGATGCAGTAGCTTTCTCTAAATCTTGTGAGAAATGTCAAAAGCATGGAAACCTGATTCACGCTCCAGGGAGGGAGCTAATTCCTTCTATTTCTCATTGGCCATTGCAGCGCTGGGCCTTTGACCTTGTTGGGAAAATTCACCCCAACTCATCAGGTCGACATAAGTTTATCATCACAACTACTGATTATTTCACGAAATGGGTAGAGGCAGTCCCTCTTTCTATTGCGTCAGGAAAAATAGTTTCCTTATTTATTCTGAATCATATTATTTGCCGATTTGGAGTGCCTTCTGAGATTATTACTGATAATGGAGGTCAATTCAAGAACAAGGACCTAAAGCATTTATGCAAGAAGTTTAAAATTAAGCAACATTGGTCCTCCTTCTATTTTCCACAGGGAAACGGACAGGCAGAAGCCTCTAATAAAACCATTCTTAAAATCCTTCATAGAATAGTACACAAGAATGGTAGGGATTGGCACTTACAAATCAATCCAGCACTATGGGCCTATAGAACTAGCATTCGTACACCTACAGGAGCTACTCCTTTTGCTCTTACCTATGGTGCTGAAGCAGTGTTGCCTTTAGAAGTAGAGATACCTTCACTTAGAATCTCTCTCAAAGGTTTGATTACAGATGAGGATTACCGCACCATGAGGTTACAAGAACTAGAACTTCTAGATGAGAAGCGTAAGGCTTCCTTTGATCACATGAGAGTATATCAAAAGCATATGTCCAAAGCATTCAACAAGAAGGTTCGCCCTAGGGAATTTCAAATAGGTGATTTTGTTTTGAGAGAGAACCCTAAGAATTAACAGAATAGAGAACAAAAGGGCAAGTTCAAGCCTAATTGGCTTGGACCATACATTATTACAACAACTTTTGGTACAGGAGCATATTTACTGTCGAATGAAGATGGAGAACAGCTCCTTGAGCCCATCAACATTTTGCACCTAAAGAAGTTCTATCCTTGATGCCCATTTCTGTCTGGGGGCATCCTTTGTACATATTTTATGATCTTGAAAAAATACCAAAAAAATTCATATATGATGCTGAAAAAATCCTAAAAAGCATATACAGTCCTGAAAAAATACAAAAAAATCAAAAAATTTAAAAATTCAAAAAAAAAAAAAAAAAAGTGCCTTGGTGAAAACCTGGAAACAGGCGCCTTGGTAGCAAAAATAAAAATAAAAAAAATAAAAAAAAAAGAAAAATTGTAATAAAAATCCAAGTGGTGAAAATCTGGAAACAGGCACTACTTGAGGCCTTTGCACTCCTATTTATTAGCATGCGTCCTCAACACTGAGCCTTTCTCCATCATACCTTGACCTTATTTGGCTTAGTCTGGAATTGGTTTTTACCTTTGTCTAGGGGGCATAACTATTCGCATAGGTCCTTTAGGTGCATTTGTCTCTTGGGGCATTTCACAACAGGTGTTTTTCAACACCACCCCAAACAGTGTTTTTTAACACTACCCTTGCGTCGAGTGTTTCTTAACGCTTATCAGATGTCTTACCCAATAGTCTAAGTTTGATGCGATATTTCTCATTTGCAGATGCGATGATCAGAATCTGACTCTATGACCAACACATGCGCACTTAAACAATCAACTTGTTGAGATATGTTGACTTTATTTTTTCTTTGTGTGCTGTCTATGAGGATTTCTTTGATGAGTGGTCTCTCCCTGAGAAGTTTTTGATGATGCATAACTAGAAGACTGAGGGTATGAGAACATGTTTTCTTTCTTTATATACTTATGGGTATATTTTGTTGATCCTAATTGTCATGAGCATTTTTGCTAGTCTTACTTGAGACTATGGATTGACAAGGTATTATCCTTGACTATTTTGCGAGTGCATGCTTCTAGTTATCCTGACTTTCATGTGTCTTGATACAAGCATAATATTTTCATATCAAAATTTAGGTGATCTCACTGTATTAGTCATCTAGACCTACATGTCTTTGATGCCTAGGTGAGATTCCCACATTTCTATCTGATAAAGATCATATTCATATCCACATAGTTATGCTAGTGTGCATTATATGATCTTACGACGCTACCAATAATGCTCGATGATGATAATTAGATGTCTATAAGTGTTGTGACCTTGCAAGTCAACTATTTTCATAGTAGCTTTCATTTTAGGTTCATGTTAGTTTAGTTTTGCATCTTGCATATGGAGAGAGCTCTCCTTTTCATCTTTCGTGGACCTATTAGTCAACTGCACTCATTTCTTTTCTTTCCTTTTTTGATCATGTCTTTCGCTCCTCGTCTTTTTCATCACATCTTGTTCCTGTCATCACAAGGGGTTAATCACATCATCATATCTATATCCTAAGAGATGTCATTTTCAGAAACATAAGACTGCATCATACACATGAGGATTAAACATACATCTATGAGAGAGAATATACATGATCATTTAACGCATACATTTTTTGAGAAAAATAACAAGACAATATATAAATTGATACATCCATCACAAGTGAGACTGATACACAAGATATATCAAAAATCTAGTAATCTCATATATATATGAATAATATAGTACAATGTACAATATGAGATCCAAAAATCTGGATCAATGTCTCATGATATGGACAAAACATCTAAGCCTAAACCTAGGACTTGTTGCCACCATCCCTAGGACCTGGTGGTGGAGGTGGTGTGGTGATAGGTACTACATCTGATCTACCTACTACTACTGAGTAGGAAGGCGCTCTCTGACCTATGAGGACTGCCTATATATACAATCCATGGTAGTATGACGCCCGCGCTACCTCTCTGCTAAGGCAACCTCTAGCTGCCTCTCCCGTCGCTCGGTCTCAGCCTGTTGACCTATGAGCTGCTACTCTCTCATGGCTATGGTGATCCTCAGCTATTGTATCTCCATCTCAAGGGCCTGTATCCTAGCCCTGAGATCCTCTCCTCCTGCAGGCTGATCCTACTGATCCCCTGCCTTTCGGTGAGCTGGTCTCGCCTCATCCTCTGGAGTGGCTGACCTCTATCTCCATGGCTATTTTCAGCCACCTACTCTTGACCCCTCTCCTCTCTCTAGTGCTCTCTCCCCTCTGTCTCCCCCCTGTGTGGTAGCCTGTACATCTGGTATAGTAAATCTCAGAATTGGGACCATCCGCCTCTCAATATGGTATGTTGCATCTGTCCCTGCATCTGTCATGTCTGGCAGGTACTCCCATGGCTCCCTCCTGATGGTGGCTATATCCTATACTACCTATTGGTAGTCCAGCATCAGTAGCCATCCCTATCCCTCCTCATCCCAGAATCTGGCATGTGTGGTGGTCTCCGCAGACACCCTCTGTTGCCGACCAAACTGCCTCCACACTCGAGTAACAACAAATCTCTCGACAATATCTGAATGTCAACCTACCAATGGTCGACTACAGAGCATATAGTTTAGCTCTCTCCTATCAAACCATCCCTCGACTATCTTGTAAGGCCTCCATGTGAAGGAGGTCAGCTCGTCCAGTACCCTGCGGTAGTATGCAACATCTCCACTATGTGCCTAGGAGATGATACTGCTATATCTGTACATGTAGGGATATCTGCACTCCCTAGGCTACACTCATGGGTGCACTACAACTATATGCTCCCATGCCCATATCTATGCAAGTATAGCCCCACACACCCAAGTCCTCCCATCCCTGTATACGATCTCATGTAGCTCGTAATACATGTCCGCTAAGATAGCCAAACCCCAGGCCATCCTGCGTGGCTGCGCCACCAAGTCTGCCAATAGTCTCCCCCAGCCCAGTGGGAAGCCCTTCTAACTCCTGTCTAGAATCAGAGCTTGTTTGATCAAGGATGCAACAATGCATGGCATGGGGTAGTCTCTGTCATACCCATCCATCAGTCGATCCTAGCTGACGTGCCGATCCAGGATGGTAACATCCTGAAACATCCCCTGTATCGCCTATCTACCCTCTGTGGGATCCTGATCATAGTAAACCTGTGACAATAGACAAATCATGTCAGTTTCTATCATATGATTATACTTACAGGATCTCCATAGCATAGAACTTGTAGGATCCGGTAGACATCCTCCAAAGTGATGGATGTCTCCCTAGTAGGCAAATGGAAGGTGTTGTGCTCACTATGCCATCTCTCAGCCAAAGCAGTCAACAACCCATGATTGGCTTGTATGTGGGGCATCCGTAATAGATATCGAAATCCCATCACCCTCAAGTCAGCCTTGCCTGGATTATCTAGATCTCAGACGAATGTCAACCCAGTCACCTATGGTGCTCTAATGTGCAACGTTGGGAAGTGCTCTTGCAAGCCATTTAAACCAAGCCAGATGTCAGAGCATATCATGAAGGATGTAAAATATTGGTACAAAGCATTTTAAAATCAAACATTGTTAGGACTCATGTTATTTTTGCTCAAAAACTTAAACATGTAAAAAAAAATTCTATTGGGCGACACTATTTTTTTGGCTAAGTGTCGTGCGACACTTTGCCATATACCAGTGCGACAGTATTTGTCGGGCGACACTTCGCATAGTGGCGTGCACCATTTCATCCTCTATCATGCGACACTAGACTCAATGTGCGTGCGACACTATTTTGTCTCACGAAGTGTCGCACAACAATACCTTTCAAAGGCCGTGACACTTCTAAAGTGTCGCGTGACTTTTCACCCTATGTCAAAATTGAAACTTTGAAAAAATATTTAAAAATGTGTTTAAATGCATTAAATTTATCATCAATGACCCAACAAGCGAGTTTTCTTCAAAACATATCGGGGCACCATAGTGTGGAGGTCGGTTATGCAATCAGGCGCACTTGAATCGGTGTCTGTGGATGGGAACTCCTACTGGTTGAGTCATCGCTATCTCTCAGAGCTCTAGATTCTCAAATAGTTAAAAGTCAAATGATTCTGAAAATGACATTTTTTACCCCTTTATAGCATTTTAACTTTTTGACCTAATTTTCAAAACACCTCAGAATTGCGCAAAAATTGCACCCCTACCTAATTTTGACATCCTGGATCCATTTTCGAACTTGAAATCAAAATTTGAGTTAATCTTGATAGTCAAAATCACATTTCAATTTTCCCCCTCTTCTGTGCAGTTGGCTAAATCTTTTGAGGCCTGATCCCTCAATCTTTGTTGGGGCATCTTCATTTTTTCATCCCCCATGTCTCTCAAACTTCTAGTCTTTCATTCATCTTCATTCAATTCACTCCTTTCTCATGTTTGACTGCATCTTTATCCTATTTCTTTCTCAGTCAAACTGGGGCATATCTTCACTGCTTGATGGTTATCCTATCATCTTTTATCTTCGATCATGATTTCATTATGATTTGATCTAATCTTTTATTGATTTTCTGTTCTCCTCTACCTGATTTTGATTTTGATTCTGAGGGGGCAGTATCTATGGGATTCTCATCCCTGATTCTCTTGATTCAAACATCTTTTGTGAGCTTTTGCTCAAATTTGAGATTCTTATCTCTTACTTTGAATGTGATCCCAAATCGACCTCATGTTCAAAGGCCTTTGTCTATGTTTGTCTGGGTGTGATCCTGAATCGACCTCACATATGAGTTATTTTATGATCCCAGATCGATCTCACATTTCAACTCTTCTTTGACTACATGTGTTCCCAGATCGATCACACATTAGTCAAAGAGAGGAAAATATATGCACCCTAAAATGGTCGCCTAGATTTTGGGCCCCATTTATCCGATTTATCAATCCTGAATCAGTTTTATCAAAAATCAACATTTTATCAATTATATCAATTTCCTTGATCAAATCCTTTTCATCATTTTTTATTATTTTCCTTTAGCTAACCATTTTATCCTAAGTCTTTATTTAATTAAAAGGAATATTTCCTCCCCTTTTATTAAATAAAAAGTCCCCACATTTTCCTCTTATCCTAAGTTGCACAAATAAAGCATTATTCTTATTTTATAAAAAAAAGAAAAGTATTTTTTGTCTCATATGGACACAAAAGTCAACTCTTATTTTTCCATTGGAGGATACTTGTGCACATGGATTGCTCCTCTTTCAAGCTCCACTGTTGATTTCACCTCATTTCTTATAAAAGGAGAGCTCTCTTCCTCATTTGCATATCATGTTTTATGCTAATGTTATGCTATAGGTTTTCTAGGTCATTTGGAGCTCTTTGAAGACATTGTTGTTGCATTTCATTTAGCTTGTTTTCTTACATCATAGTTGCATAATCATGGCATTTTAGTATAGATTTCCTTTATGCAATAGATTAATCTCATCTAGCTTAATTAGGAGAGATTGTAACACTTGCAATTTCCTTTTCATAAGTATAGTTTGCATTTTCCTTTCATAGATTAAATTTCCTTTCAAGCATTGCATTGTTATCATTTAGCTTAGCTTGCATCTTCATTCTTAGTTTACTTGCATTGCATTTCATTTAGATTCATTGGAGATAATGGCACTCTTTCCCTTGTCTTCAACCTTGAATCTCTCATTGTGTGGTTGACTAGCAAGGTCATATGTTTTATAGCTCTAGCTGAGAGCAAATTCATAATCTTGCAACTCCATACATAGAGAGCTATGGATCAATTTTTGAGGCCTCATTCTTGAGTGTTCTTGATTGTAAGGATTCATAGAAGTGCACTACTTTTGTGTGTACAATACCATCCTCTTCGGATTATCTACTGTTAGGGAGGCCAAGGTTTTCAAAGAGGTGTTGGATAGCTATGAGAGCGACTCGGGTCAAAGCATGAATAAGAATAAGTCATTGGTGTTCTTCCTTAATACCAGCAAGAGAGTGCGAAACAAAATTATTGACATTTTAGGATTCAAAGTAGGAGAATTCCCCATTGTATATCTTGGAGTTCCTCTATTTGAGGTTTGTATTGATTTCAAAATTTGGGAGGACGTTCTTAATAAATGTCAGAACAAAGCGTCAGCTTGGAAAAACAAGTGGCTATCCCAGGCGAGAAGAATCCAAATGATTAAATCTGTACTTTCAGCTATTCCTATATATTACATGTCGGTATATAAATTGTCCAATAGAGAAACCTTTGTTCTAGATGGTTTGTTGAAAAAGTTTTTATGGGAGGGCTCAAAAGAAGAAAAAAAGATTCATCTTATCAATTGGGATGTGGCATGCATGATCAAGGACGGAGGAGCTGGACTGCGGATAATGGGATTGCAAAATCAAGCTATGGGTGCTAAATTGGCGTGGAAAATGTTTAAATCCCTGACGAAGCCATGGTGTAGAGTCATGGCTGCTAAATATCTGGACTCTTTTGACCTTGACAAAATTTTGACAGCGGAAAACTCGGTGAAAGGCTCTCCTATGTGGGGGTTTCAATGGGATAGCTGAGTTCTCCTAATAGATCATATTACATGGAAAGTGGGCAATGGTCAGAGAGCAAGGTTTTGGCGAGATTCTTGGAATGGAGATTTTCCCTTGATAGATTCTTTTGAAGATAAAAATTGGGTAAATTAGATGGAAGCTTTGATGGGCCAGTGGGTGGCAAATTACTCCCTCAGTCCTTCAGGCTCCTCTTCTCTAATGGGATGGAAAAAAGTGGGGGATGGTAATTCGGTCAATTGACGCAAGCTAGCAGAGTTATTGTCTAAAAAAATAGTGCTTCCTTCGGAAGCAGAGGATGAATTGATATGGAGTGCTTCCAAATTGGGAGAATATAAAGTCAGTCTAGGGTAAGAACTACATAAATATAGAAACAAGAGTTGCAAGTGGCCTTTGATTCTTTGTTGGGGTAAATGGCCTCTCCCGAAGGTTGGGGATTTTCTTTAGATTGTCTTACATGGAAGGATTCTGATAGGAAACAAACTGAAGATGATAGGGATCTCATGCCCTAATTGGTGTATCATGTGTAAACAAGAGGAGGAGATGGTCAATCACCTACTATTTTGATGTCCTTTTTCCCGAGAGTGTTTGGATTGGATGTTAGGATTGCTGCAATGGTTTGCAATTAGGAATGAAACACTTAAATATTTCCTATCTTCGTGGCCTATACATTGTAGACACTCTAAATGGGGTTTACTTTGGATAGTGTGTCCCTCCCTTCTGATTTGGCATGTATGGAAGGAGCGTAACAGAAGAATTTTTGAGGATGAAGCTTTGTAGGTTGGGTTGCTCAAAAATAAGATTCAAATTTCTATTGAGGAAGTAGTGAACAATAGGATACAAGGTTTGCACTTTAAATTCTAGTCAAAATGGGACAACGACATAGAGGCATCATGGTGTTTTAAGAAGCTCGAGGATCATACATTGAAAGATAAGAAAATAAATAGGAAGCTAGTGATTTAGCAGGCCCCTTAGATTGGATGGAAGAAACTGAATTTTGACGGAGCCAGCAGAGATAACCCAAGAAGGAGTGGTATAGGATCTATCATCAGGAATGCAGAAGGTGAGGTGGTGCGGGCCATTGCAAGGTCTTTAAGAGTTTCTACCAATAATGTGGCTGAGATATCTGCCTTGGAGGTCGGGCTTAGATAGTGTGTAAATAATGGAATTGACAAACTCATTATAGAAGGAGATTCCCAAGTCATCCTAAATGGAATCACAAAATCAGATTAGAGGCTAGAAAATTGGATTCCTAGGATCGATGATCATCTGAAAAGACTTGGTGATTACCATATTCAACACTTTTTTGAGAAGGCAATTGAGTGGTGGATTTCATGAGTAATATGGGGATCGACAAAGAGTCTAATTTTAGTTTTGATAAGGATAATCCTCTGCCGATTGGATTGCATGAGATCATTTCCACAAAGTTAGTTGCAATCCTGAGAGATGGTGTTGGATAGTGGAGGGTTCTTTTGTCATCTTGGTCAAAGGGTGATGGGAAGATTGACAGCGGAGGCGGAGCTTAGCATGGTTTTGATAGCAAATATTCCTCTCCCTATTATCTAGGTGTTGGGTCATGTGTTGCCTTCCATTGAATTAGTGCATAGGATAGTGGAAGATGGAATTTACTTAGAGGTGGTCGGTGTAATGGAATTCATTGTTCCCAAGCCGAAGGATGGGTGTATGGTACACCATTTTTGGATTCAAGCTATAGACAAAAAGAAGTAAACACAAAAGGCCATTTTTGGATTCTATCTTCAGGGCAGGTATTGTGAATAACTACAGTTTGGAGAAGTTTGAGGCTTTCATTTAGGAGAATGGAGATCTTTTGCCAAAGGGAGTAGGTGTTAGGCTGATGGCACTCAGAAATGGGATCATGTATTTGTATAACTGATCCCTTTTATTGCCTTTCTATTGAAGTATCTCCATATCAATTTGTAATCCTCTTTTCTTTGGTAATATATTGGGAACTGCCCCCTAGGAAGAGATTTCTTTTAAAATATATATATATACCTTAATATATATATATATATATATATATAAACCAAAATTATGATGTGTGAAATGACTCTACTATTCCAAGAAAAATCCCGCATTTGCACTATCGATTCTCTAGATTATCAACTATGCTTCTTTGCTAGAACTAAGTATGTAGTTGTTAATGGTAATCCTCAAGGCCTCGAGCAGATTCATGGCTTTAAGCCCATACAACATTCTTCCCCTAGGGGTCTCTCTAGGGCATCACCATAGGAGATACTTAAAGCAGTGCTCGAACCTTAATGGATCCCAACTAGTAGACAAAATACCAGAAAGGAAAAATATCTAGGCAATAAACATTCGCAATAAAGTTTGTCGCAAAAGCCCTCATTTTCAATTTCCCTCATAAATAGATTCAAACATCTGTAGTCATCAAAGGCTCCTCCCTACTCTCCTCCTCATAAGCACAATCCAGGTATTCCTCGGATGAATCCGGTTGCAAATTCCAATCCTAAACCTTCCTTGAGGTCTCTAAAAATAATAAATTTTGGTCGTAACCCTAAAATTGTTCCAGCAGGTTTACTTTCATCCAAAAAGATGGTTCTGATGGATAAGAATGTCTACTCCCCTCCTCACCACTGCCTTGATTATCGACAGGAAAGTCAAAACCTTGATAACCATCCTGCCAATACAGTAAGATGTCTCACTGATGGTAGACCGAGGTGAATGTCAGTTGGTAAGGATTTGGAAATTTCTATTGAAATGGTCCAAACTCTATCACTGGTGAAAGGTAATGTATACTCTCCTCCACACAAAAGATCTACTCCAGTAGGGAAACCACCATGGATGGGTAAGATCACCAATTAACATATTAATGGTTCATCTTTTTCTAACCAAGTTCGCCCTAATCCGAAAACCCTAGAAATAGAATTGAAAGATGGATTTGTAGAAAGGATACAAAATATTTTTGTTGGTTATGGACTATTTGTAGGTGGAATGGCTTCAAGAAAAATAGCTAAATGGCTGAAATTGAAATGGAAACAAAAGGTAACGGTCTCTATCCTCCCTAAAAGTTTTATTTATCTTGGCTTCAGTAGCAAAACACTTAAAAATAAAATCTTATTGGAAGGATGCCCTAAATTTAGAAACACGAAGTTTACAACATTAGATTGGATCCCCTTTTTTAACCCTAAATTTCTTAATGACTTTATGGTAGATAAAGCCATCCTCCTCAAGAACCTTTCCTTGGAATTATCTACTAAGGAATCCCTTGGGAAATTAGGAAACTATATTGGCTCATATGTCAGAATGGTGGAATCAAATCAAAATTTTGCAGAAAAAATTATTGTTGTTAACATGAATCTTAATGTGAAATCAATTCCCCCTATAAAAATCTATTGTAAATCTGCCTCAGTGATCATCAACCCTACAATTATAGACTACACTATTGAAGCAAAAGAGGAAATGGAGCACTCCCCCTCTATTAACTCTAGTTCCCAGGCCCATAACTATGATTTAAATCCTCTTGACAGCCTAAATTTGAAATCTAACACTAGTAATTTGGCAAAACCCATTATCTCAGACCCTAATCCTTGTAACCCAAAAGTTAATGTTTCCTTTCTCAAAAATAAAGGCAGTTTTGTAATTGATGCGATAGATCCCCTGGTTCTTAATACATAATGTCTCTCTGATCCAGTAGGGACAAATATTCTTAGCTCTGGTAATGTTGAAATTTGTCCTTCACACCTCCTAAACAATAACCCCTACTATGACTTAGACACGGACCAGAATCATGTTCATAATATCGAATCATGCCCAATACAGGTCATTGTCCCCCTATCCCCAGAAGCAAGAGTCCAGGCCATTGAAAACTAGATGGTCTTGGTTGGTGGGATGATGGAAGACCTTAGGGAAGTTTAACTTGAGATTAGAGAGGAATTATCACAATGGCATAATGATGAATCTTATAGGTACAAAGATGTCGAGGTCAAAACTTTGGACAAGCATAAGGAGATAGATCCCTCATATTCTGTACCAATAGAATTAGAAACTATCAGTAAAGAATTACAAAGTATTAACAATCATGAAACACTTCTAGAAGAGTATGGAAAGGATCTTATAGACTTTGAAGATGGGATCAATACTGAAATCTCAAGACAAGTTATTTAGGAGACGGATGGGCAGACAGAAATAGATTTTATGAGCAACAAATTCATAGGGGACATTAAGGATATTAAGACCTATTTGGATGGTATAACTAACATCAATAGAAAACTAGGTATAGCCACAACTATTGAAGGATTTTCTAGTCCTGTAATTCTTAAAACTAAGAAAAAGTGTGGTAGGAAATCTATTAATGAATTAAGATCTATTGATGGAAACGCTGATAACCAACCTAAACTAGCTGATCTGATTAATGTTGGGAAGGGGAAGGTCCTTCCCAAAGCTCAATGAAAGTAACAACCTGGAATGTTAGGGGCCTTAATGCCCCTAACAAACAGAGACTGATAAAAAGATACCTTAATATATTTGAATATGAAATAATTATACTTCAAGATACTAAATTAAATAAGGATGAAAGCAATAATTTTAGTCTTAAATTAGGTATATGGAAATCAGAGATGGTATACTCTGAGGGAGCCTCAGGTGGTCTGGCGGCTATTTGGGATCCTAGGAAATCTTTAGTCGAGATAATTGCAAAACATACCAACTGGCTACTTTTATCAGTCAAAAGCTTAAAAAGTAATTTAAAATTTAACCTTATAAATGTCTATGGCCCTACCCCTAATCAAGAGAAGAAATAACTATGGAAGGTTTTGCAAAATCAGCTAGCAAATTATCAAGATGACATTCACATTCTAGGGGGTGACTTTAATGCAATCTTAGAAAAATAAAGAAAAATACGAAGGATCTCAATATGTATCCCAATCACAAAAGACTTCAGCCAATGGTATATTGATAATAACCTAATAGACATCAATACTAATAATGGTTTGTTTACTTGGAATAATCGTAGGACGGGTTTTAGCCATATAGAAGAAAGATTGGATAGATTATTTATCAGTGGAGACATAGAAAAGTTTGATTTCGCCACCACTGCGTAAATTCTAACTAATGCTGGGTCAAATCATTTTCCAGTAAGACTTTCTATTACAAAAAAATTGAAACCGCTTAGATGCCCATTCAAATTTGAATTTATGTGGTTTCAAGATGAGAATTTTATGCAGCTTCTGGAATTATGGTGGAAGTAGATAAAAGTTTCTAGTTCAAAAATGTTTTGCTTAGTTTCTAAGCTTAAAATTATTAAGCATAAGATCTTGGATTGGAACAAAGATAAGTTCAATAATATCTTCGAATGAAAAAACAAAATCGAGTGTGAAATAGCAATTTTAAACAAAGAATTTATAGAGAAAGGAATGGCCGAGTCCAGTTATATCAAAGAAAAAGATCTTATGATTAAGCATGTTGAGATCCTATTAAAGGAAGAACTTTTCTAGAAGCAAAAATCTAGAGAAATGTGGTTAAGCAAAGGAGATAATAACACAAAAAATTTCATAATAGTAATAATAATAGAAGAAATTTTAACCGAATCTCCAAGATAAGAAATTCTAATGGAGACCTCACAGAAGATCAAAATCTTATATCAAAATAATTTATACAATTTTATCAAAACCTACTGAATAACTATGAATTTTCTAATTTAAATTCTCAAAATGAACTGTTGTCATCAATCCCAAAAATTATAACAGAAGCAGATAATAAATGGATCAATAGCAAACTTTCTATCAAAGAAGTTAAAGATGCCCTATTTCAACTTCACCCTGATAAATCGTCTGGTCCTAATGGTTTCCAAGAAGGTTTCTTTCAAAAGTGCTGGCATTTTTTAGGATATGACATTTGGCAAGCTGTAGAGGCAACCAAGAACTCTAGCGCACTGTCTGAAATCAACAATACCTCTTTTACACTTATACCTAAGAAAAATGATTGTCTAGAGCCAAGAGACTTTCGCCCTATCCCTCTATGTAATACAATTTATAAAATCCTATCCAAATGCCTAGCCAATAGGCTTAAAACCTTCCTACCAATGATTATCTCTGAAGAATAGATTGGTTTTGTCCCCAAACATTCAATCCTGGATGGGATAGTAATAGCCCGAGAAATCCTTCATACAACTCAATACAATAAGGAACCCTGTATGCTTATTAAAGTAGATATACAAAAAGCCTACAATAAAGTTGACTAGAGATTCCTATGTAAATGCTTGGAAGCATTTGGTTTCTCCAAAAAATGGATTAATCTAATTTTTAGTTGTATCTCTACACCTAAAATATCTCTCCTTATTAACGGAACCCCGGAAGGTTTCTTTGAAATATCTCGAAGTATTAGACAAGGAGACCCCCTTTCCCCATTTCTTTATATTATCATGGCAGAAGCATTAGGTAGATCAATTTCGAAGGTGCACTCAGAAGGAAAAATTTTAGGGGTCAAAGTAACTAATAATGTTCCTAATATAACCCATCAGCAGTTTGCTGATGACACAATACTTCTGGTAGCATGCAATAAAAAGGAAGCTAAAGCCTTCAAAGAAATTTTGGTTGTATATATGAAAGTGTATGGGTAAAGAGTTAACCCTAGTAAATCAAAAGTCTTCTTTGTCAATACGCCCTTAGCTAAAGCGAGACAAATCTGCAATATCTTAGGTTACAAAGTTGGAAATTTTCCTTGTAAATATTTAGGTATTCCCTTAGATAAGGGAACTCATATCTCCAAATTATGGAAACAAGTCATATCCAAAGTTCAAAATAAAAAAGAAAGCTGGAAAGGTAAATGGATTACTAAGGCAGGGAGGTCTACTATGATTAAATATGTACTATCAACTATTCCAACCTATCAAATGTCTATTCTTCCACTTCCTGTAAACATCAAAGCTAGCTTAGACAAACATCTTAGGGACTTTTATGGGAAAGGATCTTCAAAAGATAATAATTTAGCTTTAATTAGATGGGAAAATATATGCAAACCAACCTCTCTAGGAGGTTTAGGTGTAAAAAATCTGCAGTTGCAGAATAAATCCCTCGGAGCCAAAATAATATGGAGACTAGCTCAAGAACCTAACAACAAATGGGCCTAAATTCTTTTGAATAAATATATTCCTGATGCTGACCCAATAAATATCTTTAGATCTTGTAGTCATGTTAAAGGTTCTCGTACTTGGAACTTTATTATAGATTCTAGAGAAATTATCAATAAGAGTCTTATGTGGGATATAGGAAAAGGAGATAAGGCCCTCTTCTAGGAAGACTCGTGGGGAGGGTATATCCCTATGGTTAAGTTAGGTTTCTCGTAGATCACTATAGACTCCTGTAAAACTCTTTGGGGTAGCCTAGTAAAGGATTATATTTCTCTTGTAGATGGTACAGCATGGAAAACATTGGATATTATTCTGATTGACCATCTAGAAAAGCAAAAATTAAAAGATATCCTTATAGATAGGAATATTTCTTACAAAAATGGGGAGGATAAACTTATCTGGACTAGCTCAAATGATGGAAATTATAAAGTTAAAAATGGTTATCAATCAATCGTTAAGGAATAAAATATAGATACCTTAGATATCCCCCTAAACCTTTGTTGGAACAAAGCATGCCTCCCTAAGCCAGGGATGTTTCTATGGGCAGCCCTCCAAAAGAAAATTTTAACTACAAATAGATTTAGAAAGCTAGGTTTTGAAGGACCCTCTAGGTGCCCGCTATGTGAAAGCCAAGAAGAAAATGCAAACCATCTATTCTGAAAATGCCCACTTGCCCAAGAATGTTGGAATTGGCTAAGGAAATGTTTAAATTGGAGTTCAGTCGTGCCCTCAAACATAGTGGAATTTCTTAAAGCTTGGCCCATGCTAAATAAATGTAGCTTATATAAGGATATATGGACAGTTTCCCCTTCTATCTTAATTTGGGAATTATGGAAAGAACGTAATAGGAGAATCTTCACCAATCAAAAATTAGATTGGAGGTCGTTAACTAACAAGATAGAAACCTCAATAATAGAAGTTATAAATAATAGACTTCATAACCTTATTAGTCTAGAAAATTATTTTACTTTATGGGATAATAATATTAGGAAACTTTGGCCAAAATTGTCAATTCCACCATTATATGGTAAAGGAGGTAGCAAAACTAAGAATGATAGAAACACATGTAAATGGGCACCTCCCAAATTTGGCTGGTTTAAACTAAATTTTGATGGGGTTTCAAGAGGAAACCCGAGTATTGTAGGGATCAAAGGTATAATTCAGGATTGGAAAGGAGAAATCATTATTAAATTTGCAAAACATATTAAACCTACAATGAATAACATGGCAAAATGTAAGGTTGTCCTAGAAGGAATCAAGTTGTGTAAACAGTTGGGCATCTCGAAAATAGAAATTGAAGGGGACTCTCAAATTATTATTAATGAAATTAGAACTAAGAGAACGCCTAACTGGAAACTAAATTCGAAGTTAGAAGATATTTTAGAAATCCTTAATACTATCCCCCACTATGAAGTCAAACACATATATAGAGAAGGGAACAAAGTTGTCGACCTACTTGCGAATAGAGGAGCTGATGGTGAGAATGTGGTCAGCAATGAACCCTAGAATTAGTTAATACATTAGAAGATTATAGTTCTATCTACCATCATTATTTGATTAAATAACTTTGGTTATGAACCTTGGTAAGAATAATACCACAGACTTAGTACAATTCTAATTTTGTGCCCTTCCTTCATTAGTATTCACTAATTTTGTTTATAGGACAATAAGCTATGAATAATTATTATAGCTACATGATAGAACTAACTCCCCTACGTAAGCAAAGACAAGAGGCTCATGGCATGAAAAGTGTTGTCTCATGAGTAATTATCTTAATTAAACTCCCCACGATTAAAATCTGGCACCAAGATCCCTAGGATTTAGCAAGCCCAGAAGTTGGTAGACATCATACTTTACCAATAAGTATAACTTTAAAGCTGGCTCGAGCTACTTCAGCGGAATAGCGTAAACTTTAATGAAATTATGTAGGAGTACTGATGAACTACAACTGATTTAGAACACTGAATGAAGAATCTATGATTGAAGATCACTGAGGAGTTGTTGATTAGATATGTAAGATGATTAAATCAGTATTATGATGTCATTGATGTCAACTAGCTTGACAGTACTTATCTTGTAAGTTACTATACCGACACATCTGAAGAAAGGTGAAAGAGATGAAGAACAAAAATATCTACATGAGGAAGATGTATATGTCAGATGAGGATAAGGAATATACTGAGTAACTTGTTGATGAGTCTATGACTTGATGAAATTGACTTTATTATGTTGCATTCATCTATGATGAAGAATAGAGCTGAAACACACAAAGCAGTGTTGTCGGTAAATGAAGCATTCTAGTATACACTGACGGAGTGTAGTGTATACCGAGCGTAGTGTTAACTAAGCTTGTGTTCACTGATGCATTTCTTTGTTAACTAAGTAGAACAGAAAGGAATTAAATGATCAGTTTAGCCGATAAAGTGATGACCTATAAAGTGTATGAAATTGAGGTAATAGATAAGGTTTGTTATGAAGATCGACGGCTAACATAATTCAAGAAGGATCTAATGGAGTAGATTGAAATGTGTTACTAACACATCAGCCGAAGAAGGTTAGAGTGGAAAAATCAATGGATGGGATTAAGCGGCAAAATTTGATGGACAAAAAGAAAATGATTTACTTGTCTATATAAGAGACATTGGTTTCATTATTGAAGAGACGTTGGAAGAAGAAGATACTACAGAATTATCGCATGAAGGATTTTTTATGCATTCTGATCATACTGGTTAGTGAGAACCAAACTATAGAACAATTACCGAGCTATAAAGAGTAATTACCGACTAACAGTAAGTTGATATAATATTGAATCTGAGGTGATATATTGATCAGAAAGATTTGAATGAGCTGAACATTGATCTGTAAACTGCAATTGAAGTTGTTTCAAGGCAGATCATCTACTATTACATATTTAACCATTGTACACAGTCAAATCTCTTAATCGAGTGGACTATGAAAGTCTTGTTGATGTTTCATTTATAGAGTGAACATTGTTATCCTGTCAACCCCAGAGTGACTACTGGTTGGACGATAACTTATGGTCTAAAATCCTCTAACAAGGTCACAGCTAACAGTGTGTTTGTAAACCTTTAACAGGGTTGGGTCTTCACCGACCTCATTTCAGAAGAGTGAACATTTTTGGGTTGCCGATCCCAGGTGGTTTTTCCCTTCACAGGGTTTCCACGTTAAATCTCTTGTGTTATGTGTTGATTATGATATTTTCTTGTTATCATACTTTGCATATTACATGTTAGATTTGATCGGTAACTACTATAAGTTTTAGACTAACAATCGGTAAAAACACAGACAGTGAAAGTATTTTATGTTTACCGAGTAGCAGAAGTTGAAGAATTTGTTTTGGATTATACATTTTGTTTTGGGACATTGGATAACTGATTCACCCCCCTCTCAATTATTCTAACAATTGGTATTAGAGCAGTGGTTTCTTAGAATAGAGTTTTAAGGACTCCAGCAAAAAGGTCTCAAGATGTATAAGATGGAAGTGTCAAAGCTGAACAAAGAAAACTTCGTAGTATGGCAAAGACGGATGAAGTTGCACATATCTGGAATTGGGAATTCTGCACTAGAACTAATGGAAAATGGCTACATTGAACCGACACCAGGTCCCCTGACACTTGATCAATTGAAGGACAGGCATGAACACAATATTACTATGATGGAACTTGTTGCTGCCTATACCAATGCTGAATTTGAAGACATTAAGGGATGCACAACTGCCAAAGCCATGTGGGATAAACTAACTCTAATATACAATGGAGATGTGAATGTTAAGAGAGCTAGAGCAAAAAGCCTAAGAGGTCGATTTGATGATATGAAGATGAAAGAAGGTGAGAACATTGTGCAATACACAAAAAGACTAAAAGAGGTAGTACATGCTATTAGAGCATCCAATGGAGTTATTGAGGATGAAACAGTGATAAGCAAGATTCTCATAACTTTGCTGCTAGTTTATGTGATCAGGATCTCTGCAATTCATGAAACAAGGGCTACATCCAACCTTACTCTTGACACACTGATCGGTAAGCTTAAAACCTTTGAATTGACCTTCTGTTGAATCCTCTTTCATGTCCTCTTTGAAGATTGGTAAGTCTAGTAGGAATAGTAAGAATAATGATAGTGATAGTGGTACCGACGATGAGCTTGATGAGCTTGAAGCTCTTATGGCTAGAAGATTACCCAAAGGTAAAGGAAGGTATAGAGGTAAGCTACCTTTAGCATGTTTTAATTGTAAATAACTTGGCCACATCATTGCTAGATGTCTGAATAAGAAAGATGATGATAGATCCAAAGACCGATCTGAAGGAAGCTATGGGAGAAGAGTCAACAGAGGCTACCGATACAACAACAGAGATAATTGAGATAGCTATGACAAAGGGAAAAAGGCATGTTACATAGCCAAAGAATTTGAATCTAAATCTGACACTGATGATGATGTAGAAGTAGTATTTTTTGCTATGAAAGATGATTCAGAGGAAGAAGAGAAACATGGAGAAACAGCACTGATCTCTAAAGTAAGCAGAAATGATACATGGATCATAGACAGTGGCTATACACATCATATGATTGGTGATATAGAGAAATTTGATTTACTTGATGAATATGATGGAGGATCTGTAAGGATGGGAAATGATGCACCTTGTATGGTAAGAGGTAAAGGTTCACTGATGATTAATGATAGAATAAAATGTGAAAATGCATACTGGGTAGATGGACTTAACTATAATTTGTTGAGTGTGGCACAGCTGAATAACTCAAGCCACTGACTTGCTTTTGAGAGCAAAAAGATAAAAATCTATGATGATGGAGGAAGACTTGTCGGAACCGGTACACAATCTAAAGGTAATCTATTTTATCTTGATATTGATTAGTCTTCTTGTCTATTAATAAAGGATGAAGATGCATGGTTGTGGCATAAAAGGTTATTCCATGTGAATTTTGATAACATGATCAAGATTAGTAACAGGAAAAGAGTTAGAGGGTTGCCTAACTTGTCAAAACTGAATCATGCTATGTGTCATGAATGTCAGAAAGGTAAGATGACTAAGTCTAGTTTTAAAAGAAAAGACTGCTCAATAAAGAAGATACTTGAGTTGGTTCATACTGACCTATGTGGTCCTATGAGAACTCAAAATTATTATGGTGATAGATACTTTATTCTTTTTGTTGATGACTATACTAGACCGATGACAGTTATGTTCTTAAAAGAAAAATCTAGAGCATTCAAGATGTTTAAGTGGTATAAGGCAAAGGTAGAAAAAGAGACTGGAAAAGAATTAAAATGCTTAAGATCTGATAGAGGAGGTGAATTTATCTCTGATGAATTTACTAATTTCTGTAATGAGCATGGTATCAAAAGACAGGTCTCTGCACCGAGAACACCTTAGCAGAATGGGATTGTTGAAAGAAGGAACGGGTCAATAATTGACTGTACAAGGACACTAATGTTGCAAAAGAATATTTCTCAAACATATTGGAGAGAAGCTATCAGTACAGCTATATATGTGCTTAACCGAGTACAACTAAAGAAGGACACCAACCGGACACCTTATGAGCTATGATTTGGACACAAACCTACTGTAAGTTATTTCAGGATTTTTGGAAGCAAGTGTTTTATTCTGAAAGATAAGAGAAATGGGAAATTTGATTCTAAAGGTGATGAAGGAATATTCTTAGGATATTCTACTAAGAGTAAAGCATACAAATGTCTGAATAAGGTTACAAATAAGATAATTGAAAGTACTAATGTCTGTGTTGATGAGTTTGATGACAAGAACACAAAGGAAAGAAAGGAACTGGAAGACTATGGTAGATTCACTTACATTGAACTTCCTAATTATCTACCAAAGTCGCAACCTGTGATAACCGGTCAATAGGAAAATAACCCCAAGGAACAGGAAAGGGAAACCGACGAACAAGATGGAGCTACCGAGCAAGCACATGAAACTGAACAGGATGAACAAGAAAGAAGAAACTGAGTGCTAGCTAGTTTTTTCAGAAGACATCATCCTAAGACATAAATTATTGGAGACAGACAAGCTAGCATGTAGACAAGAAGCAAAGCAAGACAAGGTACATGTTATTTTGTGAATTTGAGCCAACAAATGTGAAAGTTGCATTAGAGAATGAAGAATGGGTTAATGCAATGAAAGAGGAAATAGAACAAATAGAGAAGAACAAAACTTGGTCCTTAGTACCCCGACCTAAAGCTAAAAATTTTATCGATACTAAATGGATATTTCGGAACAAACTGAATGAAAATGGTGAAGTGACAAGAAATAAAGTGAGATTGGTATGCAAGGGATATGCACAGGAAGAAGGCATTGACTCTGGTGAGACATTTGTACCTGTTGCTAGATTGGAAAGAGTTAGAATGCTAATTGCATATGTTGCACACAATAAATTTAAGGTTTATCAAATGGATGTCAAGTCAGCATTTCTGAATGGTATACTTAAAGAAGAGGTCTACATAGAATAACCTGAAGGATTTGTTGATCTAGACAACAGAGATAGGGTATGTAGATTACATAAAGCTTTATATGGTTTGAAGCAAGCACCAAGAGCCTGGTATGAAAGGCTACATACTTACCTATTAAGTATTGGATTTGTAAGAACTAGTGAAAACAGCAATTTGTACATGAAAAGTGATACTGATGACACTATTCTTATTGCTGAAATTTTTGTCGATGATATTATTTTTGGAGGTCAAGATCATGTATGTAAATATTTTGCTGATGACATGAGGAATGATTTTGAAATGTCTATGTTTGGAGAGATTAAATTCTTTCTTGGATTACAAGTGATTCAGCAGAGTGATGGGATGTTCATCACACAGTCCAAGTACATAAAGGAAGTCTTGAAGACATTTGGCATGGAAGATACTAAACCTGTGGGAACATAGATGGCTACTAGATGTAAACTGACTAAGGAAGATGAAACTACAGAGGTAAACTAGACACTTAATCGATCCATGATTGGTAAGCTAATGTATGTAGTTCATAGTAGACCAGATATAGAACATGTTGTGGGAATTGTTGCTAGATTTTTTGCTAACCCTAGAGAATCACACATGATTGCTACTAAAAGGATCTTAAGATACCTAAAAAAGATAGAGGATTATGGTTTGTGGTATCCTAAGGAAGGTAAGTTTGAACTAATGGTCTATACTGATGCTGATTGGGCTAGAAATGTGGATGACAGAAAAAGCACCACTGGAGGAGCATTCTTCTTTGGTGAAAGACTTGTAACCTGGACAAGTAAAAAGTAGGCTTGTATTTCTTAGTCTATAGGTGAAGCAAAGTATGTTGCTGCTACTACTAATTGCTCAAACATTTCATATATCAAGCAAGTGTTGGAAGGAATAAATGAGGTAATCACTGACCTAGTGATTATATACAGTGACAACACAAGTGCTATTAATATTTCAAAGAATCCAGTGATGCACTCTAAGATAAAGCATATATCAATTAAGTATCATTACTTAAGAGAACAAGTGCAAGAGAAGCAAGTGAAGTTAGAATTTGTTACATCCAAAGAACAACTTGCAGATATCTTTACAAAGCCTCTACCGAAGGACATATTTGAATACTTGAGGACTAGACTTGGGGTCTGTCTCCTGTCTATCAGTCACTAATGTGATCTAGACGTTGCATCAGCTTACACTTATCATAAGATCACACATGTTGATGCAGCATAGTTCACACTTTGGATATTGTTCAAGGTTGTGATTAAGTTTGAAGAACTGAAACAGATTGGGATATCAGTATACAGAGATATAGAGAATGTATTGGACAACAAAGAGTTACTTAGCTACTACAGAGATGATTATTTATTTGTTTCTTTGGCATTTTTGTCAAAGGGAGAGATAAATAATATGAAAAGGAAAGGGAGAGATATGCACCGATGAGAACTATCTAAGGGAGAGAATGACAAATTTGTATGTTATAATGTTGTTTAGTAACATAGTGATTAAACATATTAAGCTAGGGAGAGCTTACACAGCATTTGATCACAGAGTTGTAGAATACATGTTTGGTATGTGTATGGTACACTTCATATTACTTGAGTTACCATCAATGCCAAAGGGAGAGATTGATGAACTACAACTTATTTAGAACACTGAATGAAGAATCTGTGATTGAAGATCACTGAGGAGTTACTGATTAGATATGCAAGATGATTAAATCAGTATTATGTTGTCATTGATGTTAACTAGCTTGATAGTTCTTATCTTGTAAGTTACTATACCGACACATCTGAAGAAAGGTGAAAGAGATGAAGAACAGAAATATCTACATGAGGAAGATGTATATGTCAGATGAGGATAAGGAATACACTGAGTAACTTGTTGATGAGTCTATGACTTGATGAAATTGACTTTATTATGTTGCATTCATCTATGATGAAGAATAGAGTTGAAAGACACAAAGTAGTGTTGTCGGTAAATGAAGCATTCTAGTATACACCAACGGAGTGTAGTGTATACCGAGCGTAGTGTTAACCAAGCTTGTGTTCACCGACGTATTTCTTTGTTAATTGAGCATAATAGAAAGGAATTAAATGATCAGTTTAGCCGATAAAGTGATGACCTATAAAGTGTATGAAATTGAGGTAATAGATAAGGTTTGTTATGAAGATCGACGGCTAACATAATTCAAGAAGGATCTAATGGAGCAGATTGAAACATGTTACTAACACATCATCCAAAGAAGGTTAGAGCAGAAAAATCAATGGATAAGATTAAGTGGCAAATTCTGATGAACAAAAAGAAAATGATTTACTCGTTTATATAAGAGACATTGGTTTCATTGTTGAAGAGACATCGGAAGAAGAAGTTACTGCAGAATTATCGCGTGAAGGAGTTTTCATGCATTTTGATCATACTGGTTAGTGAGAACTGAACTACAGAATAATTACCGAGCTACAAAGAGTAATTACCGACGGATAGTAAGTTGATATAATATTGAATCTGAAGTGATATATTGCTCAGAAAGATTTGAATGAGCTGAACATTGATCTGTAAACTACAATTGAAGTTGTTTCAAGGAAGATCATCTACTGTTACATATTTAACCATTGTACACAGTCAAATCTCTTAACCGAGTGGACTATGAAAGTCTTTTTGATGTTTCATTCATAGAGTGAACATTGTTATCCTGTCAACCCCAGAGTGACTGTTGGTTGGATGATAACTTCTGGTCTAAAATCCTCTAACAAGGTCACACCTAATAGTGTGTTTGTAAACCTTTAATAGGGTTGGGTCTTCATTGACCTCACTTTAGAAGAGTGAACATTTTTGGGTTGCCGGTCCCAGGTGGTTTTTCCCTTCATAGGGTTTCCACGTTAAATCTCTTGTGTTATGTGTTGATTGTGATATTTGCTTGTTATCATACTTTGGATATTACATGTTAGATTTTATCGGTAACTATTATAAGTTTTAGATTGACAATCGGTAAAAACACAGACAGTGAAAGTATTTTATGTTTACCGAGTAGCAGAAGTTGAAGAATTTGTTTTGGATTATACATTTTGTTTTGGGACACTGGATAACTGATTCGCCCCCCTCTTAGTTATTCTAACAGAGTACATCTATCATTATTATGACTAGATGGGATTATTAATTATCATTTTTGGAAATCGTGGAGAGAATTGCGTAAGATTACTCATTATCATTCTCTATGTTTTCCTTCTTAAACCAATTCCTCCGGTGTAATCGCTATCTTACTTCTACTTGATCTGCTGCATTAATTTGCTTAGTTTTTCCCAAATGATGGAGTCTAGACTGTTAACCTTTTCTCTAAATGACAATAGGGTGATGGCCTTTAGAGGGTGTATCAAGCTTGAGAGATGGAATCAAATGCTCAATCCACTCTCAAATTCTGAAAGAAGGGCATTGGAAAAAGGAATTAGAGACCATTACTTCAACAATGAATTCACTTATAGAACCAATGGAAGTATTATTGGATAATTCATTGCCCTCTCCATGTTCGCTGGTAAAAAGAAAGAAGAGATCATCCAGACAGCACATATCATCTTTGACGAAGGTTTACTTGGGGGGATATGGTTCATTGCATCGACAATCAACTTACTATACCTTATCATGAGGTCACAATGAAGATGGAGCTAAAGAATTTATTAAAAATTCCTAATTCTTAGCGCATCCCTATGATGACTTCCAAAAATGAAAGGTGTTTTGATGACCACTAGCCTGAGATGTCTAGGAATCTAGATTTCATATATAAAGCACTCCTTCAAGAAGAGATGGAGATGGACTAGTTGCTCAACTACTAGAGAAATGAAGGCTTTGACACCCTTATAGACCTAGACAATGATGAAGTGAAGAACTTTCATATCATGGCCCCTGAAGTTAAAAGATGCACCCGACACTCAAAAAAGGCAGAAAATGAAGAAGAGTGTATTGTGATCATGAGAAAGAAAGATGACATATGGTGTTGCCAAATGCTCTAGAAGGAATAAGCTTTGTGGAAGTTCCATGAATCAATTGGTGTCGTGTTGTTCTTTTTGGACTTCATGTTTTGTTTAAATGTATAGAAACCGATGAACTACCTAGTAGGAAGTAAGTTTCATTACCAGAACTTAATAGGATTTTAATAGTTAATATTACTTGGATTATCAATATGGGTACAGGTAAACAGGGCCTTTTTGTAATATGGTAAAACTCTTAAAGTGATAAATGATATGTAAATACTTAATATTTTATAAGTTGCAATATAAGTATCCTTCTTTAATTTTTGGATGACTATTAAATAAAGATTAATTAGAATGACTTGTAATGAAATTTTAATTATACTAGATTCATTAAGAGTAGTTTAGATTAAGCAACTAGACTAATAGTGGATTTTCTTATCTAAAACCCTTCAACTACCTGCAAATATTTTAGACACTATCCCCTATCAGAAATGCTAAAATCGAACAGTCTTAGCATCTCAACCGACCCATAACCACCATTAGAGTAATATGGTATTTAAAACGCTCCCCACCCATATCCAAATAGTGTATATCAAGTTGAATGGGATCAACTCTATCTAAGTTTTTTAATTTACTAGGCGTTAGTATGGACACCCCAATTAAACTTACCTGCAATAGGAGCCAAATGGCTTTTGGTGGTGAAATAGTGACAAAGCATCTCAACATGGTTATGTTGGATAATCATGCTCTCATCCTCAGAGTCATCTTGCATATTTTACGGCAAGAATTTCTAATTAATGATGACATATATAGAGTACATACCGACATCACTTCAATGTTCATTGCAATTACCCTTTACTCGGGTACTAAGAACCATGATATCAGGAGACTATGTTTTAGAATCTTCAAGAGAAGATTTCTTGGAAATCTAGATAAGATCCTCCAAAACATCAAAGAGGATTTAACGATCTCCAAACCGCACTTCTATGATATGCCTTCAATCAAGGGGAGTTATGTCCCCTCTAACCCAATTGTGGTAACTGGTGATCTCAATGTCTTCAATGAAAGAGAACCCATCATCAAGAGGAATGTAGACTTCTTACTAATGTATATGCATATTAAGAAATCCTCAATGGGAAACTGGTTCTATGAGTACTGGCACAAAGATGAGGTGGGAGATACAGATATGGAATGCTTCTCTGACTCTGAGTCAAAAAATCTAGTAGAAATCTAGCTAGAAGAAGGGGGACACAATAAGAAAAAGAAATAGAGTACCTTTGACTCAGAAGGCTCAGGAACACAGTCAAGGAATTAATAATAGAAACTTGGAACTTCAGTCTCCCTGACTCTCCTGCACCTAAATTTCTACTAGTCTTCAACGCATTTTGTCCTCCAAGATTCCCTTTCTCTAATCCCCCAGCATTTTTTACTCTCAATTTAGATATAGACATATCTGAAGAAACTTTCAGAGGATTCTAAAGACCTCTCATGCATTTGTTTTGAATTAACTATCTACTAGCAGAAGTTAAGATTTGTTAATACTCTGGGATCACTTAAGTTGTGGAAAATTTTATTATATTTTTAGAGTGCAGTTTCCTATTAAGAATTACTTCACAAATTAATCTGTTTTGTATGTAGCAATGTCCCATTTAAATTCCAGTAAGATCTCCATGGTTCTTGCATCTAATACTCGGTAATTTAATAAGCCTACCTTTTAATCTAAATTTTATTTCCTACTCTTTATTCAAACTCAGTAATGATCCTTTAAGAACTGACTTCATTAAAATGATCCTTTCTTTTCTCACTGGATTTTTGTATATATATATATATATATATATATATATATATATATATATATATATATATATATATATATATATATATATATATATATATATATATATATATATATATATATATATATATATATATATATATATATATATATATATATATATATATACTTTTATGTTCATGTATATTAATGTGTGTATATATATATTCTTTTATGTTCATGTATATTAATGTGTGTATATATATATTCTTTTATGTTCATGTATATTAATGTGTGTGTGTGTGTATATATATATATATATATATATTATAATATATATGTACATGTGTGTGTGTGTGTGTATATATATATATATATACATATATTTATTCACATATGTCTTTATATGTGTGTGTGTGTGTGTGTGTGTTTATATAGGGCTAGTAAAGTAACACAAAGAATATATGTTCTCATTGCCTTATATATATATATATATAGATACATACATACATACATACATATGTATGTATGTATGTATGTATGGTCTTATATCTTGGGCATACTTGTTTCTTTCTAGCTTTGATCATGGGTTGAAGTGATTCTCGTTCTATTCTTGGTGGTACAGACTCACACCTGGCTTAAAGCCTGCCTGTTGGTGTCCAAATGCTTTATTATTCTCATTAATGTTAAGATTTGGGTCTATATTTTTAGTAATCTCTGACACTGACGCTTCTTAAGATTCTCTTGTTATGATTAGGTTGATTGGGCTTTTCATATTTAGTTTGGCCCCTCCCCCTCTTTTGTTCTAAGCCTGGTTGTTCTTCTTGCTTTTGATCCTTGTGCTTCCCCTGCTCGATTCATCCTTGTATGAAGATCTCTTATCTTGAAGTCAACATAGAAACACTATGGTGACTTCTAGATTAGGAATCCTCATTTCATTTTTGTTGTTGGTGCTTTGCTCTCTTCTTATGTTTTATGGTTTGGGCTCACTGTCACTATTTTGTCTCCTAGTTTTGTCTGCCTTCTACTCCTTTTGTCCTCCCCACTTGTCCTCTACTTCTTTTAGGTTCCTGCGTAGCTCTCCTCCCTGTATCTAGCTCCTTCTCTCTTTATTTATGTCATGCCCAAAATAAACATCCAAAAACGTAACTTTTTTTTTTTATTTTTTTTTAAGGGGGTGAAATGTCAAGAGATGACTACAAGGTTAGTTGTAAATCATCATCGGCTATGCCGAGTGCAACCTAGGATCAAGTTATCAACTAATGTAGTAAGAGTCAGACTAAGAAAAATGGGAACCCTAGTGTATACAGTTTCCATTAAGGGCTCATGTTCCAAGTGCATTCACAGTATCTAGTGTATTAATCATTTAGAAAATGTACACAACGAACTATAACCAAAGGTGGGTCTATCGAGGATAAATCTATCTCAACTAGACCTTCATCTAACTAATGTCGAAGGTCCTATTTCCTAATGACCCTAAAATGAATTGGCTATCATCTTGTTAAGAAGTTCCACTATTTGTTGTGAATGAACATATGCCTGATAAAACTACTAAATTAATAATTTAATTCATTCTTAGTTAGATCGGAACATTAATACTGTTAACTAATAGTCTAATTCATTTATTACCAAAATTAGTATTTAATGGCTAAAGGTTATAATTATCATCTAAATGATTTTTGTCATGCTCCAATATACCCTAATCTAATGATTCACCATACCTATCACTTACTAACCAATTAATTAAATTATTGAATACATGTCCTGCTAAAACATTTAATAAATAATTAAACAATCGTCTTAAGTGTCAATTTCATCAATTAAATAAGTCTCCAATGTTTATCATAGCTGGTCTTATTTAAACAAGTTACCATATTAATAAAACTTAAAACATTAATTTAATATTTTAACACATTAAAAGTTATATAAACGTAACATCCTCTAGACATTTTCTAACATTATTAACTCTCCCCTAAAATAATTTATCTTTAATAAGTAAAAATTAGTGCTTAATCAACTCCATAACACAAATCATCGAAAACCCTATGTAATTACCAACATAAATAAATAACAAAATAACAAATTCAAATATCCTAAAGGCTAGACTATCACCTAGGCTAACCTACAACACCCACTAACCAATGATAAATGCCAAAGGGGAGCGCACTTCTAAGAGGACAAGGGGGAGACAAAGTTGAGGGTCCCACCAATCTCATGGATGGGATTTTCACAGATTCCAAGGCTAGAGAAGATAGGAAATGGGTTAAAGTCAATGCAAAATACAACACAAGTATTCTGCTTTCCCAAGGAGAAGACCAAGTGGGTGGTGCGCATAGAAAGGGAGAGGGTACCCTTTTATGACTAAAGGGAATGTGTCAGACTTTAAAATCTGAGTTAGGTGCGCTTGCAAGAGGTAACTTGAAAGTTGAAGATTTTATTTAAGCCATGTCAGCCCATATGTACATGGGAATTAAGTAAAAGACAAGGCATTTAAATCTTTTTTTGTTGAGTGTCACTTCTCAAGGGCCCTTCTACTCACGTAGGGGGTATTTTGACTAAGCATTAAACATATTTCTCTACCATGACCATCACCTACGCATAGGAAGAGGGCTATAGTGGGGACCACTAGCAAGTGGGAAGAGTTTTATGATAATTCTTTGACAATAAAGTTAATTTGAAAACCTGTTCAACATAGATTAGAGTGTATTAACATGGGTAATAGATAGCTTAGGCTATTAAAATAAATTAGGAATTATATTAGGAGGGGAAAGGGGAATATTCTCTATGGTAAGAGAATATTTCTCTTTCCCATACAAAAACCAGAGAGTTATTTGCTCTAATAAAATTCTGGGAAGTGTCATTTTAATTTCATGATTTCTCCTGCAACTTTTTAGTTTGATCTTTCATTTGAGCTAATGAATTACTTGATTATTTGATAAATTAGACTAAGGGAATAATGGATAGAATATTAGTGTCTTAATTATCCATTAATTCAATAGTGTCATACTTCATTTTAGAAGAGTTTTAGAGGTTGCAACATTCTTATCAACTCAAGTAGTTTCTATTTAGTTTGAAGTTTGTCCAAGATAAGGTAGAATAGAATGAACATAACTAGTTAAGTCAACACATTGAGAGTTTTACAAAGTTCATATCAATGGAAATTCTTCCTTTAAACAATACATTATCTCTCCCTTGTCAACTTAGATAAACATTTAACATGAGATATTTATACCTCCATTTCAATCAAGGAGAATGCATCAACATAACAGCAAGCATTTCTTATTTACAAGTTGAATCATTGAACCATAATTTGATAACCATACATGCATGATAATATCAAGAAGTGGAAACATTCTTTTCTCCATTCTATTGCAATATAAATTTTCATGGTGCTCCAACATGAATAAGATGAATACCATACAAATCCACCAAAAATACTCCTACTACAAGGAGAGGCTACTTCATTATAAATATATATAAAAAGAGGATCTTTCTTCCAAGATCTACCCAAAACAAGACATGTGGTGTCTCCATACAACACATCCAACAAAGATGAACTCCATCAAGCTTCTTCCACAAGCATCAATACACCAATACCTGCAATAAAAAAAGGGGAGAACCATGGGTGCTCACCACCCAACTTAGGTCTCTTATGAGACCACCCCCAAGCTTGGAGAACCAAGGCTAAACGGGTATGCAACAAGATCAACAAGATGCTCACAAAACAAGTTACACAAACATACAACAAATTACTCCCTCCCAAGGCTACACAAATGAGTCTTACAAGCTCATTGAGAGGGTGGAGGTGGGCTTTTCCAAGGGGAGAATGTCATTACATACAAATTTCTCACCATGAGTATTCAATTGCCTCTTCAAGGCTACATATCCAAAAGCTTCATACACATACTTTTCTTAACATCCTCTCCAAAATACAAGAATGCAATGGCTTCCATGGTGCCCATACACCATGGACTTATCCCTCTTCTCCAAGAGAAGAGACTCTCACCTCATGGAGAGCCCAACTAACCCCTCCACCCATAGGCCACTTCTTCCCTTCCCAAAGGGTGAGTAATTCCTCACACCCATAAACAAGAACTCCCTCAATAAGCAAAAGAACAAGATCAAACCATGAAATCAAACCCAAAATCCCTCCCTTACAACACATTGTGCCAACAAGAACCAAGATTTGTATGCATGAGAGAGAAAAATACAAGCTAATCTAATGAACAAGTAGAAAGGCTTCCATGAGAAGAGTAACCAACCTCCACAAGTGTGATGGAAATGGAAATTTGAGAAAAGCTTATCCACTTATCCTTCCTCAATCCAAACCCTAATGTCTCCAAATGTAGAGAGTGGGTGAACACCCACTAAATCTCCTAAGGGCCTCTAAAAAGGCCTCCAAATTTCTACCCACCCACCATCCATAAATGCAGACTTGACTCTATGACCTTGTTGTCTTTCCTTGTCCCCCCATGATAAATGCATGATTGAAAGAAAGGATGGAGTTGGGTAAAGATTATGACTTATCAAATTTCGAAGTCAAGGATAAATGGGTCATAAAATAGGTTACCAAGGTCACTAGGGAATTATAGACATGCTCAAAACCTTCCTAACCCATAACCCTATCCATTAGGTACTTAAATTATGCCAAAAATGACCCTTAGAACCCCTTACTGGCCTCTAGAAGTGACTAGAACAAGTATGAATTAAAACAAGCACATAACAAGTGTCAAGTGACACTAACCATTACACATTACATACCCAAGGTCATGTCCTGGATGACAACAAGAAATTAACTAATAACACACATGTAAAAAAATCCACATTAACAATGAGTTCACATTACAACGAGGCTTTTTTAATCTCATACCGGATTGAGCCTTGGCTTACTCAGTTCACACATGTTTAACCTTGGTTCTCTGATTAATTCCGTGGTTCTCTTACTTGCACACTGCACATCGAGCATCAATAGTTCAAGATGATAACATTACATGAAATATACATATTCAATTCACAATTTAGCAACATAATCAATGTGCATAATTCAATTCTAATTGCTATATGCAGAATCCAAATTTTCCATACAAAGTGCTTAAGCATCACAATTATATAATCATCATGACATGTCACCTGTGAAGAAATCAAATTTAAACATGATCCAATATTCCCATCAAAATCACACTACTAAATATGCATAATCAAAATCTCAACATACTCTAAATTCTAATGCACATCATAAGGTGATCCACATGGCATAATAATCATCATCAAAATATAGTATCTCGAGTCTCTATCAGAATAGATCAACAAGTGTATCAATGTATCAAAATGCGAATAAGAAAAGATGCTATGATAGGTCGAGGTGAGGCCTCACAATTTAGTCTGGCTCTCCTCCTTGATTCTGGCTCTTTCTCTCTTTTCTCCTCTCCTTGTTTCCTTGGTTGTCTTTGTCTCTTTGTTTCTTCTTTCCTGGGGCCCTCCTTGTTTATTTTGTTTCCCTGGTTTCTCTGGCCTTCCCTGTCACCCCTACCCTTGAGTTTCCCTTATCTCTTTTTCCTGGTTTCCTCTGCCTTTGCTTTTCGTTCTGCTTGATCAGTTTTTTCTTTTATTGTGTTAACCTTTCTCTCTTTTTCCTTTCTCTTGTTGGGGGCCTCCCTTCCTCCTTGGTTTTTTGGGTGATGTTGGTTCTCTTCGATTTTTTTTTCTACCTCTCATTTCCACTTTCCTGTCATTCCCTTTATCTCTCTCTAATTTGTAGTCTCCCTTGCTCTCTTTTTTTTGCTTGTCCTTTTCTCTAAGAGCTGGTTGTTGTTTCTTGTTGTTCCCCTTTTTTAGTAGTCAAATCTAGTATCCACAAGAGAGAACTTTTTAGGCAAGACTTTTTAACAGTCGTATGCAAGTGTGGAGAAGACTTTGTACGTTTGCCTCATTTCAGAAGGATAACATTAAGCTTCTTATCTCCACTTCAGAATTTTTTAGTAACTAGGATAAGGATTAATTTTGTTTTAATAGATACTAACAAGGATCTTAGCCAAATTGTAAAGCCATTTCAGGTAAGGAGGAACATAAGTTGTGAAAGGAATGCTGACCATGAGTTAGATTGATAGAATGATAGGCCTCTATACTAACGACTACATTGTTAACAATCATAGTCATGAAGGTTCTACACAACTCCAAGTAAAAGCATTGAACTGTCTAAACCAAAGGGAGATCCTCATCATTAGATCACTGCAAAAGGAACATTAAACGCTACTTAGTCTGATCAAGGACACAAATAGAAACTAATAAATTATGTACTCTTTATTGAATAATTTTGTTATCAGAGGGTATGCCCTCTTAGAATACCAGTTAGTAGAATCTGAACTATGGTCCCAGGCAAGGTTAGAGGTTTTCTCGGCCCCACTCTTTCCTACCAGTACCTGCACTGAGTGGGGTTTATGTAACTTCTTATATATGATTAATAAAATTCTTGGCTTCAGCCTTTTACTAAGCAAAAAATATAATAATAAAAAAAAATCTTCTTTTTTTCAAAATAATAATTTAAAATAAATTAAACAAAAAAACTAATTTATATTGTAGTGCGAGGGGGGGCATTGTCCCTTCCCCTACCCATAGCAGTCCCCCAAGACCTGTCATGGCAGTCCCCATAGGGGGTCGCACATGGCCCCTTTGGGCTATGTGGTGCGCACGGGGAGCTGGGTTGTGCACGCCTCCCCATAATGTTTCTTTATTAAAAAAAATTCAACTAGATATATATATTTTTAAATCTATATATTTTTTAATAAAAATAAAAATAATAGAACATATCAAATTTACAATTCTTCGAGAGGGAAACATTTTTTTTTAACTAGGTAATAAATAATTCCACATGCAAAATTGAAAGCCCTAAATTGTATAAAAACTAGGTATTTCCAAAACATCTTCTAGGTTTAGTTTAGGATTTTCCTTTCAATTTCAAATGCCAAATCTATTTTTTTATCAATTGAATCCATTGTTTATCAGAGACTAGGGTTTCCAAACAAAATAAATTTTCACAAAATTTCTAATAACATTAATTTCTACCAATATTCATAAATTCAAACCCTAATTAAAAATCAAGCAAGAATCAGACACAAGGATTGCATGCCAACTAAAATTTCCTTTAACCAAATTCCAGAGTTTCACAAGAAGAGAAAACACAAGAAACAATTCCAAACATCCAAATCTGACAAGCACAAAGAATACACTCCTTTCAAAATTACAGAAATGCATTCACAAAGGTAAATCAAATCCTACCTCTAACACCAAAAGATGAATTTGAAGATGACCGGAATGAAGACAATTCCAAGCTTCCAAAAAATTGCACAAATTGAAATCCTTCACCTCTAAATTTCTCCAAACCTATTTGTTGAGAATAATGGCCAAACCCTCACCATATAGGAAATTCAATTCCACATGCAAGGGTTGGAACTCAACTCCACAGAGAGCCTTGTTTACATCAATTCCTTGTTAGAATAATTGAGAGGGTGGGTGAATCAGTTAGATCAGTTATCCAATAGTCCCAATTACAAAATGTATCTCTTAAAACTAATTCAGCAAATATTTGCAACTCGGTAACGTAGAATACTAAATTGTCTGTGCGTTTACCGATTACGAGTTAATTACTCATAGTGATTACCGACCAAGTCAAATATGTAATATGTAAAGTACGACAACAAAGCAATCATCACAGAAACACATAACTCAATGATTTAATGTGGAAACCCTATAAAGGGAAAAACCACCTGGGATCGGTAACCCAAAATATTTGTCACTCTTCTGAAGTGAGCTTGGTGAAGAGTCAACCCTCTTAAAGGTTATAAAACACACTATAAGGTGTGACCTTGTTAGAGGATTTAAGACTAATAGTTATCATCCAACCAGCATTCACTATGGGGTTGATAAGATAACAATGTACATTCTATGAATGACATAGAGCAATCATAAGACAGTTAAGTCCACTCAGTTGAGAGATTTTTCTCTTACAATGGTTAAACTGAAACAGTAGGTGATCTGATTACAATACAACTTGATTTTGCAGATGTTCAGATCTATTCTAAGCTCATAAAATCTTCTGATCAATATTTCAATTCAGTTTATCAATATTCAATAACTTACTGTCCCTTGGTAAAAACTCTCTTACGCTCAGTACTGTTCTACAGTTCGGTTCTCTTTCAACCAGTTGGATCAAGCATGCATGAAGCTGTGTTCATGTGATATCTCTGCAGTCTCCTTATGGCATTTTTTCAACAATGAAACCAATGTCTCTTATATAGACAAGTAAACCGTTTTCTTTTCATCCATCAGATTTTGCCGCTTAATCTCCTTCGTTGATTTTTCCGCTTAAACCTTCCTTGGTAGATGTGTCAATAACTTGTTTCAATTCCATCCTTTAGATCTTCTTTGAATTCTGTTAGTCGTTGATCTCATAACAAACTTTATCTTCAACCTTGAAATCATACACATTCCAGCTCATCAAATTTCTATCAGGTAAACTAAACATTTAGTTCTTTCATCCATACTCGGTTAACGGAGAAAAGTGTCAGTGAACACAAGCTCGGTTAATACTGTTGCTCGGTATACACTACACTTGCTCGGTGTATACTGAAGTGCTTCATTTACCGACCACACTGCTTTGTTAAGTTTTGCTTCCAACTTCATAACAGATTAATGAAACATAATCAAGTCAACAATATGAAGTCATAGACTCATCAATAAGTTACCAAGAGTATTCATTATCCTCATCTGTCATATCCATCTTCCTTCATGTAGATATCTCAGCTCTTCATCTTTTCTCCTCTTATACATATGTTTAGATATTTGCAACTATCATGATAAGTATTGTCAAAACTAGTTGACATCAGTGACAACATAATGACTGATTTAATTATCTTACATATCATTTCAATACTCGGTGATCTCTAATCACTGATCTTCAAGTCATTCAGGTATTCAATCAGTTGTAGTTCATCAATCTCTCCCTTTGGAATTGATGGCAACTCAAGCAATATGAAATATACCAAACATGTATTCTACAACTATGTAAGCAAATGTTGTAGCTCGGTAAGTTCTCCCTAGCTTGATATTTAATATGTTTAATCACTATGTTACATAGAAGCATTGCAAGTGCAGACTTTCCTCTGCAAATATGATCTTTCCAGTTCTCGGATTCCTTTATGTTCTCAGCAACAAATCTTCAAAACTCCCCCTGACTTTCTCAGATTATCTCTCCCTTAGATAGATGTTCCAGTGATCTCTCAGTTTGTCATATTGTTTATCTCTCCCTTTGACAACAATGCTAAAGAAAAACATAAAACATAGAGCTCTACAATAGCCATGTGACTCTTTGTTGTCCAGTGCATACAATGTATCTCAGTATATTGTTATGCCACTTGTTCTAGTTCCTCAAATCTTTCACAACCTTAGACAGAATCCAAAGTGTGAACTATGTTGCATCACCATGAATGATCTTTTGATAAGATTAGGTTGATGCAACCTCTAGATCACATTAGTGACCAGTAGACAGGGGATGGACCCCAAGTCTAGTCCGCAAGTATTCAAAAGTTTCCTTTGGTAGAGGCTTGGTAAAAAAAATCAGCAAGTTGCTCTTTTGATGTAACATATTCCAGTTTGACTTGCTTCTCCTGTACTTGTTCTCTTAAGTAGTGATACTTAATAGAAATATGCTTGGTCTTTGAGTGCATTACAGGATTCTTACAAATATTTATTGCACTAGTGTTGTCACAATATATAATCACTGGCTCAGTGATTACCTCATTCATCCCTTCCAACACTTGCTTGATGTAAGCAATGTTTGAACAGTTTGTAGCAGCAACAACATATTCTGCTTCAATAGTAGACTAAGAAATACAAGGTTATTTCTTACTTGTCCAAGTGACAAGTCTTTCACCAAAGAAAAATGCTCCTCCAATTGTACTTTTTCTGTCATCTATATTTCCAACCCAATCTACGTCGGTGTAGACTCTTAGTTCAAACTTGCCTTCCTTAGGATACCATAATCCATAGTCCTCTATTTTCTTCAGGTATCTTAAGATTATTGTTACTTCAACCATGTGTGAATCCTTTGGATTGGCAGAAAATCTAGCAACAATCCCCACTGCATGTGCAATGTCTAGTCTATTGTGTACTACATACATCACTTTACCAATCATAAATCGGTACAATGTCTAGTTTACCTCTATAGATTCATCATCTTTAGTTAGTTTGCAGCCTATGACCATCGGTGTTCCAACTGGTTTAGTATCGTCCATGCCAAATGTTATCAATACTTCCTTTATGTACTTTGATTGTGTGATGAAAATTCCATCATTCTGCTAAATAACTTGCAAGCCTAGAAAGAACTTAATCTCTCCAAACATAGACATTTCAAATTCTTTTCGCATCTCATCAGCAAATGATTTACAGATATGATTTTTTCCTCCAAAAATGATATCATCCACAAATATTTTAGCAATCAAAATAGTGTCATTAGACTCTCCTTTCATATACAAATTGATGTTTTCACTAGTTCTAACAAAACCAATACTTAACAAATAAGTATGCAGCCTTTCATACCAGGCTCTAGGTGCTTTCTTTAAACCATATAAAGCTTTGTGTAGTCTACATACCATGTCTTTCTTATCTGGATCAACAAACCCTTCCAGTTGTTCTATGTAGACCTCCTCTTCTAGTATCCCATTCAGAAAAGCAGACTTAACATCCATTTGATAGACTTTAAACTTCTTATGTGCTACATATGCAAGTAACATGCGAACTCCCTCTAGTCTAGCAACAGGTGCAAAAGTCTCACCATAATCTATACCTTCCTCCTGTGCATATCCCTTGCATACAAGTCTAGCTTTGTTCCTTGTAACTTCTCCATTCTCATTCATCTTATTCCTGAAAATCCATTTAGTACCGATAAAATTCTTATCTTTTGGTCTAGGTACTAAGGTCCATGTCTTGTTTTTCTTGATTTGTTCTATCTCTTCATTCATTGCATTTATCCATTCATCATTCTCTGGTGCAACCTTAACATTTTTCGGTTCATACTCACAAACTAAGCATGTACCTTGTCTTAACTTACTTCTTGTTAGCATGCCAACTTGCTTGTCTACAATGATTTGGTTCTCGGGATGATGTCTTCTGACAAATCTTGCCAATACTTGATCTCTTCTTTGTTGTTCATCCTGTTCAGGTTCATTTCCTTTCTTGGTAGCTCCTTCCTAATCCTCGGTTTCCCTTTGTTGTTCCTTGGTGTTGTTTTCCTAATGCTCAGTCGACTTAGCTTGTGGCTTCGGTAGGTACTCTGGATGTTCAATGTAAGTGAATCTACCATAGTCTTTCAGCTCCCTAGTGCTTTCTTCACCATTCTTATCATCAAATTCATCAACTCTGACATTGGCACTTTCAATCATTTTATTAGTAACTTTATTCAAACACTTGTAAGCTTTGCTTTTAGTGGAATATCCAAGAAATATCCCTTCATCCCCTTTAGAGTCAAACTTTTCATTTCTATCATCTTTCAGAATAAAACATTTTCTACCAAAATTTTTGAAGTAACTTACAGTCGGTTTGTGACCAAACCATAACTCGTAGGGTGTTTTTTTGGTGTCCTTCTTCAATTGTACTCGGTTCAGAACATATACAGTTGTGCTAATTGCCTCTCTCTAGTATGTCTGAGCAAAATTATTTTGTAACATCAGTGTCCTTGCGCAATCAACAATTGATCTATTCCTCCTTTCAGCAATCTCATTCTGCTGAGGTGTTCTTGGGGTAGAAACCTAGCTTTTTATACCATGCTCATTACAATAGTTAATAAATTCATCAAAAATAAATTCACCACCTCTATCAAATCTCAAGCATTTCAATTCTTTCACAGTTTCTTTCTCTACTTTTTATATGTACCATTTAAACATCTTAAATGCCTCATATTTCTCTTTTAAAAATATTACAGTCATTAATCTAGTGTAACCATCAACAAACAGAATGAAATATCTATCTCCATAGTAGCTCTGAGTTCTCATGGGACCACATAGGTCGGTGTGAACTAACTCCAAGATTCTCTTTGTTGAATAGTCTTTACTCTTAAACCTATATTTTGTCATTTTTCCTTTTTGACATTCATGACACATAACATGATCCGGTTTAGTTAAGCTAGGTAGACCTCTAACCTTTTTCTTTCTACTAATTTTAATCATGTTATCAAAGTTTACATGAAATAACCTTTTATGTCATAGCCATGCATCCTCATTTTTCATTATTAAACAGGAAGACTCGGCATTGTCAAGATAAAACAAGTTACCTTTGGTTTGTGCTCCTGTTCCAACAAGTTTTCCTCCATCATCAAATATCTTTACCTTCTTGCTCTCAAAAGCTACTCGGTGACTTGAGTTGTTAAGTTGTGCCACACTTAGCAAATTCTAATTTAGTCCTTCTACCCAATAAGCATTATCACATTTGATTTTATCATTTATTAGTAAAGATCATTTTCCTCTAACCATACATGGTGTATCATTACCCATTTTTACTGATCCTCCATTATATTTCTCAAGATGATCAAACTTTTCTTCATCACCAGTCATGTGATGTGTACAGCCACTATCAATGATCCATGTATCATTTTTATTAACTTTAGAAATGAGTGTTGTCTCTACATACCTTTCTTCTTCTTTAGATTCATCCTTCATCGAAACAAATACTACTTCAACATCATCATCTGTGTCAGTATCAATATCATTCTCTTCAGCAATGTAACATACCTTTTTGCCCTTATCATTTTTGTCTCAATTATCCCTTTTTTAGTGTCGGTAAATTTATTTTTTCTCCTCCCATAGCTTCCTTCACCAGATCAATCTTTGTTTCTATCATCTTCTTTCATGTTTGGGTATCTAGCAGCAATATGACCAACTTCTTTGCAGTTAAAACATGCTAAAGGTAATTTACCCCTATATCAACCTTTACCTTTAGGTAACCTCCGGGCCATAAGAGCTTCAAGTTCATCAAGCTCATCATCAATGTTACTATCATTATCATCCTTATTATTTCTACTGCTAGATTTACCAATCTTCAGAGAATTCATGAAAGCGGACTCAACAGACAGTACAATACTATTATCAAAAAAATTTAACTCAAAAGTTGTTAACTTACCAATCAAATTATCAAGAGTAAGAGTGTTGCTAGGTGCAGACCTCATTTCATGTATAGCTGATATTCTGATTACATAAGCAGGCAGCAAGGTCCTTAGAATTTTTCTTACCACTGTATCTTCTTCAATGACACCACCAGATCCTGTGATAGCATTGACTACCTCCTTTATTCACTTTGTATACTGCACAATGTTTTCTCCTTCTTTCATTTTCATATCGTCAAAGCTACCTCTTAGGCTTTCAGCTCGGGTTCTCTTAACATTAACATCATCACCATAGACTTGAGCAAGTTTGTCCCACATTTCCTTTGAAGTAAGGCAATCCTTGACATCTTCAAATTCGGCATATGATAGAGCAGCAGTAATCTCCATAGTAATATTATGCTCATGTCTATCTCTCAATTGATCAAGAGTCAAAGGTCCTATAGGCGGTGCTAAGTAGCCATTATCCAATAGGGTAAGGGCAGAATTCCCAATTCCAGATATATGAAGTCTCATTCGGCTTTGCCATATTGTAAAGTTGTCCTTGTTCATCTTTGGCACTTCCCTCTTATACATTTTGTGATCTTTATGCTGAAGTCCTTAAAACTCTGTTCCAAGCAACCAATATGCTTTGATACCAATTGTTAGAATAACTAAGGGGGGGTGAATCAGTTAGATCAGTTATCTAATAGTCCCAATTACAAAATGTATCTCTTAAAACTAATTCAGCAAATATCTGCAACTCGGTAACATAGAATACAAAATTGTTTATGCCTTTACCGATTACCAGTTAATTACTCACAATGATTACCGACCAAATCAAATATGCAATATGTAAACTATGACAACAAAGCAATCATCACATAAACACATAACACAATGATTTAACGTGGAAACCCTGTAAAGGGAAAAATCACCTGGGACCGGTAACCCAAAATATTTTTCACTCTTCTGAAGTGAGCTCGATGAAGAGCCAACCCTATTAAAGGTTACAAAACACACTATAAGGTGTGACCTTGTTAGAGGATTTAAGACTAACATTTATCATCCAACCAGCATTCACTATGGGGTTGATAGGATAACAATGTACATTCTATGAATAACATAGGGCAATTATAAGATGGTTAAGTCCACTCGGTTAAGAGATTTTTCTGTTACAATGGTTAAACTGAAACAATAGGTGATCTGATTACAATACAAATTGATTTTGCAGATGTTTAGATCTATTCTAAGCCCATAAAATCCTCTGATCAATATTTCAATTCAGTTCATCAATATTCAATAACTTACTGTCCCTAGGTAAAAACTCTCTGACGCTCGGTACTATTCTGCAGTTCAGTTCTCCTTCAACCAGTCTGATCAGGCATGCATGAAGCTATGTTCACGCAATATCTCTGCAGTCTTCTTCCGGCATAGTTTCAATAATGAAACCAATGTCTCTTATATAGATAAGTAAACCGTTTTCTTTTCATCCATCAGATTTTGTCGCTTAATCTCCTTTGTTGATTTTGCCTCTTAAACCTTCCTCGGCAGATGTGTCAATAACTCATTTCAATTCCATCCTTTAGATCTTCTTTGAATTTTGTTAGTCGTTGATCTCATAACAAACTTTATCTTCAACCTCGAAATCATACACATTCCAGCTCATCAAATTTATGTCGGCTAAACTAAACATTTAGTTCTTTCATCCATACTCAGTTAACAAAGAAATGTGTCAACGAACACAAGCTCGGTTAATACTGTTGCTTGGTATACACTACACTGGCTCGGTGTATACTGAAGTGCTTCATTTACCGACCACACTGCTTTGTTAAGTTTTGCTTCTAACTTCATAACAGATTAATGTAACATAATCAAGTCAACAATATGAAGTCATAAACTCATCAATAAGTTACCAAGAGTATTCCGTATCCTCATCTGTCATATCCATCTTCCTTCATGTAGATATCTCAGTTCTTCATCTTTTCTCCTCTTATACAGATGTTTAGATATTTGCATCTATCATGATAAGTATTGTCAAAACTAGTTGACATCAATGACAACATAATGACTGATTTAATTATCTTACATATCATTTCAGTACTCGGTGACCTCTAATCACTGATCTTCAAGTCATTCAGGTATTCAATCAGTTGTAGTTCATTATTCCTAATTTCAGTTCTGAACTCAAGTCTAATTTTGTAATTGCTCTTGTTGAAAACACTTGACTCAAAATTGACTAATTCTTTTAATTTAATTTAATCAGTTTTGATTGTGCAACTTAATGCATTCTAATTAATTTAAATAATAACATTTAGTCTTATTTAATTTCCACATGCTAATTTAATTTCTTAATTAATAAATACCTTTTATTTGAAAAAGTTAAATTTAGAATTAAATAAATCTAAAGTGAATGTATTTAATTGATTCTCATTAATTAAATAATTATATTTTCACAATAAGCCTTTAAAATAAAAATCATTAAATTTAATAATTGCATTTAATTAATTTCCAATTAATTAAATACTCTCACATTTAAATAGCTAAAAATAGCAAAAATTTATTTTATTTAAATTACACCATTAATCTAAATAAATTATCTAATTATAGAAATCACATTAATAACCAAAATCAAGTGACTTAAAGAACCACAACCATGCTCAAGGAAAGGGATATAAACTCACGTCACCTCGATGAGTTTGGAAATGGGTAAAATATAAGAATCGTGTCCACTATTTCAAGACAATAGTATGGCTTAGGTTAGGATTTGGATCTAAATATTATCTCCCCTCTTTTACCATTGAGACTAGTAATAGGGAATGTTCATCCTAACAATTCAGGGAAGTTGATATCTGGTACCTGCAAACTTGCATACAAGACCTGCATATGTGTGTGTGTGTGTGTGTGTGTGTGTGTGTATATGTATATATATATATATATATGTGTGTGTATATATGTATATGTATATATCTATATGTATATGTATATGTATATGTATATGTATATGTATGTGTGTGTGTGTGTGTGTATGTATATGTATATGTATATGTATATGTATATGTATATGTATATGTATATGTATATGTATATGTATATATATGTATATATGTGTATATATGTATATATATAACAAGCAATGGTGGGGATTGGGACATCATGTGGATCCTACAAGTAGGTAACTACGACTCCATCCCTCAACCATATCAAACACATCATACAAGAAAGTAAAAGCATTCATGATCACCATACACATGCAAGTATGGGGTAAATATAATCATAATCATAAGCATCATTTTAAAACATGTAAATCATCATCATAACTAACATCATCTAACTGCATGAATATAACAACCATAATCATCCATTTATTAAAATCACCATGTAGTGTCATACACCCAAAACCATAATATAACTGAAATATCCATGCACACATAAAAGTGGCCTGAAAGAGTTAATTGGCAATATAAAACTGAAAATAAAATTATGGGTGGGCACTACACTATGCCTCCATGGGTATCTTCTCAACAAGTGTTGAAGTAGGAGATATGCTAATTAAATAGCATGCAATGGCTACAACTTCAGCCCAGAACTTTTTTTCAATTCCAACACCACTCAGCATAATCATAGCCCTCTCCATTAGTGTTCTATTATCCTCTCTACAACTCCATTTTGTTGTGGGTTGTATGGAGTTATCTTATGTCTCTCAATCCCATGATCCTTACAAAACTTGTCAAATTATGTTGAACAAAACTTACCGCCATTGGCAATCCTCAAACACTTCATTTTTCTACCAATCTAATTTTCAACCAAGGATTTAAATTCCTTAAACCAACTAAAAAATGTAGATATACTTCTAGGGAAATATACAAATGTCCTTCTACTATAATCATCTATGAATGAGACAAAGTACACAGATCTAGATATTGAAGGAACATTAACAGGATCAAATACATCTAAATGAATATAATCCAAAACCCCATAAGACTTATGAGAACTAGAATAATTATAAACATGGTGTTGTTTACAATAAACACAATGTTCATAGAAGTTGAACTCCAAATTACAATCATCAAGGCCTTCAACAAGGCTCTTATTCATTAGGGCTCTAAGACCCTTCTTACCAATGTGACCAAGTCTTTGGTGCCATAGCATTGTCTTCTGAGTTGGAAGCTTCATCTATAAAGCATTTGCACCCTTAGGTATCCAAAAAGCATGACCATCAGATGTAGAAACAACAATCCTCTTATTTACTCTATATGATGGTGAGGATGTAGAATCCAAAGCCCTTTTCTTGAACTTCACAAAGAATATTGCACTGAACAGTGCATGCATCCAACCTATACAAGGTGCCAATCTGAACACCCTTAGCAAGCACCATAGAACCTCTTTTCATATTGTATCCACCACTTGACAAAACAACCTGCACACCCACATTACCAATCTTGTTGATTGAAAGTAGGTTTCATGCCATACTAGGGATATGCAGTACACCATCAATCCACTTCACTCTACCCATAGGGAATCTGATCTTGAGTCGTCCATAGATAACAACATTTAGGTGAGATTTATCACCTAGATACACCTTCCCACCATCAAACTCTTCATACTTTGAAAACCAATCTCTGTGAGATGTCATTTGGAAAGAATCACCTGAATCTATCAAACACACATTTCTGATGCATGTGTTGCCAAGGCTGCGAAAAAAGCATCTATATCAACTTGATAATATTTTTCAGAGTCAAAATCAAAGAAATCATTTTTACATTTCTTTTTCTTCACCTCCTTGCACTCTTTTCGAAGATAACCGTGCTTGTTGTAGTTCCAACATTTTACCTTGTACTTTTTACCATGAGACTTAGATTTCCCCATAGACTTGGATTTACCCTTCTTTTCCTTCTTCTTGCCTTTCTCCATATTTCTACAATGACCTACCAGGGCCTCCTTAGCCATCTCAGAAGATTTTATTCGCATCTCTTTAAATAATAGAGAACCAACCACATCCTCCAACTTGAAAGTGGTTGTTGTGCTTCCAATGGCCATAACAAGGTGATCTGACGAGTCTGGAAAAAAACATAACATAAGCATACATTTATCTTGATTGTCCATTTTTTCACCAACAAAAATTAACCAAGCAAATAGCATATGAAATGCATTCAAGCGATCTACAATGGACCCTCCTTCCTCTATCCTTATAGAATACAGCTTCTTTCTCAGAAATAACTTATTTACCAAGGATTTCCCCTGATAAATATCACCAAGATTCTTCCAAATCTTAGATGCATTCTTCTCTTCATGGACATTGAGGAGCATTGAGTCAACCAAACAGTCTTATCAAACCCTTGAATTTTTTATCCATTTTATCTCACTCATCTTACAGTGTAGCTTAGAGTCGTTGAAGAAGTCACAGCCCATAGATCTCTATCTACAAGCATGTTCTCTATTTTGAGCTTCCACAACTCAAAATTATTTCCATTGAATTTATCCATCTCTACTCTATTGGATGTTCTTGCCATATCTAACCTACAACAAGGTTATAAAATATTCCTCTACAAAACTCCCATTGAATCTAGATCAGCACAAAAAAACCCTTCTACCCAACAATAATAGAAAAGTTGGCCAGGCTCTGATACCAATTGAAAGCAAGTCATGTGCAAAATAATGCTTCCAAATGCTAAATATAACATGAGAGATGATGCAAAAAATATCTTACAAACCCTTAATATATTGCAAACCAAATAAACACATATACAAAATCAGATATAAGAAAATAAACTCACAACACCAAATATACGTGGAAAAACCCTTTCAAGAAAAAATCCACACTCCAAAAGCTAGAGCCAATTTTGGGGCATGGAACGCGCACTGGTTGGGGTGCAAATAATCAACCATTTAGCTAGTGCCCAAGATGTACACAACCCAAGGATTTGTGGAGTAATAATTTGCATGTGCATTTAAAACATGTCTAGTAAAGTGTGCAAGAGTTATTACCCCTCCTCTCATGTGTCCTGTATTTTGTTTGAAGTTGATCTTTCTAGATGACATTTGCATTTCTCCTATTTCTAGTTTATGGTTTCAAATTGTAAGGATGTAGGCAAACATTTTTCTCCAGGATGAGAAAGAGATGGTGGCTTTTTGTGGACAAGTTTCTTAGGAACATCTCTACATTTTCACATCTAAGGATGAAAATTGCGTACTCCATATCAAGATGATCTTGGGTATGCATTTCCCCAACCAAAATAGCGCTATTGTACCAAAATGGACATTTCATCGAGTTTTATGGCTTGATGTTTAGAATTAACCACGAAAGAAGAGACCACACAATTGATGCTTCAATGTGTAAAGGAAGAATGGAGGAGAGGGATGGAATCCCTTCTCATGAATGTCAGGCCTAGAGAAGGCTTCACTGGTCTAAATGGTGTTTGGATGCATGCGGGTGAATTCACCCGCACCCCCCCCCCCCCCCCCATTCATTCTCTGGAGCGTAGATGAAGAGGAGGAAAGACGGGCGGCAGCCCAAGTTGGGCTCTTTGGTCTCAAATATCACTTTTTCCTAAAGGAACTCATGGCTCGGAGACATGCATACAATCTAGAGGACCAGGGTGAAGCAGGGCATCAGTGGTATTAAGACTTCGTCAAGTGAGACTGGCTAGTAGAAGAAACATGGGTGCTCTAATTTTGTTGATTTCTCATGTGGGTGGCAATAAGGTTACCTTGGCTAAGAATTTTAGGTTGTCTATGCCTCTTTTTTGATGTGGACAGGGTTCGAGCTAAGTGTCTTTTGTTGGCTCTCTTCTATTTCCCTCCATTTTCTCGAAGTATTTCTTTGTAATGTAATTGATTTTATCTGCACTATGGGTGCTTTACTTGGAGGATTTCAAAGACTTGATCTTTTTAAGGGGTTTTTGTTGATCTAGTAGGGTGGGTGTGATGGGTTATTTTTTATGACTATTGATTGTGCATGACTGGTCTATAGGATAGACATATTTATTATTTTATAATTTCTCATACTTTTAATATACATATATTAATCATATTTACCAATCAAAAAAACTTTAAAGTCAAATAAGAAAAGGCGAGAAGATAAGTTGAATTAAATAGGCAAGTTTAGATAGTGTAATAACCTTCAAGCAAGCTATTGGTAAGAGCCCATTTGATTTGGTGTTGGACCCTAGAATGTCAATCAATCTAAAGTTGTAAGCGCACTAACTATTATGTAAAATTGAAGAGGAAGAGGATGTTGTGGTCTCTCAAAAGATACTAGAATTGACAAAACTGGATTAGAGTATAAGAGTTGTGCAAGAGAGGATCTTATCACAAAAGCATGTGATGAAACATCGGTTTGATAGGAAGACATTACAAAGATTCATTTGAATTGGTGATATAATTCTCTTGTGTAATGCTAATATTAGAAGAAACAAGAAAGCATAAGAAGTTTGATCAATTTATGTCTTGGGTCATATGAATTTTCTATGAGGCGTGATATCAATGTATATCATTTCAATAAATCGCTTGGAGAATTCATGGAGTTGTCAATGCTTGGTTAGCATCTAAAACATTAATTTTCATGAGTAAGGAGGCATTTTGGTTGGTGAGTGCATGTATTATCTTTTATGAATCTAAAGAATTGATTTTCATAAGTAATGAGGCATTTTGGTTGGTAAAGGTGTCTATTACCCTTTTATATTTTTCACTCAATCAACCGTGACACATTTTTTCCATGATGAGGGGTTGTTATCATGGTCCCTCCCTATTGTTTTGTCCCTTTTTATGGTATATTCTGAGAGAATTCTTCTACATTCTTGTGATTCCTATAAGAGACATTTCCCAAACTAGAGTCACTTGTGGTGTCCCATTAAAAAAATTAAAATCTATCTAAGTACTTTCCAATTCTATGAAATTTTCTCATATCATGCATCTATCATTTAAAAACCCCCACATGTGTTGAAGAAGTCAATTGTTCAATAAACATTTGTTTTTGTGTGTTTGTTGGTCTTGTTATTACCCCCAAGTTTTGGGATTTTGGGTGAGCTTGGGTCCTATGGACTAGGTTCCAATGTTTTGGTTCCCCCCTTGAAGTTTGAGCCCTACTCTCTGTAGTCTATCCTTACATCTTCCCAAATCACAAGTCTACATATAGACTTGGGACCAATAGACAGTGTCTACATCTCCCCAGTCCATGTTACTCATCTTGTCTAGGAGTTCTAGAACTCCATAGAACCCTAAGACAAATGACCTCTATGTCTATTATACCTCCAATGTCTTCATCTTCAAGATAACCTTGAACCTTGCCACCAAGTCCCAGTGTCAAATCTACCTTGTACCTTAGTGCTTGTCCCAAGTCATTTTTCCCTTATTATGTACCACATTTCCCATTATGGGTTTCCTCGCTCTATACAAACCTTGACGAATATCATCCCTCAAACAATGGAGGTCCACATGTACTCACCATCTTCTCTTATGTTCCAAGTTCTATTTATGTCATCGTTCCTAACTTCCCACCCATCCTACTCAAATCCTTAAGTGTCTCCCAAGCCTAGACTCTTTCCAAACATAAAAATACCCAAATTTTTGCACCAAGGCCCATCACACCATAGAAATCCTTGAAATTTATTTTCACCTGCCCCAACAACTTCTAAACAATCATTCAAGCCCCCATTCAACCCTTAAATGATTCCAAAGGTGTTTCCCTAACCAAAAATGTGATTCGATCTCTTGGTCATGTTTCCACATGCATTTTCACAAGTCAAATGGTGAACCCTCACAAAGATCATCATTAAAGTGGTTGGTCAGTTTGAAATTTGTTGGATTTGAAATGAGTTTCTACATGCGTTTGAGGTTGCGATCTCTAGATGTTATAATTATAATTTTCTTCCTTATTTCCTCAAACGCCTATAAGAGCTACCTTAGTCTAGGGTTTCAAATTATCTTTGCCTAATTTTTAGGAAGGTTGTCAAAGTGTAAAGCATATCAAGATTGAAATATTTCAAGAGGTATCAACAACAAAACCTCTCCAAAACTATTTGAGTAATTTTAAGTAAGTTTACAATCTTTAGTTAGGGTTTCTTCTTACCACACTTGATATGACTGTATTATGAATTTGATAAATACAACACATTTTTAAAACATTTCAAACCCTATAACGATCATTTATTTATTATACATGAACTTTTGTAGTATGATGTTAGATGATTAAGTATGTTTTCTTATTTGATATCTTTCATTTGATGCAGTTTACTCCTCGGTCTATTCATGTGTGATTCAATTTTATTTTCTCTCCTTGGATCGATTGTGACTTTCTTACCCATTGGATAGGCAGTGGTTTTTGGAAACAACTAATTATATCACACTCATTACAATGAGGAAATATTTTTAACCAATAATTTAGAATTAATCTTAGTATTTGTGTAGTTCATGATTTAGCATTGTATACAAGAAAATATTATTTGGTGAACCTTATCAAATAATCATTTTGATAATCATGTCTTTATACCCTCATCTTGCACTTCTTGCAATGAAGTGAATATCAACCATATAAAAGGCCATTTGTGTAGTTAGCTAGCCTTTAACCCACTAACAACCTTTGGTGTTGAACTTACATTTAATATATCTATAAAGTTCTTACATTTCCATGCCTTTAATCTTGTTTAGCATACCTCTAGGAACACTGTCTTGGGTATTATTTTAGCTCAAAGTGTATGAGAGATTACCCACACTCGTCAATTTCCCTTTAAGCCTCCCTAATATATTAATGAACCTTGGTTTTACCTTCTTGTATACACCCCTTGGCCTTAAAGGAAATCATGTTCTAGGATTGTAAAGAAGTAGTTTTGGGACCCAATAGAAACCAAGATCCAAACATAGAAGATAAGGTCACAATAGAAGGTAGTTCTTTATCAAGTCCTACTTAACACAAATTTGTGCAAATACAAGGTATTTCCTAAAGTTGGTGATGTGATTCAAGGCCAAGAATGGGCCAAATAAGTTAGCAATGCCCTTGAAAACTTATTCATCCTAGTTCTGACGAGGAAAATTAAGCAATTGAATGCCAACATGCAAAGGTCAACAGACAAGTCAAATTTAGGTTTGCTTTAGTCAATGAAAGCCTTGCCTTTCCCAAAAGTCATGGGCCATGCACTAATATTTTCGTCAAGTCTTCATTGCAAGAGGAGAAAATGAACAAACTTTTACAAGTGTTGTAACGTTCAAGTGACTCTTAAGCTTCCATCTTTAAGCAAACCATCTTCAAATCAAATTCATCTTTAGCTCAATTAAAATGCATATTCCTACTACTGCAAAGCTCAATCCCCACTAATTCATCAATTGCTAGATCAAGGACTTCAATTAGAATCGTGTCCACACCTTTAATGTTAAGGTTTAATTCATTAAGGGCATAGATAACATAATCTTGAAGAAGATCGGCCCATGATTTGGTGAGGAAGGATCCTTTGAAGTGTCACCCTAATTCTCCCTTAGGAAACACATGACATAGTTGACCTAGCCCCAAAAGTACCATCTTGAAAAGATTCCTTAAAAGGGCTTTGAAAAGTTGCCCCCACCTACAAGTTTTCTCATTCAACCTCCTAATTTCACATATATTCATGTCTTTTCAAAAACCCAAGCTATGGTTGAATTACTTTAACATCTATTATATTGACAATGGGCGTGTAGTATACCACTCTTTTAGGTAACAAAATTTATTTTACATGAGAGGATCTTGCACCTGTTGACATACAGCATTAAAGGAAAATATTACAACACAACATGTCAAGTTTTTGGTTCAATACAAATTTATGTTGCAAGTTACATGAGGATGCTAAAAATAGATAGGTCATAGAACACAATTTCAATAAAATTATAAGCAAGCAATTACAAATTATGACCAAAGCCATCAAATAGAAACTATATAAAATGGAGAAAAAAAATCCAAACCAAAATAGTTTGGCATTCCTCTCATAGTTACATTTTTATTTACTTTTGTCTACAATGTAAATGAACACTCATCCTTCCAATTTGATGGGACTTGAGACGGATAGAGAAAGAAACCAATAATCACAAGTAGCTAGGCATAGTGGTTTAATATTCAAGGATCTTTGTAAGGATGGCTAGGTAAACCAAGATTTAGGATAGTGACAACAAGTGTAGTACATCCTATAAGGAAAACAAGTGTAGTTAAATGGTTAGAATGTTGTTTTAGCAAAGATACTATATAGGTCAAGTCCCTATCTAGGTATTATTTGATAGCAATTATTGTAGCTACGTAAACCAATATTTAGGAAACTGATAATCAATGTAGTACATCCTCGAGAGATGAGAAGGAAAACAAGTGTATGAGCTAAAATACTATTTTAGTAAAGGTACTATGTAGTTCATGTCCCTATTTAGGTGTTTTTTGAAATCAATGGTTGAACTAAGATACCATATCTATAAAATTGATTGAAAGGAAGTCCCTTGTTATCATTTAAATAGCATAAGTTTTGACTTCTTATAGAGTTGAAGCTTGACCACAATGTTTCTATATATTTAAGATGACATGCACATCAATGTTTTTTGTGCAATGGATCAATACTATTATATTGTATATGACTCAAAGTTGACATGCACATCAATGTATTGTGCATTTTCCAAAATGTTTGCATCGAAGTGCTTTGGATTTGATGGAAAGAATGGTTGATGCTCAAAGCCCTATTAGTCATTTGCTAGGGTGTGCACATGTTTGAGCTAATATGAAGAGGCCATATACTTATAGGGTTGGAAAACATTATTAAACTATAATGCACATTGTCCAATTGAGGGAAAGAGAGCATAATTTATTGTTCCAATCATGAACAACAACACAAGCTAGGGACTAGTTGAGTTGAACATGCCTAGAAACATTTAATAGTGTTGAAATTGGGTGTATAAAAATTGACTTTGGTGCTAATGTAATGATAAAATGACTCCTTGAACATGGAATGGTTTGATAGACTATTAGCACCTACCTAGCCAATTATGGGAAATGGGATTAGCTATAGTTGATATAGAATGTGTGGATAGAGTATGTCCAAATAGAGGGAGGGAGAGGGCATGAGGGGCAAGGATTGAGGAAGATGAGGTTGGAAGATAGAGAAAAGGAATGGAGAGATATATGCAAATGAAAAGGAAAAAAAACATTAGAAGTACTAATGTCAAAATCACAAAAATTGCAAATAAATTAAATATGAAAACAAAACAAAAGGTACTAATTAAAAGAACCTTATTCATTTATTTACTGCTCCCTAAGGTTATGTAACCTAGACTTAGGAAAATGTGAGTGTTATAACACAATCACCAAGAGAAACAAATCTCAAGAGGTTATAGGCATGTTATGCACGATATCCAACAAAGGCTTGTCAATCTCTCTCAGAGAAGCAATTTGCAAAAAAAGCGTGATATTCCCAATTAATCGCAAATCTTGGAGCCAACCAATTTTTCCCTAAAAAAATCCAAATTCATTAAAAAATCATTGATCCAATTTTGTAATCTTTTGCATGTAAGGCACACTAAAATCATCTTAAAATCCATAAAAGAATGGCAAAAAAGTGTGAAAACATTGTTGCAAGAACATATGAAACCCTAGAAAGACTTACAAAATTGTTGAATCACTTAGAAATAAGATTGATTCCAAGACAAAATCATAGTGAGTGCAGAATCGTTGTGGAAACAATTTTTTATTTTGTCTCTTAGTTTTCTTTTTGACTTTTGGAAAACCCTAAACAAAGGAGTAGGAGGAGTAATGGTAGTTATCAACCAAATTTGAAAACCCTAAACAGAGGAGTGGGAGGAGTAATGGTAGTTGTCAGCCGAATTTGAAAGGGACCTCAATCATCATAAATTATGGGGGGCATGTGAGATAGTGTCAAAGCAACTAATGAAATTGCTCTAAATCATAGCTTTGATAAGGCCTGAGCTCTCTACATGCCCCACTCCCCATGGATTTGGATGCAAACAAATATATAATTAATATTATACACTAATTTCAAAATTATAGTTATTAAGCACTATTATAGATTGCACTTTGATGAGGAAGAAGCAAGCCCCTATAGTTTATAATAAAAGTTATAAAGTGATTTCAAATTTCAAATTATTATTGGTTATTAATATATATTAATAGCTATGTAATCAATTATAAATTTAAAATAACATTAAATTTATATATAATTATATAAAAATATATAGGTGATTTTTTATTTATTTAGTATATTAACTTTTATTATTAACATTTGCCTCTACCTAAAATTGTAATTGCAAACTAGGTATTGCCAACACCAATGTCTTGCTAATCTTTTACTTTAACTAAACAAATGTATTTTATTGAATTTTACTCTATATAAAGGACTTACCAATTGCCAATATAGCATTGTAATTGTGGAATATGATTTGATATGCTTTCTCAAATGTTGAACTACCCCTACAAAACTCCTTGCCTCAATCACAATGAAGGTCTTGGATCACTTCAAAATGGCTTCAACTTTTACTAAATTCTTAGCAGTAGCTAGTTTGTTTGATAAATTTTCATAGCATTTTTTTTATCCTCTGGGCAGCCTGATAAATCTTGATTGCAGTTACTTCATAAACCTAGCTAATATTTAATCTCAGACTTAAGTAACTATTTGGTGACCGCCTTCTTAAAAAGTCTGATAAATTTTAATCTCAATTACTTCATAGACTTGGCCAATATTTGATCTCAGACAGACAGTATTTTGTGACTGCCCTCTTAAAAAGTTAACATAATATTTGCCTATGTAATCAGCAAAATGATTATAAATGCCACAATCTATTTTCTACAATTTATTTTGATCGCAGTTACTTCATAGCCTTAGCTAATATTTGATCTCAGACTTGGACAACTATTTGACAACTGCCTTCTTAAAAAGTTTAACTAAATATTTACATATGTAGTCAACAATATGATTTAAATGACAAAATCTATTTCCTACAATTCATTTTGATCTCAGTTATTTCATAGACTTGGCTAATATTTTATCACAGACTTACAAACTATTTGGTGACTGCCCTCTTAAAATGTTAACTGATATTTTCCTATGTAGTCAACAATATGAATATAAACGACAAAATCTATTCTCTACAATTCAAGTGTTGAACTCCATTTCAATTGCTCTCTATATCTGCATGCTATGGAAATGGCCTGAAGTTTTTTCTTAAAAAAATTACTTTTTGTTTCTCTCTACAATTTTTTAGTCTTGAAAATCCAATTTTTCCTTATTTTTTCCCCAGTTTTTTCCCAATTTTTTCTAAAAAATCTCTACTTTGGGTTTGCCAATTTTTCCCCAAACGATTTTTGCTGCTATGATCTCTCCTAAGCTCTTGAAGTTTGGAAATAGCCACCATTTATGAGACGTTTTTTAGCACATGGGAAACGTACTATTACTGTCCTTCCATTGACACTATACATCTGTCCTAACCAACCAACAACATGAGGCAAGGCATTCTTAAGTCTCTATGATCAATTGTCTTCCAACCTACATAAGCATGCAAAATTGTAAGAGGAAAACAGGCCATGCTCTTTTATACCCAATTATTCACTTTCCACATTATCTTTTACATTCAACAAGAAAACGATGTGGAACAAAAAGAGGCAATCGCCCTCCGGTTATCCCTCCCTAATAAGTTTACCTCTTGACATGACATGGTTCCTATACCGTGGGTTTGGGTAATACCAATGGCTGGCACTATTCGCTCGCTTGGAACAGCCTATTGGACTTGAACGCGAGATTATGTGCTCCCTACTCTAGTCAGTTTGGTGGCTCGCTTCTTCAATTCATTAATAATCGTTCAAGACTGCGTTTCATCTTTAGTCAAAAAATAAAGGATACCCTGTTACAACTTCAACAAATAGCGACAGAAATGCAACCAATGGAAATAAAGGATTTTTTGTATACTTCCATTCTCATTCCCTCAAAATTTGCAAGAGAAATCATTATATTTAGGTAAAAAATAAGATAGTATTGTGACTCTAAAATTGAGAAGGTGCTAACATGCAAAATATATGTTCAAAGTGAATTTTTTTAGAAACAGTTTGCATCCTTCTTTATGCTAGCAAAGCCATGCAAGGATTGTGGTGAAAAGATGCAAACTCCTTCAAACTAGCAAATAAAAAGGTTTTGACTTGGGAAAAAAAAAGGATCACAAACCATAGGAGGGGCAAATAATGAATCAACTCTTTAGTCAAACTCTCTTTATTTTACATTTCATCATCTAACTACAAATGGAACTCATTATTTCCATCTATCACGTATGCAAATAACAATCTAAAAAGCATGGAAGGAAAGTAAATAAAAACCAATGTTTTCATATTAACTTCCACAAACTATACTAGAATCCAGGAACAACCATGCTTACATATTTTTAAAAAAAGACTAACATATTATAAGGAAAACCAATCTCGTTGAATTGTATGTAATTATGATAAAGCTTTACAATTCTCTCATCTTAATCTATAACTATGGTATCCATAGGGCCTGCCTCGCACTATAACTTTTAGAGTCACTTGTCTAAATGAACCAGGATTGGATAATGGTAAATCTAAGTTACAACTATATGTTCACAATTTGTAGGGGTAATCCATTGATACATTGTGCTTGGGCCCAGTGAATATTATCTTGCAACTTGCACCATGAATTATGATGTTATTGTTTAACTAGCATCATGTGTTAGTGTTGACAATTTGTGTCACCCTTGTTTTCCCATTGTTGATAACCAATTTGAGAGAACATTGTGGATATTTGCGTCAATTGTGCTTTCTATGTTGTGATTTTTCCTTGTTTGTCCCTTAGACATTTAACCAAATGCATAGTTTTGAAATTTTGGCTTAGTGTATGAATCTTCTATATGGTCAAATGCCCAAAGGGCATCTCCAGTTCTAATTTGGAGAAATTTGGGAGAAAAATAGCCAAGTTATCGCCAATCAGAGCTTTCCTAGGTTCCAAGAACCTTGTCAATCCACGATCTTGTTCTCGCGACGCCCGACGGGTTCCTAGTTCCCAGCCAAGCACTGACAATGAGGAGAAAAGTTCAAAGGCAGAAAAAAGCACACAAGGCAAAGACAGTGTTTGTCTGGAGTTCCCACAGTTCCTGTAACCATGTGAACCCCCAATTGGTTCCAAGTTCTTGTTCAGGGTCCAAACCTCGACAAGGCAAAGTGAACAGAGGTACGGGACTAGACGAAGGTCCGAGGGATAACTCTCCAAATTGAACCTGAAGAATAGGTCCCCAACATACTGGAAATAGTTTATAGGATTCAGAGCAAAGAATTCCTTAAAAAAAAGAATTATCCTCAAAGTTTCTGGTTCCTTGTACCAAAAGAAAAACCAAGATCTCCCATTCTTAGAAGAGTTGAGAAATACCACAATTCTACAAAAGAGCTAAATAACAACAAACCCAATAATATTAAATAATACGCAGGAGGATATCAAGAAAATGTGAAGAGCACAAAACTAAAAAGTAATGTTAATAAAAAATATCAATATAACAAGTTATCCTCCTTGCTAAACATTTGTCAAGAGCCGCAGTGTTTTGTTACACTAGAAATGTTATTATTAATTTCTCATCCCAACAACTACAAATATAAAATTTCCAGGAAAGCTCCATAAAACATGATTTTGACTGTTCATAAAATAAATAATTGACTCCAAACAAGAAAGTCTATCAAAGGTTAAGATGTACTCCAAGACATGGCTTATCCATTCAGAAAAGAAAAAATAATTCAAAATTGTTATTGAAAAAGTGCTAACTAGCAATTATCCTCAAAGCTCCATAAAACATGACCGTTAATAAAATTAAATAATAGACTCCAAACAAGAAACTCTATTGAAGATTAAGACATACTCCAAGACACAGCTTATCCATTCAACAAGCAAAAAACATCCAAAACTGTTATTTGATATATATCTGCTGTTGACAGATAGAAAAAGCACTGACAAGCAATTATCCTGAATTCATCAGAATCATTGAAGAAGTTTTATGCCACAAGAGTGCTGGCTGTGGCAGATTCGCTGTAAAAATACATTTAAAATGCAAATTAGTCAATGGATTCCACAAAGCAAATGCACAGATTTTAGACTAGAAACAGTTAAGAGCACTTTAAATTTTGTCATGAGTAATCATAAAAATTGCAAGAAACAAAAATAGAGTTCAAGGCTTTCATTGTGAAAATACTGTTACAAATGAATTGATTCACCAAAATAACAAAAGGTAAAATCTGAAGGGTCAAGACCTAATCATCTGAAATTTAAATAAACAAGACACTTCAATCTCAAAAAAAGAGCAGAGCCAATAAAGGCACTAATAACTACCCTAATGAACAGTATAAGAGAGATTTTTTATATCGTTTAATAGCCTAAATGCATTAAAATGTGTAATAAAATCAAAGTCTAATCTATAATTCCCCTGTCAATGGCATAAGTAGGCATAGGGACTTTTCCACATCTCATTCAGACAAGGAAATAATGTTGACAATTTGTTGCAAATGAATTGGTGAAATTAGAATTTAAATCCGGAGCTGTTAATAAAACCTTCATCAATTTCCCTAATGTACTATTGATACGGCATAGCAAAACTGTACCAATTACTTTAGTTTTAACAAGCCAAAATTGGGAAACTAGAAATAATTTACATCTGTAAAAATTGACGAAAAAACAATTTCTTATTTCATGTCAACTATAATGTGTAGTGATAAAAATGAATATAAAGCATAAAAATGCTAATGGCAAAATAATTGAAAACAATGTTGAGGTTTCAAAATAAACTGTTTTACTTTTACCTTAAAGAGTTCTGCAGAAAAACAAATGACTGGTCCTAATAGATCAAGCCATATTATCTTAGGGCCAGCACTATGCATTTTTTATCTAAACCCTTATTAGGGTGTAAAATCATAAATTACAAAAGTTAACTCCTTATAAGGTATACTATTTAATAACCCTAAATCGGAGTAAATCCTAAATTAAATATTTTCAGACTACTTGTTCTGTATGTTTAAGTGTTCCACAAGGACATGCCACGGGATTGTGGGTGATGTTGCAGGGACTTGGGGTTATGTCTCCCTTTTTGGGGGGGTTGACAGACTGCACCATTTCATACATCAAAATTTTAGAATTGGCAATTGGTTGGGGATGTCCCCCTCTTTTCAGACCTTGCAGACTGCACCATTTCATACATCAAAATTTTAGAATATGATAATTTTTTTAACCAAAAGGTCAAAAAGCCATAAAAGTTAAAGGTGGAGGATCATCATTACAAGTTCAGCACATTGTATTTACTTTTCAAATTTCCCCTTTTTGTTAGTTGCCATCCACAAAATGCAGAATAATTTATGCCATCCCCAAAACAACATCCCTGCATCTCCTTGTCCCAGAAACTCAGAAATACACTGATATTTTTCAACCTCTAAGTATAAAACTGAGCCCAAAAATATCAAAACCACTTCTTTAAAGACTTGGGAAACGGTTGGCAAATGAAGCAGGGTCGCAAGACAAACTACTTCTCCACCAATACTACAATTACCATACTCTTGGGAGCGTCAAATAAATATATATTTAGCTTTTGCTCTTAAGGTTTCAGTTGAGCCAGAAGTATGTGGACTTTGTTTAGTTCATGTCTTCAAATAAACATTAGATATTTGATACAGCTTATATTAACCCTAATGATAATAAAAATCGTCTGATTTTGATAGGAACGGGTAAGTCTAGTCTGTTTTCAATTAAGATCAGAACATTATTGCTCTATTTTCTTATTGATCTGATTGGTTTAAGAACTTCAGGTACACTTCCTGTTTTGGGAAGGATACACATTAATAGAAAGCGTTTCTGCTTACCAATAAAAAAAATCATATTAAGGCCTGTAATCTTAGAAACATCAAACATATCCCATTACATTCCAAAGATTCCCTGGACTAAACTAACATACTTACAAGACTCAGACTCAGCAGGCTGATTTTTGAGTTGAACTCAGTCTTGACATTCAAATTAGGGAAGACTCAGCAAATTAAAAACCAAACTTAAAGCTTTTACCATGCACCCTTCAATATATCAACTTTAAAAACGTAATAAAGCTATCAACAAGAAGTTACTTTAATCACGTTCACAAGTATAGATTGATCTAACGAGTACAAAAGAGGATTTGAGTTGAAGGAAACAACATTGTTAAATATATCAATGTTCTTTAAGTGTTTTAAGCATACTATGATGAGACAAACTTGTCACTTGGCCCAGCATCACTAGCTCTGTGGGGTTCTTGCACTTGTATCTCCGACAAGTCTGCAATGTTGCTACAACCATAGGAGCATTACTGAGGATCGGGATTAGCTTGGCAAACCAAAAGTATAAATGTGATTTGATTACTTGGAATTTAATTGGGGAAAAGTCGACAGAATAAGAGAACATCATTTTTCCATCTGCAATTAAGCCCAAAACCATTTTTATTTTTTGCTTTTGAAAACTGGAGCAAGGGTCTGGAAGCTCAAACCCCCAACAGGATCGAGGAGCAGCAATGTTTCAGAAATTTATTGCTTTTTAACCAAGCTCAAAGAATCCAGAAGCTACACATACATCAGTTTCAGTTTTTGTGTATTCAAGACAACATATTATAGCCTACCTTTATCCACGTTACCCCAGCTTATCTTGTGGATTATATAGATGTCATTAAATTAGAGAAGTATGTTATAATATTTCTTATATTTAGTAGTGTGTCTAGAATTTCCCCAAGTTGTGAAATTTGAAATATATAGGTCAGTTGGCAGTCGTGTACCATTGAGGTTGCCAACTAGAAATGTTTTAAAAGCATGCCATTGGAAGTAGAGGTTGGAGTTGTCATTTTTTCAAATCACAGTCAATAGCCAAGTCTGTGTAAAAAGACTTTCTGGGTTCAGTGAGTTTGGCAGACTCCACAAGGTCAACCAGACTCACCGGATACCCAGCTCCTAAGTCTCCTGGCCTCGGCTAGGGTAACCCACTTCAGAACTCAATGAGACCAGGCAAGCCTGGGCAAGAACTATAAGTCTGCTAATAAGCACTACATATTTGCAAATCTAAAAAGTTCAAATTGTTTCCTCAAAGAATGTATTGGGCAGATATTTGGATCATAATTACAGACATAGGGGTTTGGCATGTGCTGATCTTCATCTTTTGAAGCTCTTCTTTATGATCATTCAAAGTTTTTAGTCCAGTTACACTTTCATGTAAACTGTTAATACATTAATCTATCTTAAAGTTGCTTGAAATGACAGATATGAATGACATTTTCAAATCATGTTATTGAGACAGATTTTTTCATGGCATGTACAGAAAATTTTCACAAAATAAAAAGGATAGATCAGCACTTACTATTTCCAGACTGGAGGGAGTTTCTTGACTCTTTTGTAGTATCGTGCCAAACGGTGAACCCTGCTCTCCACTAAAATCAGCCTGAACTTTGAATCCTTATCTTTACGATTTCTTTCAAGATGCTTACGAACTGCAACAGCTTTTTTAATGAGATGGTACAAGTCTTCCGGTATTTCAGGTGCCAAACCTATTTAAATCAGCTTTCCTTAGATAACCTAGCTTTTGGTAGAGGAGATAAGACAATGTCTATGAAAAGACAGGACAAAAGATTGAATTTAAAAATTTAAAATCAAAAAGGACATTAGATGTCAAGAGCTTGTGAATAAAAATTTATGTCATGATAAGCTAATTCAATTAAGTGCATACCATGAGCTTTCAAAATACGCAAAATTTTGCTTCCAGTAACACTCTTGACCTGAGCAATACCATGGGAGTCACGAAGTATAACACCAATTTGGGATGGTGTTAACCCCTTCTTGGCAAACTTGCAAATATTTTCTTCAACCTGAAATTAGAAAAGACTAACAGGGTACTGTTATCTCAAAGGACATAAACATATGTTGAATAATAATATGATAAGCTCTACAAATATCAATTCTAGAAGACTTGACATAAAAGCTTTGAGATTTCCACAGGTAAACATTTTGATGAATATCACTTGATTCAACTGTGATATATCTGAAAATAAATGAATACAAAGCACAGCTGAAACCTAAGTTACCCAGTTCTCCCCCTGGCCCTACAGACCTGGCAAATTTCAAACCAGTCCTTGGTCCTGGTCCCAGTTCGCCTGTGGATTCCACCAGGGTTTGAACCCAGGCAGGCTGGTTCGTCCAGGCCGAACCTAGGTCAAACCAGGGCAGACCCAGGCAGACCGAGTACAAACTAGGTACAGTTCCACTGAGAAACATTCTATAATTTAGTGCAGAAAACAATTATTACAGAATTTGAATAAGATCTTTAACATTACAAAACATAATTTGCTGAAGTTCAGATATTTATTATATCAAATTAAACTAGCCCTCAAGATTTCTTCCAGTGAAATTTTTATATCCAATTGCTGATAATGACCCGTCCAATTAATTGGAAGCTCTCTATAGTGATAAATCATATTTTAAACATTAATATCTTCAATAAGTGAAGGGAGTTGCAAGCTACTTTTATAACATTTTTCAAGTAGGATGTTAATTACAAACAAACAAGCTCTGTACAGTGAAAAAGTAATAAGCATTTGAGGATTTGGAAAGCGAGAATGTTAATGGTGCAGCTGATCCCATTGGCATTGTCACTGTTTGTGAATCAACTAATGCCTTTGATGAAGAAGAAGAAGAAGATGATGATGAAGAATTAGATAATCCATTAGATGATTGAAACTTAGTATAAAGTTCCAATTGTTGAAAGTCAAAACAATGATACTTGAACTCAATATTATTATATTAATATTTTGATGTTGATAATAGATATGATGCTATGATTACAAGTTTATAGTGTTTTTGTTGTTTTTGTGATACCATGTGGCATTCTAATCTTAATCCATGCTTCTAGGCTGCATAAATATGTGTGTGTGTGTGTTTGTGTGTGTAAAATTTTTACATGTTTTTGTACTAACAAACCCAAACCCCATTTCGAAATTTTGCCACACTGGCAAACCCGTTCTTCGAACCCGAACCGGCAACTTAGGCTGAAACCATAGATATTTGTTCAAAACTCTCAATATATGATGAATTGCCCCTAAATAGTGCAGGAAATCTTTGCAACTCTATACAACCTGAGATAATTTGATTCAATCGTCAGCTTGTTTATAAATAGGAACACTCAAAGAAGGATTATTAGATTCAAAAATAAGACAATGAGATTCAAATATTCAGAAATGATTCTAGTCAGTGCTAATTAACAAGGAACCAGGAAAAAATCACACATAGTTATGTACTCCTAGGTTTTGCATTTCTATGCCAACGATTGTTATTATCATATCGACTGCGTCTGCAGCCCAGTTACTAAATAATATGGAAGCCCTTATGATTATCAAGCTTTGCAAGTTCTACTGCATGCATTTGATGAACTACTAAGTCGTGTCAAGTGATTATCCACAATATTTACAGCAATGTATGGACAATATTAGGCAAGCCTTTTTTCAGCCTTTTGACTCCTTTTCTAATGATGCATAAACATTAGTGTTCAAACAAATGGCAAGAAAACAAGTGAAAGTGGGAAAAAAATGAGAATGAAAATAAGGAAACGTCATTTTAATATTGAAGATGACGGAGAGTCTAAGGGCTCTAGGAAAGGCATGTAACAATATCAAAGGAAGTGCATAAGGCATTTCCGCATGACGGAAGGAAAAAAGAAAAGAAGGTAGAACATCTACAAATATCACACTTTAGTGCTAGACATTGTGGAGGAAATTAAAATATATGCCGGTCAAAGTTAATTAAAGGAATGTCAAGTAGATGCCATTAAATAATAGACAAGAAGGAGATAAGAGACAACTTGTCTACTGTTCAAATCTGAGTTCAAAATTGTTTGATTATCAGGTTATAATAATTTCTAATGCAACATGATGCAGGACGCCTAGATTATAAAATTATTGCTTTCTTAGGTGCCCATCCGTGTCAGTGAAAATTCTCTTGCTCAAGAATAAGGTCAATAAAATATTATGAGCTTCATCTTGTACAAAGAGGACTGAAGAGAAGGTAACCGCATATTCACTGCCATGTGTCCCTTCTAGAAACTATTACCCTGACATACAAAAATAAATTTCATCTTTCATATTGAAAAAAAGGGTGAGTTAAACAAAACAAAATCTCATCTTATAATAAATCAAGAAAATGAAAAAAGAAATGTGTTCCTCTGTCTCACTTTAAGTAAACATGATTCACAAATGTGCTAGCCTCTAGGAGTATTCTTCCCTGCTTCAATACTAAGATGACTGGATTTAACTGTAATCACTAGGGGGAACCATTGCCACATGTGATTACATCAAGAAAGAATATGTTGTGAGAGAATCTGTTGTGAGAATAATAGTATTGTTCACAACCTGGAAGACATGCTCAACATAAAGGAAAGTTTGGTGCAAAAAGGTATTTGTACATTTCACCCATGAAGTGCTGATGTAGCTTCTACACGTCATTACTAAAAGAAAACCCTTACCTTCTATTAAAAATGAAGAGACTCAATCTAGCATCCAAAAATATAGTGAAGAGAGAAATTTTATCTACAGAAATGCCTATAATTGAAGAAAAAATAAAGACCACACAACAAGGGTGTTTAGATGAGTAAATTTTACTCTTACCATACCAAAATCTGAAGTAAGAAGTAAGATGAAAGGGTCCCAAGAAGCAAGGAATGCTCTTTAACCCTTGCTTAAACATTACTTTGTGATAAAGTGGCTTTGCAATGCACTAACCATAAATGAATAATTGTTTGCACTCTATCCACACAAGCCCACATGCCACGATTAAGACTATTGCCAAAAAATCTCTAAATCAAAAAGAATTGTCGATTTACAATAACATCAAAAAACTGTATCTCGGCAACCATTACTTGTAGATGTAACTGAAAACACTTTGTAAGACAATGTTGACCCGTAATTTAGTCACACCTCAAATTAGACTCAAAAGTAAAAGAATGTAGTCCCCCTATGAATACTGTAATTGAAGTCATTAGGGATCCATTATTAGGTTAAAGGTCCTTTGCAAAAATCTTAGATTCTGATTTCCTTCTAAAGTGATTAATTTCTGTAGTGATAAAAATAGTCCATGTTTCATGAGACAGTAGACTGGGGCTTTATTAGTATATTCATATGGAAGGAGGCAGATGATCATCTTCAAGACACTTGCATCTAGTCCTTACGAATCAAGTTGTACAAAAGTCAAGTGAATCCAGAAAAAAATTAGTCGGTAGTTATTACAAATTTACAACTACCACCCCAATCTCCGTGCCCAACATCAACACAAGAATATTGTTATTTATCTTCATCATTCTTATGTTCTATTTATTAATTGTTTTAATTTTTACGCTTCAAATTCTTCATATCCTACTACTGGGATCATGTTCGCTATTAAAGGGCTCCTTTACACCCATAGGTTTACACCTTGGGTTGACTACTAGAGTTTAAATGCACAGGTATTTCTCAAGGAAAAATACCATTCATGGCATGCAATAATGTGGGGTAAACATGCATACTCAGGTAAGCATGTATTAGGAGAAGAAGTAATTGTGGATTTTATGGCATTTACAAATCAGGAAATTCATGAGCCTACAATGATCCTACACTCAAACAGTGGATGCTTTGTATCTGGGAGCTGGCCAAAAACATGGATGGCTCTCCAAAGGTGTGTATACATTTGGTCATGGCCAAACTGCTTTTGGATACCTGCTATTCTAGGTGGGGATAGACCAATTTTGATGCAGACCAATTTCTGTATTGCACTTACATGCTTTCCACAACAGCTTGTTCTTTCCTTCTTCATGATACTGTTGGAGATGTGGTCCATCAGGCAAAGACTTGTTTTGACTATTTTCTGGAGCACCTACATGGTACTAAAAGGTAGCAGATATGTCTCCAGTTAGTTCTATTGCAAAGAAATAGCAAGTGGTTCTATCAAAGGAGACCATTCCATTGTTCTCACAATGTTATGATTCTAAGAAGGAAGTTGACAAAGGCCAAGCAACCAAAGATTTAGGTTAGACTGTGGCATGTCATAAATGTAACTGTTCTGTAGTGGGGGCAACAAGGCCTACAAAATTTGCCTTGACCCTTATTAGGTTTTTTGAACTTAAACATATATTATGGTGGATGGTGATGCTGACGTATTGGCTGCTGTGATTTCAGCTGTTTTGCTTGGGGGATAGTATAGATTTGGTTTGCAACAATCTTCTTTCTAATTTGATCTGACATCTCGTTGACCAGTTAGACATTATGTGCTTTGCGTAGACACAGGTGTTTCCCTTTTTTGTTGATTCCTAAACCTGACACAGGTTATACTATCAAAGAAATATATACAATGTACATGTAAACAAAAATGTAGATATATAAAATCAAATAAAAACATATATTAGGAAATATTTATGTATACATATATATTTATAAACATAAATGTTTGTGCGAGCATCCAATAAAACATTTTAATAAGAGGTTATAGATACATAGAAAGTTAGAAACACATTTTAATTGTGTGTTCAGACATATACATAGCACACATTTTATTTTTGTCTTTAAACAATAACCCTAACTCAAAATGATAACTGCATTATAATTATAAATGTGACTTCATCTAAAATTATGAATTTTATTATAATAAAATTATGAATTTTATTATAATATTCAAATTTATAGCAAAAGTTATGAATCTTATTATAATATTCAGATTTATAGCTTAAGACATAATTCTGAAAACAGAACTCACATTGATTTTTTGCTATAATTCTCCTTCCAGTTTGCAGCTATTCTCCTTTAATGATTACCCCAATATCTACCCAATTCAGGGGTTTTCGTCCACCAACTTGATAGAAATTAAAAGGTTTCATCCTTAAATCTCTCAGTTTTCCTTGGAGTTGTTTCATCTTCTTTGGCTGTTATATTTACTTACAAAATGTAATAATATTCATTCCAAATATTAATGCCTTTTCCTCCCTGATTCACCTTCCTTATATAATTTGCCGATTATCATAGGACATAACCCTAAATAAGTCTTTTGACCATTCATAACTTGACTTTAGTTAGTGTTTACTAATCATTTAACGAGTGCTTCCTTAGATATCTTCTACCTTATGATCTTCTTCCAAGAACTTTTTCTAAATGACCTGATCTCTTTTCATTTGCCAAATTCTTTTCTTCTAGAGCCTAGACAATGTTTACCTGTCTTTATTATGGTTGAGGTGGTTTGTCTTATTTGGCACCATATTTAATTTCTTTTGTTTTCCTTATTAGCAAATTTGTTTCCCGTGGTTGGATTAGATTCATGTAGTGGTGCACATTTATTTTTCCTTAAGACCCACATGAGATGTATGAGGGAGTATTTGGTTTATCTTGTTCTAATTTCAAGGAGGGGACATTACAGTCTGCCCTTCCTAATTTCAAGGAGGTTTAGTCTGTTAAACTGAATCATTTTTGCCAATACTAGGATCCCAGATCAATTTTGGAGATTTGTAATCCTTAGATCCTCCTTGTGATGCAATTAGTTTATGTTGAAAAACTCCAATATGATTAGGAATTGGGAATTCTAGACCAAGCGATGTTTCTCTCATTGAGTTGGTTGTGTCCAACTCTGTACTGCAATGATGTCCCTGAAGAGTTGTTAATGTACTTGCCAGATTGCCAATATAGTCCTATAATATCATAAGGTTGATACAATCATCTAAATTGTGAGGACAACATATTATCGAGTATTCTTCAAGCTTACGTAGTAGTATTTCCCAGTAACTCTCAACAACAAAACCAAGAGTTGGCAACTGGCAAGGTTCATAATTTAAGATAAGTTTTCTCTCATCCTCGGAAGGAAAAAAAGAAAAAGACATCTTGCAGTTATGCAATTCTTCCTCCAACCCTACCTTACAAACATTGAACAAAGGACCATTTTCAATCATTTTCTCTTTTAATTCCTTACTTATCGCATTACATTCTTTCAATGTGTTTTCTAATTTTATTTTATTTGTCTTAGCTTTGTGCATATTTCTTCATGTACCCAGCTCAATACTCTTTTTTCATTAAGCTCAGTTTGTAGTCCACAATTTTTTCTTCTAAATCCACCCTATTAGAATGTCATATTCTCTGATCCTCAACCATCTTTGCTTTTAACTTCTTAGCCCCTTTATTGAATTTTCTCAATTCATATTTATCATTTCTATGTTTGGTGCATACTTCCTTATGTTTCAGTTTCAACACTTTCCTTTTATCAACTGTAGAATCAAGCTTATTTTATAGCTTTACAAATTCTCCTTGAATATCTATCTTAAAAACATCCCATGAGCATCTATCTTCATTCATCTTTTGTTGTAATTCCTCAAGCCTATCGTTGCATTCCTTCACTTTATTTTCTAGCTCATCTTTTTCTTGAATATATCACTTATCATGGTTCTTACTCAATACTCTTAATCGAAAAAGTTCATTCTTTAGAACTGCTATGGAGTTTTTAATGGTTCCCTTACTTTGTATGAGAAGATCTGGTAATTTTTCTTGGTGTCACTATGCCTTCCATTTCAGCCTCATGATATTAAATAATTGGTGATCAGATTAGTGTGAAGTATGGCTTCCATTTGATTTTTAATAGCCCATATGTTTACCATTTGATTGTTACCAACCCAAACAACCTTGTTGGCGAATTTCAAATCGGCTATTGATTGTGTAAGAACCAATGTGATGTTTTCTACCAATGCTTGTCTTCCTCCCACATGCACTAGTGTCAGTTTTGTGGGGGAACATTACAAAGGTTTCATCCGAAGAATACCATAATAAGAAGATGGGAAATATTATATCATACCCCGTTAATGGGTGTGAAGGTTGATCTTCAAAGGGGTCTAGGGAAGAGGTGCAATGGAAAGCTCTGGATGAAGGATGGATCAAGGTGAATTTTGATGGAGCCGCTAAGGGCAATCCAAGACCCTCAGGCGCGGGGTGTGTGGCAAGGGATGCCAATGGCAATATTATTGCCACCCAGAAGAAAACATTGGGTGTAGGAACTAACAATGAAGCAAAAGTTTAGGCAGCCTTGTTGGGGGTTGATTTGGCAAAGACTTCATGTTGAGAACTTGCATTTGGAAGGCGATTCTCAATAATTGTCAATGTCATTGCAACAGGGAAATTGCATGCATGGCGACTATAGAAGGTGGTTGATATCATTTGGAAGAAACTAAGTCCTTTTCAAAATTTCAAAATTTCACATATATATCAAGAGGGAAATACACTTGCTAACTCATTGTCAAAGTTGGCATATGAGGTGGCAGCGATGTAACAATTGGTGGACGGTGACATCGTGGTGATTGGTTTGAAGTGACGCAAAGGAATGTTTTGAGTTTGCATATGCATCGAAGGATGGAGGACAGGTTTTGCAATAAATAACCCAGAAGGTGGCGCAAGCAAAATTTAAGTACGTTGCTTTTGCACATTCTCCTGCAAGGTACACAGTTCCCAATATACATTCTTTTTCTACAATCTCAAAATCATTTTAAGTGGCCTACAAGAACGGTTGAGTTTGAAGTGTGTGCGAAGGGCAAAGAAGATGGAAGCAAATTTTGTCTTCGGCGCGACGAAGCAGCAAATGGCCTTCAAGGGGGCTCTCACTGAGGAACGATTGAAGAACATTTTTGCTTCAACCCACCCTTTCTTCATCAATATTGTGGTAGGCTCTACTAGGGGTGGAATATGCAGTCTTGGACTTCAAATGGAGGACCATTTCAGATGTGGCATCGCTTTTTTGTGCATAGGGTCTGCACTTTGGGTCCAAAGAGGAGGTGAAGCACATTGTTGAGAGATGAACGTGGCCTGAATTGAGAGTGGGGCTCGATGAAATTTTGCATTTCGTTGTGTTGGGTCGAGGGTTTGTCGCTGCTCAGGGAGATTGGTTGGGTTCCTGGGTTTCATCCATATGTACATTCATTCCTCTTCCATCGAAGCTTGGGGGATATATTGGCACGAAGACTAGAGGCAAGGAGGGCATGGGCCCTGTTGGTGGATTTTGTGTATGATTGGGAGCTCGAGTTGGCAGCTAGTATCCCTCAAAGCCAAATGAATCCTAATTTATTTCGGCTTCGGTTGACAGGTGCGTGGGAAGAAATGGAAAGGCAGAGGCACAAGAGGCAAAGAGCTCAGCGGGGCTATGGTCGTGGAGGTGCAAATGGAGCAAGGGGAGGACAAGGTGGAGCTACTACGCAAGGGAGAGTTCGGACATTTGGACGTGCACCTCGCAGAAATCATGCTCGAGGTTGTGGGTTGCAGGTTGGTGTTCGTGCAAGCAATTCTGAGATGCAAGAGGTTGTTGGAGCTTTTGCCCATGCGACGTTGGGTGGTGATATCATTGTGGTTGGTGAGTCATCGGGTGTTGGAGGCATAGGGGAGTTGGGTGGTTCATCATCCTCCTCGTTGTCGTCTCACCCTTTCCCATGAAGATTTTATGTGTCTGGTCATAGTCTAGTCCTGGTCTGGGGTTTCTAGTATGTAGATAGGAGTAGGGGTACGAGTAAAATCAAATTTTGTTGTGACACACCAGATGTATATGCTATGTTTTGGTGCAAAAGGGTAATTTTGTATAGTCTACCCACCCATTGTTTGTGTATGGTCGTTGTGAAAGTTACCAGGTGGTCGAATTTTTGGTACAATCAAGTAGGGAGTTTGTCTCTGGGTGGAACAGTGAAGGATACATTTCAATTGTAATGCTTTATCATAAATATTAATAAAATAATCTTTTACTGATCAAAGCAAAAATATTATATCATGACCGTTCCCATAGCAGATAGGGAGCTTTCACAAGTTATTCCTTGCTTACAATAATCCATTCTTATGCAACATGCTCTCTCAGGTGGTTGTGCTAGGTGTTTTGTAATGAAATAATATGCTTTGCTTAACCAAAGTACTATAAAAATTCTGCTCATTCATATATAGCATTAGATTTTGGCCTTGAAAGGGACAAAAAAGATTGGCTTAATCATATTGAATGAGATCATTTGTTGGCATGATCCTCCTTTCATTTTCACGAAAGATCCTAGGCAATGAATACAAACTCTTGATTGTTATTTCTGATATCCAAAATGATAGCAAATGTTGCACCTTCCATCATGATGAATTATGGGAGTGTTTTGAATACTAGGACCACTCCTTTGTGCAAAGTCAATTTTGTATTTGAGTAAAGGAACCTACATGTCCTTCATTGCAGGTTATATCTTTCACTTCAATTAGTATCAAGCTCCCCAAGGTGACTATATTCATTTTAACTTCAAGTGTTATGGGATGACAACATGGTGAATGCGTCCATTGTTCTACAATGTCCATGTTGGTCTCTCCAAGAGGTAGCATAACTAATATCTTGCACATCATCATCATGTGGTCCATTCATTTCCATTCCTTGCAAATCATTTTTACATGGATTAATTACTTTCATACCTGAAAATAGGATGGATGTTTCTTGGACACCAGTTGCAATCTAAGTTACCCAGTTTGCCTGTTTTAGGGCCGGACCAAGGTTGGGTTCGAACTGGTACTTGGTTCTGGTCTGGTTCGCCTATGGGTTCGCCTAGGGTTCAAACCCAGGCAGGCTGGTTCGTCCAGGCCGAACCCAGATTGAAGCAGGGTCAAACCCAGGCAGACCAAGTGCGAACCGGGTACATTTCCAATGAGAAACATTCTATAATTTACTGTGGAAAACAAATATTACAGAATTTGAATAAGATCTTTAACATTACAAAACATAATTTGTTGAAGTTCAAATATTTATTACATCAAATTAAACTAGCCCTCAAGATTTCTTCCAGTGAAATTTTTATATCCAATTGCTGATAATGACCCCTGTATGATTAATTGGAAGCTCTCTATAGTGATAAATCATATTTTAAACATTAAACAATATCTTCAATAGATGAAAGGAGTTGCAAGCTCCTTTTTTAACATTTTTCAAGTAGGATGTTAATTACAAACAAACCAGCTCTCGCACAGTGAAAAAGTAAGAAGCATTTGAGGACTTGGAAAGCGAGAATGTTATTGATGCAGCTGATCCCATTAGCATTGGCACTGTTTCTGAATCAACTAATGCCTTTGAAGAAGAAGAAGAAGAAGATTTAGATAATCCATTAGAAGATTGAAACTTAGTATAAAGTTCCACTTGTTGAAAGTCAAAACAATGATACTTGAACTCAATATTATTATTTTGATATTTTGATGTTGATATGATGCTACGATTACAAGTTTATAGTGTTTTTGTTGTTTTTATGATACTATGACATTCTAATCTTAATGCATGCGTCTAGGCTGCACACACACACACACATATACATATGTTTTTGTACTAACGAACCTAAACGAACCCAAACCCCATTTCAAATTTTGTCGTACCGGCAAACCGGTTCTTTGAACCCAAACTTGAACCCGAACCCAGACCGGCAACTTAGGTCGCAATTATTGACACGTCTTTGACAACCAATATTGGCCCTTCTTCTTCTTTGGTTTTAGCAAATTCTTGAGATTCTAATCTAAACTTCTCTTCTACTATAATTTATAATTTTTTTGGATCTTGTTCCTTGATCTTTTCTTGGCCATTTTTCTTATGTATTCATATAGACTTCTTTTGTTGGGGTATTGTTACTCGGGTGCCTCTGAACATCAACAGGAACACAAGATTTTGCATGATCTGACAAACTTTGATATTTGTCAGCATTTTGGGGGCCTCAAGTTCCTACAATAACTCTTGAATAGGGTCCATATATTCTTCCTTTAGTTGATCTTCACTTCTCTTTGACTAGAATATATCCGTCATTTTAGCTTTACCCCACAAGCTGGCAGGATTGCTGCTCTGATGCCATTTGTAATGTGTCTCATTCTAGAACATTTCTTATTTTTGCTTTTGGAAAATAAATCTAACTCAAAATAATAGTTGCATTATATTCTCCTTAAATGATTCTCCCTAATATCAACCCAAGTTAGTAGTTTTCATCAACCAACTTACTAAGAGGAACTAAAGCGTTTTGTCCTTTAAATCTCTGAGTTTTCCTTGAAGGGGTTTCGTCCTCCTTGGCTGTAATATTCACTTGCAATAAGTCATAATATTGATTCCTAAAGTTGATGCCTTTTTCTCCTAGATCCACCTTCCTTACAAAACTCACCTTTTATCATAGGACACAACCCTGCATATAGGTTGTTTCAAAGAAGCAAAATAATCTGCAAAAAATCGCGATTATACCCAATTAATTGTGAATCGTGGAGCCAGCCAATTTTTTCCCCGAAAAATTGTTGAACCATTTTTCAATGATTTTTTGCATTAAAATTGTGTTAAAATTCACAAAATAATGGCAAAAAAGAAGGGAAAATCATATTGCAAAAACCTGCTAAACCCTTCAAAAACTCATAAAATTACAGGATAGCTCAGAAACAAGGCCAATTCTGGATGGAACTTGGCATAGAATCAGCATGGAAACAATTTGTTATATCATCCCTTACTTTTCTTTCCAACCTAGAAAACTATTTGGCGTATTTGATGACTGCCCTCTTAAAAAGTTAATTGAATATTTACCTATGTAATCAGCAATATAATATTATTTTCTACAATTCATGGGTTAAACTCTATTTTATTTGATCTTTATCTCTATGCTATGGAAATGCCTTTAATTTTTAAACAAGACGTAGTCTTTGTCTCTTTTTCTACAATTTTATTTGGTACTTTAAATCCGATTATGTCCTGATTTTTTCAAAAAATCTTATACTTTTGGTTTGCCGATTTATTCCCCAAACGACTTTTGTTGCTATGGCCGTCATTTGACCATTCATAACTTGACTTTAGTTAGTGTTAACTAATCTTTTAACGAGTGCTTCCTTAAATATCTTCTACCTTGCAATCTTCTCCCAAGAGCTTTTTTCTAAATGACCTGATCTCTTTTAATTTGCTATATTGTTGTCTTTTAGCACCTAAAAAATGTTTACCTTTGTCTTTATTATGGCTGAGGTGTTTTTTCTTATTTGGCGTCATATTCAATTTATTTTGCTTTCCTAAGTGAATTCCTCTAATGTGTCTGGATTAGATTCATGTTGTAATGGTGTGCTTTTAATTTTCCTTAAGACCCATGGGAGATGTATGAGGGAGCATTGGGCTGATCTTGTTCTATTTTCAAGGAGGGGGCATTACAATATACATTTTTTTTTTGGTAGGTAAATACTAAATAGCTTAATTTATTAATAATAATAATTTATGATTTACATCAAGTATCAAAATGTAAAAGTCTAGAACTGATATAAAAGTACGAAAGTTTGCAACCTTCAACTACCTAGAAACCCACATCTATGGCTACCCACATGATTTCAATACATTTATGGCCATCAACAACCACATCACCTCAAAAAACAATGACTAATGTGATTCAGTCCCCTGCTACAAAATGGGATCTTCCTAAATTCATTACAGCAAAAATTACACGGAGTTGGCAAACCAAAAAAACCTGGGCACTACATTGGAGGGTTTGAGGGACTTGGGTCTGCTAGAGCTTCCCTCCTCACCTGGACCCTGCCAGCAATCACACGTACTCTACATTGGTGTCACCCCTCAAGAAGCTCGGCTCGGCCACCACCTCGCCTCGCATTCCACCTTCGACCTCTCTATCGATTTCTTGGCCCGTCCCTCCTCCTGTGTAGCAACCACCTCTCAGTGCCCTCCATTAGTCCACAGCTTGGTGTGTGAAGATAGTCTTGTTGAAATTTTCCTTGTCCAAGCCAGAATTGATGACTCACTCCCAATCCTTTGTGTATCGGCACATTACTTTCCACATATTTTTTGCTGCAGTGTTCTTTGCAACCCTATTCTCAATAGCATAATAGAACAAGAATAGGTGGAGGTGCATAGAGTGCCCTAGCACATGAATCCATATCCCTTGTTAAGTGTAGAACCCAATTCTCGGCTCTACAACTCAAAGAAATGTCTCAAGATTCTTCCTTCATTCTTCACGTACACACCTCAACATAACCCTGCGAACCATAGCCACATTGTTGAATTCAAGTCCCCATGCACAAAAAAGAGATGAGATGTTGGTATTGATCCACCATTTGTATTCATCTTGGAGGAAATCAATAACCAACAGCCCACACACCATCCTGAGGAAGAAAGGGTCATCAGTACTGAACACGTTCTTGAGTCTCTCCTCAGACACTTCACCCCAAAACGCCATCTACTATTTCGTAGAATCAAGATTAAAGCTTGCCTCGATTCTTTACTTGCTCTGTGAATTGCTACCTTCTCCAATGCAAAAAGAAAACCATCAGAAGCTTTCTGAGGACGCAAATGATCTGATGGTGTGAGCATTTACTCCCCGTCCTTTCCACATTCTCAAAACTCCCACCGCCTTTTCAAAATTTATTTTGCGTCCCATCCACACATGCCACTCCTTCAATTAATACGATTGCTATTACCATATACAATCATTCCATGTCAGCCAAGTCACATCCACTGATCGACAAACCATGTCAGCATCCACCTATTTGTTGGGTTGGCACTTGTGATGCCAACTTGGAGAGTGTGTCAACCATCATATTCCCTTCCCAATATACATGAGATTTTGAAATTGACAAATTCGCCCAGTTTTTTCCTGATTATGGATATAATCTTATCGATTTTCCAAACGTGGGATTTGCCTATGGCAATTGTGTTGACAATTATCTGAGAATCACCCTCCAAGTGAAGTCACTCCACATTCATTGACTTCGCCAATTCAATAGCCAATAATGCAGCCTAGGCTTCCGCTTCATTATTGGTTACATTCTCCAATTTTTCGGATTCAGCTGCAATAATATTCCTCGAACTATCCCTTGCAACACAGCCAACACCTGATGGGCCAAGGTTTCCCTTGGATGCCCCATCGAAATTAACTTTCACCCACCCTTCAGGTAGGGGTTCCCAAACAACATCTTCCCTTCTTTGTGTTAATGTTTTGAACCAAAATAGCAAAACCAAAGAGCAAATATCTTATACAAAGCACAAGAACAAATAGACACATAGATTTACCCTAGGAAAACTCTCCTACTCGAGGGAAAAACCCAGCCACACCCAAAAGAATCCTTTATTGAAAGCTCAAACACTCTGAGTACAATAATCTCAAGCTTCATCTGCGATAATCTAATCAATGATTGTTAACACTTAACAATCAAGGAGTATGCCTTTTAAAAGGTCAAGCAACACATGCTTTGCATATGTAGTACATATAATACTTCATATATCTCCTAGATACTAATGATAAAAGAAAAATGACTCACCCACTGTAATGATTACACATAGATCATATACAGAATTAAACTGTAGCAGACACAGAGCTTACTATAGCAGAGATACAATACTCTCAATAGTCACAGAAAAAAGATATCTCCTTTTTTTACGAAGTCGCACCAAATTCCGCTAAAAGAAGCCCGACACCCTAAATCATCCAACATACTAGACACGACACCAAAAAAATGACTAAGTCGCTGAAAGCTGAAGGGACATCACCGTTACACTTGATGAGTCAATGGTGGTTACAATAAGAAGACGATTGGAATCCTCAAGTGACGCCACATCCATGCGGGCATGAGCAGGAAACCCATAACATTATGAACGGCATTTCCACCCAAGCTAGGTGCTCGATGACACTTGTACATAATCTTCAATAATACATGGCAGTAATAGTTACAAAAGAAATACAATACATCTTCAAGACATATTAAGCAATATACATAGAGACTACTGAGAGGAAAACCAAGAAGGTGAAGAGTTATCATCACAACAACAACCATCACCAATAACAAGCGCATGAAGGCAACAGAGACTTCTGAGAATGAATATAGCAAAGAAGGAATGAACTCATCAACACCAATAGAGTAACAATGTCGCTGCAAGGCATAGCAATGAAGGAAAGACTCAACATCACCGAACTAAGAAAGCTTGAGAGCACGGAATCATTAATCAAGAAGTATGCACAACCATCGCACGTAAACATGATATCTCCTGCTGCTACAAAAACATTAACACTTTGTTTGATTGGATCAGCCCGAGAAAGCCCATTAATAGGCCTATATTTGAGAAGGTTCCAACTCCTTTGTAAGACAACATCAACTTGACTGAAAGGATACTTGGATTTTGTGATGCACATGTTGTATTGATGAATTCTGATATACTGCTTTCAATTCATAAACACAGCCACTCAGTTGATTCCTTCTTACCTTGAAAGATCCGGCGATTTCACTCCTTCCATACCTCCCAAATTATAGTTGACGGACAAATTTGCCAAATACTAGAAAAGGCTGATTTGTACTTGGGGTCATTCCATGCTTGAAACATTTCCTTTATTGTTACTAGGAAAGCGCTCTACATACCTAACTTGCTCAACACATAGTTCCAACATGTGTTGGTTGTCTCACATTGTCACAAGAGGTGATCAATGGTTTCCTCCTTGTTTCTACAAAGTACACATTCAAATGGCCTGTGATATCCATAGCTCATCACACGTTCACCTGTAAGAATTCGACCTTTGCATGCAAGCCAAGGAAAGGTGCCAGCTTTAGGCAGTGTTTATACCAAAAGAGGTCAATTGGTTCAAGTGCAGCACACTCAACATTTTCAGCCAACTTGTATCTGAGCTTGACCGAGTAATCTCCCTGCTTGGACCCACACCAAATCAAGTCATCCCTATCAAAATATAAGTCTTGTTGACCATTATTCTTTTCAATTCTGCGATTTCAGCCTACTCTAGATTTATGTTCGTGCCCTCCTTCCATTTCTACCCACCACCCTCCTTAACAGTATAATCAAAAACTTTACATCCCCATCTTGCAATAGTTTTATCTCGTAGAGCAGCATGTTGCTCCCCTTCGTAAATCATAGGGTATCCCTCAAAGGAGTCTTCCCAGAAATTAGCCTTCTCGCCATTTCCCAACCTCCAAGTGAGGTGGCCAGTGATTAGGTGCCTACACGACAACATGAAATTCCAAATAGAAGATCCCTTAAGCGAATCAAATATAGTCAATATTCTATCGTTTTCATGACTGTCTAAATATTTGCATGCCAAAATTTTAGCCCATTTCTGTTGCGGATTCATGTACATTATCCAAATGAGTTTTGCACCCACAGCTTCATTCATCAAATTCCATCTTTTGATTCTACCCCCCCAGCATTCTTTGATTTGCAGATTTGATCCCATGCTACGAGAGGAATCTTATCTTGTCCCTGACTACCATTCCAAAAAAAATTCCTCATCTTCTGCTCAATTACCTTACTAATTTTGGTAGGAAGTTTCATACACATCATATAGAATAGATGGGCATTGTCGAGATGATAGTTTTCAACATCATTACCCATCCAGCAGATGATAACCATCTACTTTTCTATCCTTCCATGCTTCCAATGCATCAATCAAGGAGTTTCACCCATAGACCTTCTCTGCTTGCACCCCCAAACAAAGTAAGGCCCAAAAATCTACTCGGCAATCTACCCACTTTGACTTGTAGGATTCTACAGATTGCATGTTTTTTCCTATTATCAGTATTGAAAAAAATCACTTCTGATTTATGCCAGTTAATAGCTTGACCAAACATCTCACAACACATACCAAGAGTCCTTTTCATGCATCTGGCTTCTCTCAATGAGGCCTCTCCCATCAGGAGAGTGTCGTCAACAAATTGTTGATGTGATGATGGATCCATGCCTGGAGCTATACATATTCCTTTCCATTGGCCTTCCTCTCACCGTTTTGAAATCAGCATACCTCACCGTTTTGAAATCAGCATACCAAGGAATTTTGCCATGATGATGAATAGGGTAGGGGAGATGGGTTCTCCCTGCCTTATGCCTCGGTTGGATTTGAAGAAGCCTTCTGGACTCCCATTTACAATGACAGAGAATCTCAGTGTGCCAAGACAACTTCTCACCCAAGCAACCCATCGTTCTGCAAAACCAAAACTATTGAAATATAGCTTCGTTCGTGTATAAGTATGTTGATGATCATAAGCACATTCATACATACATACATACATACATATATATATATATATATTATTGTTATTATCGGCATATTATAAAACAGATCGAATGCATTACTTATTGTTGAAATGAATCGCACATTGTGCGATATATATATATAAGAGAACACAGTCATAATACCATCATGGACTGTAATGTTATTACAGCCACGATAGTCATCGTGTAATTGTAATAACATTACAGTGCATGATGATATCGTGCCTCCTATTGTGATTTAAGATACGACTCAGATCGTATTCAAACATGGTTATCGTGCAATATATTATCAGATATACTACGCATTATCGTGGTTGATTAATTGTTAAGATAACTAATATTAAACGTAGGGTCATGACCCTAAAAGGCAACTGCCTTGTTTGGTCATGACTCTACATATTAATATATATACTTATCGGTATTGTGGAATCAATCAATCACAAAGGCAATTGTATTCTACAGCAGCATATTGATTTCTAAAGTAATATAATTCAATCTTCTGATCCAAATATTCCTTAACAAAAACACCTTAGTATTTGATATAAAAAAGTTCTATTAACATGATCATACGCTTTCTTGATGTCAAGCTTGACAAGCATCCTTTCTGTTTTAGCCTTTCTGACTGAGTGTGTCGCTTCATGTGCAATGATGATGCCTTCAACAATTAACCGACCAGGGACCAAGCCACTTTGTTCCTCATATATTAGTAATGGTAGAATGGGTTTGAGTCTATTCGCCATTACTTTGGTAATAATCTTGTATACTACATTGCAGAGCGAGATCGGTCTGTAGTCCTCAAAGGTGCCAGGTGTTTCCTTTTTTGGAACCAAAGTAATAAAAGTATTATTGATATCCTTACACATATATGCATTTGCTCGTGACTCGCCAACAACCTCCCACAAATCAACCTTGATAATTTCCCACGCTTTCTGGAAAAAACTAGCTGGAAAACCATTGGGCCCATGACCTTTCTCCCCACCAAATGAGAACAGGGTAGTCCTCACCTCCTTCATGGAGACAAGCTTCACTAAATCTTTGTTCTGCTCCTCACTTACACATTTGGGAATAATGTGTTCAATTCCTTCCAAGGCTGATTCCTGACATGGATCCTTGTTTAGAAGATTGGAAAAATACTTTACCGCTTCCTTGTTTATTCCTTCCCTGTCAAATACGCTTGCTCCATTCTCATCTTTGATATGGCTGATTTTGTTCTTCATGCATATGGCTCGTACAAAGGAACGAAAAAAATTAGTGTTCTTGTCACCTGCCTTGAGCCAACATTCTTGGCATTTCTACCTCCAAAACAGTTCTTCTCGAGCCAGGATTTCAGATAATTCCTTCAATAACTCATTTTCAGCGTGGAAGTCAAAATCAATCATTCCAAGCTTGATCACCTTGGCATTTAGAGTTTCCAATTGTTTACCAATTCTTTCCTTTTCTACAAAAACATTTTTGAATTGAGACTTGTTATGTTATTTCAATTAGGATTTGATGTGTTGAAGTCTTTTGAAAAAACAAAATGCTTTGGTGTCGAACACAGGAGGAGCATCCTTCCACCATTGGCTCACCATGGGAAGCAAGTTCAGATCTTGGAACCACATTGATTCGAATTTGAGAGGGGATCGAATTGGTGTAGTATCATCCTGATAGTATAGTACCATAGGGTAGTGATCCGATCCTAAAAATAGTAGTATTAAGCTTTCAAAAATGAGAGAACTTTCCTCCCTGGATCCAACAACAAAAAATCTATCTAATTTTTCAGCAATGTTAGTGAAATCTTTCCTTCAATTAGTCCATGTAAAATTGTCATCCTTAAGCTGGATTTCTTCCATCCTATTGTTGAAAATAAAGCTCTGAAAATCATTTTGGACTGCACTCAAAGGTAACCTTCCCCCTCTCTTGTCTGAGGACCATCTTGTGGCATAAAAGTCACCTCCTAATATAATCAGGTTCTTCTCCAAATTCTAAAGTTGTAGACCAATCTTAGTCCATAAGTTCTTGTATACAATACTCATTGGTCCGAAGACATTCACCAGAAAGGTCAGTTACCCAGCTAAAGAATCAACCTGTAAAAGCTATCATTTGATATCTTTTTGGATTTCAAAGACTCTGAAATTCTGAGGGTTCCAGAGGACAGCCAATCCCCCAAATGCACCCTTAGCACTGGCACACAATCCTTCCCAACTTCTCCACATTCGTAGCATACTTGCAAATTCCTCATGACTCAATTTAATTTCCTACAACATAACAATATCTAGTTTTTTCCTGATCAAGCGTCATTTGTCAGAGGCATTGCAGCCTCTGACATTCCACGATAAGGTTTTCATGGCTCCTTGGGAAGGGTAACGCCCTTCCCAAAATGTAGCTTCATCTGACCCTTGGCACTACCTGCCAATTCAAGCTTCATTCTATTTGATTTTCGTCCCCTTCTATGCTTTTTTTGTTTGCATTTGACTTACTTATCTCTTTTCACTGATATCCTCCTCATTTGTATTGAAGTCGCCTTTAGACCATGACAAACCCAGCTGGTGATTGCTTCTATTCTGTTCAACTTCTCCATAAATGGGGCTTCCTTCATCATTTATCTCATTTATGCTGCAGGACCTAGGGGATTTATTGTGTATAAGAGGGCTCTTATAAATTATCCTGTAGCAAATTGATGGAATTTATCCCCAGGTCAACCCTTTGGTCCCTCTCCTCGTCCAGACCAGCAATGGAAGGCATGATGTCCTCAACAAAATCCTTCCCCGGCCTTACAAATTTGGCAGGAGAGTGGAGGATGTCCATGCAAATTGTATGTTCATGTTGCAGGACTAGGATGGCTTCACTTCCTTCAGCATAAGCATGATGGTAATCTTTGCTTGGGCGTAGAGGGAAGGCACAACATTCTCACCATGGCATCGGTCGACTTTAGGACCACACCATCGCGAGAAAGCTCGAGCATCTTTTTGGCAATGTCTCCCAAAGGTTGTGCTTCAATATTCTCTGGTATTCCAAGTACCCCCTCAACACAAAGCCCATCATTTCCAATGTTTGAGGTTTGACCTTGACAGAGATTCATGGGAATTCCATGTTGGGGTTTCGGTGTAGAGGGATTGACGTTCGTCTTTTGCAACACACTCTTCTCCTAAAGGCGGGTTTCTTCTTCTCCAACTTTTAACCCTGGAGCATCAGCAACAACCTCCTCTTGTTGTTGCTTAGCAACATGTTCTTCAATCATAGAGATGATTCTCTGAACCAAAGCTTCATGCACACCAAGTTTTCCTTTCTCTGATTTAGAGCATTGCCATGTGTGCCCATAAGCTTTGCACACCTTACATTTTTCCAATGTTTCCTTTGCCTCAATGCTTTGCTTCCAGATTCCAACATGAGTCTCGAGGTCAACATATTTTGGGAGTGCCTAAGATGGGTTCCAACAAATACAAATCTTGGCATACATGTTGTAGTCTTTTTTCTCAATACCCTCCCCAACTTTAATAAACTTCCCTAGCTTGTTTCCTATAACCTTCATGGTGTCTACATCCCAGTACTCAAATGGTAGGGTATACAATCAAATTCAGATGGGAACTTCGTCTACTTGGGCATTCAAAGGGTTAAAATTTGGCTCCCAATCTTTGATGAATACTCCTTGCCCACACATCATGTAAGGACGGTTGTTTAGTATCCACTGCTTCACTTGTCCTGTTTCACAAATTATCAGAAAAAAAGCATTTGGTAGGGTTTTGATTTCTATCTTGAAAGGCCAAGTATCTTTACACCAACTAATTATTTTGCTCATCGTTGGCCACTCCCCCGCCCATTTCATAAACAACCCCTTTTCCTTCAGCTAGTTTACTGAATCATTCCAAACATCATTATCGACATTGATTGCTATAGAGGGACCATCGGCAATAGCGAGACATACCTTAGATTGGGGATCATGGGTGTTGTTCTTTTTCTGAATCAAAGCATCATCATTTCCTTTATGTTTTGCTCCATCCTACTTGTCCCACTCCAAAAGTTTCCCGTAGTCGTGTCCCATCTTGGATCTATGCCTTTTAGAAGTTGATGTTCTACGAAAAACCCTAAGCAGCCTACTAGTTTCTAGCCCAACTCGACCAACAAAGGAAAACTCACTTGGCTTTGCGCAAGCAAGAGGTTTTCAAGGCGAAAATGTGTGGGTATTATGTGGACAAACAATAGCCAAATCCCCCCATGTCCTCCAACGGTTTCCAAACCCTACAAATCCCCTCCAATGGTCCCTTGCTCTTCCGCCCCTCATCATTCATTCCTCCTCTTTTCGCTTTACTTAATTGCATTTAGATTGTTACGGTATACATATATTACTATATAAGAAACTAGCTATTTATACAAATGAAAAAATTATTGATGAATATATGTGTATGTATGTGTATACATATCTGCATGTGTATGTGTGTAAAAATATGCAAGTAGGTATTTTAAGAAGATGTATATAATGTTGTATTGCATATATATACATGTATGCATTAAGTATGCGTAAAGACCACACAATTAATAATGCCAAAGATATAAACAAATCTGAAAACGTGCAAATAAGAGCACCTAAAAATCTAAATCTAAATAGTAAATCAACAGGGAAATTAAGGGCAGAGGAACTAATGGAGAGAGCTAAGACCGCGTGCTAGAAACACAAGTAAATTTATAGTAGTGCGATTTTATATGATCTTTTGTAAATTGAAAGTGTAGAAGATCAACATCTGCAGCATTATCGGTTTGGAATTTACAGATGCCTTGGCAGAATGTCTGTAATTAAAAACAAAGCCAAGAGGCCAGTTGCATGGAGAACTGATAAGGAAATCATTTGACACTCCATGAACCAGATCTCAATGTTGCTAAACAAGAACAGAGATTTACAGTGCAGAAGAACTCTTCAAAAAGATATAGGTGTTTCTTAAGAGCTGGAGTAGTTCGTTTTTGCTAGAATGAATCTCAACATAATATTAATAATAATAGCCGACTCCGAAAGGTAATAAGAGATTCATTAGTCTCATTGAGATGCATTTTAGAAATAATTTTATTGATCCCTTTGGACCCGTTTCCAAAAAAATCCAGTGCTGAAGTATGTGAATGCAAGAAGAAGCATGTGTACATAAAAAAAATAACCAACTTTGAAGACAAATGAGAATTTTATTAATTCTCTTCAGATACATTTTCAAATTAATTGTTTTGGACTTATTTAGAGTCTTTTTGTAGTTCAATTGATAGAAAGAAAAGTAAAGTAAATGCAAAATGAACCAAAGCAGCCTTGAATTGAACTAATTCTTTTTAAATTAAAGTGTTATATCCATTAAAAATACTATTTTTAGTTTTTCACAGAAATGGTAGGATCCCCAACTCAAACTCTATTAAGACACAGTGAGAAAGATTGAACAAATTAAAAGATAGTATCAAAATCTCCTTAAAAAATTCAATTCTGAAGGACATTTACAACCAATTGAAAACTTACATCTTGCGAAGAAGTCTTGAGCCAACTTGGTGGGGTTCTCTTGTAAGGCAGAGCCGAAGAGGAAATGCCTTTTCTGCTCAAAAGTCACTAGTAAGAGCCCATTAAACAACCTTACATTGATGTTAATTTCATTGCAAAACAGGTTGGCAAAAATAACCTGTTTAAAATCTTCACATATTAATGTTGTTTTCATTGCATAACAGGTTGGTAAAGACATACCCGCGACTGTGCATGCGCCCCATGATGAGAGTGATGACCGATCAGCGAAGCTATTACAGTGGAGACGCTTGCGCTGTTAGGTTTGAGGTTTAAGATTACCCTCCGCAATTAATATCAATGACCGATTCTCCAATATAATTTTGCCCTAAGCCATTTTAAAATGTTTTTGTTCATTTAGTACGCAACCCAAATATCTTGAGGAGGTTCCATATGGCTACTTGCTTACCTAGTTTTTTTTTTAAGCTGTTATTTATTTATGTTTTAGGAGATTTTTTTAATAAATTAGTTATCTTATGATTTTATTTTTATTTTTCTTTAGAAATGTTGTCATATCTTTTTTTCTATTGAAAATATAGAGTCAACTAAGTACAATCGAGATATATATCAAGTTTCTGACTGACTGTCAAAACTTTATAAAAGTTTTGCAAACCGAATATTTACAATCAGCATATGGGTTGAAGCCATTCCATTAACATTAAACTTCAAAATCCCACCTGAAAGATATAAAACTAGACAAAAACAAGACTAAGCAAAATGGACAATTCAGTCCCAGCCTTTCTCCTGCTAGCCTTCTTCATTGATACTTTGATTGTACTCATTAGATCTCCATTGATCCTCACTGTTCTCTATGTCTCTTTTTGCTGCATTGATATCATTTCTGCTAACTAGATCATTCCTCCTGGTACTATCATTATAGCCCTGAGTTTCTTGAGTGATGGGATTTGATGGACCACTATTATTGTGTTCTTCATTTATGGGGTTATCTATGTTTGTCAGTGCAGGAACACTAACACTTTGTATGTCTTTGGCGATCAATATCATAGCCCCTTCCTTTAACAAACTTTGGAATCTCTCTCTTGGAACTTGGATGGCGGCAGTTACCTGTGACATGATATAGAAATATGTGAGTTTAGAGTTAAACTCAGTAAGATCCCTCCTCTTTGCTTGGAAGATGTCCTCATTTCTTTGTTTCCAAATAAGCCATAGAACTTCAGTAGTAAAGGTAAGCCAAAAATCATTAAGCTTGTTGTCAAAAGCCTCCACATACCTAGCCAAAATTTCATGCCAAGACAGCCCCAAAGTATTATTCCACATGACATTATTACCAAAAAAAGTAGACCAAATGTTAACAGCCCATTGACAACCAAAAAATAAATGCTCATATGATTCAACACAATTGCAAAAAGAACAAAAAATGGTTTTTTTGGAATCTTGAGACACAAAAGACTCAATAGCATGCTTTTTCAATAAAAAATCCATTTGAAACAAACTTTTTTGGGCTCAACATGAGAATGCCATAACAACTCAAAGACTAAATGCCACTTATTGCAAGACCAGTTCAAGCCCTAGGCTTGATTGATTTCATTAAAAATGCTATCATTATAATTAAGCATCTTATAAATTTGTTTGCAAGAAAAGTTACCAAATAGATTACCATATTTCCATTTAATGTATCCAAGGTTTTGGGCAGCATTAATATAGTGGCTAGGAAACCAATTACCCACTGCCTTTGTAATTAGTGTATATGTTTTTTTCTGAGAGGGAGGAATATCAAACTTGCTGCTTAATTCTACCTAGAACAAGATTTTGTTATCAACCAATATATCACTAATGAGGAAAATACCTTTATTATGCTAACTCTTAGCTAAGCAACATTGAGTAAGGGCAAGGGGCTTATCATTGAGGTATATTCCCCACCAAATTGATCTCTCTAGTACTGAAAAGTAAGGATTTTTCCCTATAGCATTTCTAGAACATAGGAGTGGCTTAACACGTCTCCATGCCTTCCATAGAACAGTGAAGACTTTAGATCCAAAGATCCTCGCATCAAATTCTCCTAATAAGATATCAAGAAAGGGAACATTATTCCAAGATTTCCCTTTTTTAATGGTGGAGTTGACAATATTATTTCTAATCAAAATTTTCCATGGCTCATTTCCTGAAACTGCCTTAATGATCCATTTGGAAGCTAGTGCCATACCTTGCTTTTTAAGATCTTTTATTCCCAGACCTCCCTGTATTCTTGGGGTGCAACGCCACTCCCACTTAACATTATGTCTTTTCCTGTTTCCAATACCATCCAACCACAATACATCTCTAAGAATTTTTTCTAGCTTATTTGTTTAGTGGTTAGAAAACAACCAAGTTGAAGCATAATAAATGGCATGAGATGATAGTACCTTTTGAAAAACTGGCAATTTTCCTACTAGGGATAACATATGTGTTTTCCATTTCATGTGCTTCTTTTCAATTTTTCTAAAGATCTAATTCCACATTTCATTAAGAGATGGATCAAGAGCAAAAGGTATACCCAAATATCTGACAATAGAGTTGGGCCCAGACCAGTGCCACCCTTTGTTACATATCCAAGGGGGAGGGGTGTTGTCCCAACCAAGAATAATAGATTTGTGAGGGGATATCTTTACTCCAGATGCTTCACAGAACAACTGGATCGTACAAACAATTCTATCAAAATTATGCTCTGAGAGTTCAACAAAAAGTGCAGTGTCATCAGCAAACTGTTCAATGAGCGAGTCCTCTTTATTGGGAAGAGAGATACCTTTGATAGGGGGGCCAAACTCAAATGCTTTAAGAATGTATGACATAGCATCAACAATAATCACATATAGGGCAGGGGCAAGAGGGCAACCATGTCTGATAGATCTACCAAGGGGGATGGGATCAGAAAGTTCTCCATTAATCTCAATAACTATATTAGAATCTTTGAGCAATATCTTTACCCAATTACAGAAGTAATCTAGGAAGCCAAATTGTTTTAGCATAACCAGCACAAAATGACATTCAATTCTGTCATACGCCTTTTCAAAGTCTAGAAGAATCATAGCAACATTCTAATTGTCTACCTTAGCCCAATGCATTGCCTCCCAACTGGTGATTAGATTTTCGAGGATAAATCTACCTTTGATAAATCCAGTCTGAGTTACTAAGATAATGTCATTTAAAACCTCAGAAATCCTTTTAGCCAATAGCTTAGCTATCACTTTATAAGAAATATTTAGCAGAGTGATTGGTCTCTAGCTTTTTACTTGGGTTTTATCTCCTTCTATAGGGAGAAGCTTGATTAAACCTTTGTTGACATTTTCTCCCAAGATCCCATTATCCAAAACATATATGTATAGATCAAAGAGTTCAATAGAGATCCATTCCTTATAAGTTTTGTATAATTCAGCAGGTAGGCCATCAATGCCTGGGGATTTCCCATTAGCTAGAGACCTAATTGCATCTTCTACCTCTTGTATGGAAATTTCCTTCCCCAACATGTCTCCTTGTTTCTTGTTGACCTTTCCAGGAATGACACTAATGCATTGTTCCATACATAACTAATTGCCCTCATTATGTTCAGTTGTGAAAAGCTTTTTATAGAATTTAACAAAAGTTGCCATGATCTTTTGATTATTGGTGTTGAATCCCTCCTCAGTCTGAATACCATTGATTTCTTCTCTACACTGTTTGGCTCTAATGATGTTGAAGAAATATTTAGATCCCCTCTCACCTTCCTTGATCCAGTTGACCCTAGCTCTAATTTTCTGACCTTGAATTTTATATTGCTAGATGGTTCTAAGTTTCCCCTTGGTGTCAATCAATTCTCTTTCTAGAACCAAATCACCACCCTTGCTTTGGAGCTCAATCTCAGTTTTCAAGAGGTTGAAGTTGAGGATCCTTTCTTCTAAGTTTATGTCCTTGGCTTCTTTGGTTCCTATGGTTTGACATAGGTTTCTCAAAGCATCTACTAACTGGTCCCACTTATCAATAGGTGAAGAGTCTGTAGACCAAAATTTAGAGAGGATAGTAATCATCCTAAGAGCATTCAAATTGTCATCATTGCTGAGCATGGAGATATTTAGTTTAAAAAGATGTCTCTTAGAGTTAATCCTAGATTGATCTTCTTGGCCTTTGCTAATAATGCATGAACTGATGGGAGAATGGTCAAACATGCTTGCAAGATAGACACTAATGGGATAGTGACCTTGGTTATGGACCATTCCAAGCTCAAGCTTGTTAATGTATACTCTACGAAGTCTGCAATAGATTCTGGATTTATTGACCTGATTATTACACCATGTGGACCACATTCCTTCATGACTGCCTTTGAGACCCTCTAATGGATCATAAATAGCAAAATGTCTCTTGAACCTAGTCCAGAAGAAATATTCGTTGCATTTCCATTCAAACCTCCCTCCTCCTGATTTATCCCTTGGACATTCAATCATGTTGAAGTCACCACCAAAGGTCCATGCAGCATTGGGAAGATTGACAGTTAGCCACTCCCACAATTTGGCTCTTTTTGTATAATCATTTGAGGCATAGATATTACAAACCCCTATAGTTTTATCTTTACAATTAAGAGTAATCTATAGTGCCCTATTGCAAGGTGATAACCCATTGGCAATGATTTTGTCACTCTGTGAGGGGTTGATTATGATTGCTACTGCCTCCTTGCCCCTATCATGGTCTGAAAAAAAGCATTTAGAATTGCCCCAAATGAATTTTAGAACATTAAAAGCCTGATATCCAGTAACTTTAACCTCTTGCAGACAAATTATGTCTTTTCCTTTTAGGTTACTACACCATCTTCTAACAATATATTTCCTCTATGTCATTTCCAGTCCTCTAACATTCTAGCTGTGAATTTTTACCTTCATCGCTAACAAATAGAGGGTGTCGTGATCTTACATAATCTAGAGAAATAATCCAAGATCTCATTCCCCTTAGTCTTGTTAACTCTATCTTTAGCCTTCAAGCTATTGCTTCTATCATATGTCTTTCTTTTCTTCTTTTTAGAAAGGACTTCAGTAAATCCATCATTAATAATAGTTGAATCAACAATGGGTTCAACATCTGGCTGCCTCTTAGTGCTCTATGGTAAAGGTATGGCCAGTGTGGAGTCATTCCTATGTTCCAAAAGAGGGTTGGAGATTGAAGTAGAATTGGTTTCCTTAGTAGCAGATTTAATCTTATCCAAAGCAATCTGTTGGGCATTCTTTTTATTGGCATTATCATCATTAAATTTCTCTATGGGAACCGGGATATAATGAGGAATAACAAAGATCTTCTCTCTGGGTTCAGAATTAGGGTTAGAAGAAGGTCTAACCTCATACTCTTCCTCAAACAAAGGATTATTTAGGGCAACAAAAATATCAGCATGGGTATCAACAGTACCATTATCTTGTTTAGGGTTTTGATGGCTACCCTCAGAATTAGCAGCATGGAATTCGTTATAGACATTTTTTAGCAACGGGCAGTCCTTTTTATTATATCCATTCAACTTGCAATAAAAACATGCTCCAATGTCTCCAAGTCTAGCAACCTTCCACATCAAAATTTTATCTTCAAACTTCAAAGAAATATTATATGGGAATGGGACTCTAGGGGTCGGGGAAAGAAGAATATAGGCATTAAGATGAGGAAGGGTAATATTGGTTTCTTCAATTTTCAAAACAAACCCAAGGGGCTTAAGCATGTGAGGTAAGAAAGGCCAAAATTTTGGGTGAACTCCTTTGAGTTCCAACCAAAACGGAGAGGCCTGTGAGACTACATCATCAAGATTCCCTTTTGGGGACCATGGTAGGGCTCTAAACATCATCTGCCCAACATTCCAAAAGCTCTTACTCAAAAAAATTTCCTTCATTGAATGGTTTTTAAAGAAAACCACGAAGAGTTCTTTTTAAACCATTCGACTGAAACTAACAATAATACCAAGTTTTTTACCCCACACATTATTTATCCAATCATCAAGAAATTTACATGCAAGGAGAAACTTTACATCCATACACACAAAGAAAACTGCAACATTCTTAAGTCTATTTTGTTCTTCTTTGATAGCATACACGAGAGCCCAAAAAACAACACACCCAAACACAAAGAGAAAAAAAAGAAAAAAAGGAGAAAACAAACTACAAAACCCAAGGACAAAGAACCAAAAAGCAAACACAAAGAGCCTAAAAACAATAAAAAGCAAACCCAACATGAGGAACACCTGCAGGATGGGACACGAAGCACATGGGAGAAGGTGCCCACTTGCAAAGCGATCCTCAATCCAATCTTTGGCTAGCAAGTTTTTCAATGTTGTCATATCTTCTGAAAATTTATATATTAATTTATTCTTAATATATGTGAAAATAGGTAATAGGAAAATATATTAGTAATTGCATCTTGGTGTGCAAATTTTTATACATTTGTCTAGTACACGAGATCAATTGGTAGAGAATTTAGAAAATAATGGTGTTAGTAACAAAGGTTTAAATGAGCAGTGATAGTTTCAAATCATTGTGATATTGCTATCAAGATTCAACTATGTGGTTTTTTTAGTCAAACTCATTGACCCATGTTTCATGAGTAGTGGTTCACATGAACCCATCTCTCATGAGAATGAATGGAACACTTAGCACTCATTGCATCTAGGTGATGCTCATAGAGGTGAAGCACCGAGACGTCCCAGGAGGTCACTCATCCTAGTACTACTCTAGCTTGAGTGCACTTTACTACGAAGTTTCCTTCATGGTTAGACCCACTCTGCTTGCAACCTCATTTGCAAAACCTTCAGCATGTGTTGTGCCTTATGAACCATTCATTAAAAAGCCCCTTAAGCTCATCAATTGATAAGTAGGAGATATTTTCCATAGAAAGTCAAATTGTGATATTGCTATTGGGATTCAACTATGTAGTTTTTTTAGTCAAACTCATTGACCCATGTTTCATGAGTAGTGGCTCACACAAACCCATCTCTCGTGAGAATGAATGGAATACTTAGCACTCATTGCATCTAGGTGATGTTCATAGAGGTGAAGCACCAGGACTTTATGTAAGGTCACCCATCCCAGTATTACTCCAGCTTGAGCATGCTTAATTACAGAGTTTCCTCCATGGTCAAACTCACTATGCTTGCAACCCCATTTGCAAAACCTTCAACAAGTGTTGTGCCTTATAATCATTCTTTAAAATTCCCCTTAAGCTCATCAATTGATAAGTAGGAGATATTTTCCACAACAAGTCAAATTGTGATATTGCTATCAAGATTCAACTGTGTAGTTTTTGAGTCAAAATCATTGACCCATGTTTCATGAGTAGTGGTTCACACGAACCCATCTCTCATGAGAATGAATGGACAATTAGCACTCATTGCATCTAGGTGATGCTCATAGAGGTGAAGCAACAAGACTTCCCAAGAGGTCACTAATCCTAGTACTACTCCAGCTTGAGCATGCTTAACTATGAAGTTTCCTCCATGGTTAAACCCACTCTGCTTGCAACCTTATTTGCAAAACCTTCAGCAAGTGTTGTGCCTTATGAACCGTTCATTAGAAAGGACCTTAAGCTAATCAATTGATAAGTAGGAGATATTTTCCACAACAAGTCAAATTGTGATATTGCTATCATGATTCAACTGTGTTATTTTTTTAGTCAAACTCATTGACCCATGTTTCATGAGTAGTGGTTCACATGAACCCATCTCTCATAATAATGAATGGAACACTTAGCACTCATTGCATCTAGGTGATACTGACAAAGGTGAAGCATCAGGACTTCCTAGGAGGTCACCCATCCCAGTACTATTCTAGCTTGAGTGAGCTTAACTATGAAGTTTCATCTATGGTTAAACTCACTCTGCTTGGAACCCTATTTACAAAACCTTAAACAAGTGTTGTGCCTTATGAACCATTCATTAGAAATCCCCTTAAGCTCATCAATTGATAAGTAGGAGATATTTACCGCAGCAAGTAAAATTGTGATATTTCTATCATGATTCAACTGTGTAATTTTTTGAGTTAAACTCATTGACCCATGTTTCATGAGTAGTGGTTCACACAAACCCATCTCTCATGAGAATAAATGGAACACTTGACACTCATTGCATCTAGGTGATGCTCACAGAGGTGAAGCACCGAGACTTCTCAGGAGGTCACCCATCCCAATACTACTCCAGCTTGAGCACGCTTAACTGTGGAGTTTCCTCCATGATTAAACCCACTATGCTTGCAACTCCATTGCAAAACCTTCAACAAGTGTTGTGTCTTATGAACAATTCATTAGAAAGCCCTTTAAGCTCATTAATTGATAAGTAGGAGATATTTTCCATAGCAAGTCAAATTGTGATATTGTTATTAGGATTCAAATGTGTAGTTTTTTTAGTCAAACTCATTGATCCATGTTTCATGAGTAGTGTTTCACACAAACCTATCTCTCATGAGAATGAATGGAACACTTGGCACTCATTGTATCTAGGTGAGGCTCACAAAGGTGAAGCACTAGGACTTTCCGGGAGGTCACCCATCTTAGTACACCCAAAAAAAGAGGGGAAGGGTGTGAGAAATATGGATGAGATAAAGAGATAGGATAGACATATAAATGAAGATAAAAATAGATATGGGGATGGATATAGAGATAAGATGAGAGAGATAAACAAAGAGAGGAACTAGGGATAGAAATGGGAGAGATAAATATATTTATTATTTAAGCTATTTATTATTCAATTATAAATTTATTTTATTATTAAAATTGTAATTTATTATTATATATTATATTTTTATAGACTATATAATTTTAAATGTATTATTAATATAAAATAACATTATAGAATTGTATATTTATAACAGATATCTAATTATATTTTTATTTTATATAACAATTTTTTTACAAAACTTATGTTAATTATTAATTTTATATATAATTAATCAAAGAATATAATAAAATATATTTATTTATAATAATATAAATAATGATATGATATAGTTAAATATATTTATTTATTTATAATAATTTATATTATAAAAATATAAAATATGTTTACTTGTATTGGTTTGTATTTTACATTTTGAAGTAAATTAATGATGTGTGGTTGAGTAATTACTAAAAAACATGCCTACAATAGAGTAGATATATTCTTTATGATGTCAGGATGCTCTTGGCCTATCTAGATAACTTCACTTTGTGACATACCTACAAAGAAGGGAATGTTGTTGTTGACTCTATGGTTGTGTTTGGGTTGTTGCAAGATGGCTTCTGATGTTGGAGAAGTCTTGATCAACTGCCAAAGGCTACCAAGGTTATCCTTGAGTATGAAAAAAAAAATTTACATTAATGATGATTGTTAAACCCCTTATTTTAATAATTATTACTATTTTTTATGTGGGGAAGGCGGTGGGTGTCATCCCGAGAATTTATCAAAATTTAAATTTAAATTGGAAATTTTCTTATTATACCCATATCCAGAGAGATTTTCCATGTGGCTTGTACTATTCTCCTTTTCATCGTGATTATTTCCAAGACCATACACACGAGTTGATAAATGATCTCTTTTTTTGGCAAAGTACTATAACTGAGATCTAGCATAATAAACTTTATTTCAATTTGGCAAAATTTCTTGGGAGTTGATGTTTGGCCTCAAGGCTCTTCCATACTCTTGTGGATGATAGAGGGATCACACAAGTGAAATGTCCATCAAATGTGGCAAATTCAAGAGAGCAATTACTTGAAATAATTATGACGATTATTCCCCTTATTTATTTTGACATTTTAGGCTTGCTTATTTAGATATTTTTTGTCTAGGTATCTCTTGGCTTTGTTTCTTTAGTACTTGAAGCTTTCTCCGCTCTACAATCTCTGCAACCCTAGCATTGGATAATATGGGTGCTAATAGGCATCGCATTGAGATAGATAAGCATGATGAGATCAAGAATTAGCCTGCTCTCTGGTTTGTTTGCATCAAAGGTGGCATTGATAAGTTTATTGAAAGCATGACCAGATGTGATGAAAGATTGTCTATGTAGTTCATCTCTTCTTGGTCTGATGGGAGGGATTTTATAGGGGGTGTCTCGTTTGAAGTTCACGAGGAGTTTATTTATCAAGCAACTAGTTTATCTACTAACAGATGAAAATGAAAGAAAATGAGCAGGACCCCTCATACTGTGAGCCTTAGCCAAATTTTTCAAGGCAATGACCAACCTGTAAAGCAAAGAGCAGGCTTTAACCGTGAGGAGCTCCTGTCGCCTTGGTACCAAGTTTGCACCATGATAATGAATTATTTCACTCTTGAAGGCTTCTTTGTGGTTTTTTATTATTATCATTCCCTTTTTCCTAATCACCTTAGGAATATCGATCTTATCTCAATTGTTTTCATTATGCTTCATTCTATGGATTCTAATGTCAAAGAAATTGTCAAGGCTGAGAGTATAGGGGAAAAGTACACTATCCTACACCAGGGCTTGATCTCTAGCCTCTATAAATTCTACATTTCTCTACGCCTACCATGTGTTATTTTAGTCTAGGAAGCCCTAACCCCACAATCCCAACCTTCTACTAATGTCATCCTCATCCCTGTGCGTGCTAAAAAACTGAGGGTCAAGAACTCTGCTCTTAAAATTTCTCTGAACCCATCCCGTACCTTACCACTTGTTGATATAGTGTAAAAATCCAAAGGGAAGAAAGGAGGTAGCCCTCCTAAGAAGGATAAAACCAAGACGTCCAAAAAAGCTAAATTTAATATACAATAAATTGAATCTAATGTTGAAATAACGGATTAAGATGGCACCCCCTACCACTTTGTGAGGCTTTCCACCAAACCTTATGACAAATAGAAAAATATGAATGGGCCCTCTCCTTCTCTTGAGCCAGAGAATATGAAGAGTTGGGAGGAGGAAGATGAAACCCCAGAGAAAGATGCCCCTTTGGCCAAAGCTAGTAGCTCGACCCATATTTTGGAGAGCCTTAAAAATTCTATTAATCCTATCCAAGAGCACCCTACTCGTGCCAATTCTCCCTCCCCTACCTTTGGCATGGACAAAACTATTTTGAAGGAGGAGTGTAGTGTCAAAAAGGAGGCTGGAAGTAATCCTAATGCTATCAATAAAATTGTGGTTGATTTTGATGGGAAACTACAGGATATTGTTCGTGATGTGGTTGGCTTGGATAAGATACTCTAGATGGTTTCTCATTTTGCACTAGATGTTATGCATAGTTCAGCGACCACCCTTTGTTTGTTTTAGGAAAAGTTCTAGAAGGGAAAAGTCAGCAAGGAGGAAGACTATAAGGAACTGTTCAAGTTCCTAATTGAAGATTGGTATAGGATGATGGTTTTCGAGCCTACGAATAGAATGAAGGATTAATTATGGCCTCTATTTTTGGGTTTTTTTTAATGTTAGACGACCTTAATAGTCTTAGAAGTTTTAAGACTAATCTTAGAATTCTGCTTTATCTTAATGACTTTATCAGTTATAGCCCTGCATTGCATATTTGGTTTATTGGTTTTAAGACTTATTATGGTCATGTTAGTTTAGTTTGGTTTGTTACTAGTAGTCCTATGGTTAGGTGTTATATTGTTTTCGTTAGAGGAAAATCTTGGTGGTTATTTCTTATTTTTCTAATAATATGTTGAAAGTGGTAAATCGGTGACAATGCCCTTGTGGTATGTACTATGGGACAACCCCCTTGTTTTTGGATGCTTCTAATATCAAAAACATTATGCATCCAATTTCAAAATTTCAAATCCAATTATTAAATACATTATTCCTTCTATCTCTCTTCTCTTTCTTCTTCATGATCTCTCTTTTTACATTCCCATGTATGTTGCATAGATTTTACTAATGACATACCAAAGAAAAACAACATTTAAAGTTTTTAGTAAAAAGAATCTTCTCTTCTAAAGAACAAGCTAGATCCTACTTTCAAACCACTGTTAAACAATTTAAATAAAAAATCATTAAATATGATCTAAATTACTATTTAAAAATTTCTATAAAATGAGCATAGATAAATTAATCAAATAATTATATATTTTTTATCTATTTACTCTTTTTTTTGCTCGGTAAAAATATTGATATACATTATTAAATGGAGATTCTAGGTTTAGCTTGGCCCAAACCAAGGGTGGATACAATTAGGGAAACCACATCCCCAAGTGAAACACAAAGATTAATTAACAAATATGTACTCAGTTATAAACCAATCCTAAAAATAGAAAGTCACTCAAGATTGATCCCTAGCTCCATCTTTAGTTTGAGAATGAAGGATCATATGAAATGATTTCTTTACTTTCTTATATATCTTCCCTTTCATATTTTCCCACCCATTCTCCAATCAGTTGCCTCTTTCTGCCACTCCAAGGAGTTATCCTAGGGATTTTTTATCATCTCTGCCAAAATACTCTCACTATGATAACTATTACCTTGTACTTCTTCCTCCAAATCTCAAGACCCCATAGGTCACTTATTCTCCCTTCTCTATGGTGTTATTGCACCAACCTTCTATTTTACCTCCCTATCACCACCCATACTAGCAACATTGTTCACAATTTTATTTGAAGTCCATGGGCTTGTTGTAATCCCTCCCCTTTCACAACCTGAGAAAAACTATTATGTTTCTCACCTTTCTTCTCCAATGTATAATGAGTGGGGGAGACTTCTTTCCACTAAGAAGTCATCTTATCCAATCTTTGTTTCACACATTGGTTCACTATATGGCATGTTTGGAAGCATTTGCAACACCTGATTGGTACCCCCTCGTAATCCAAGGGTTGTGTCCAACAACCTTTGGATGATTTAATTGTTATTTCTACTGGAAGGCTCTTATAAACATCCATTTTCACAAGAATCTCAGCCTAATTTTAATGCAATAGGTTGGAGGATCCCTTATCTACCATCAAGAATTTGTCTAACGAGTTTCCTACTACCTTAGAGCAAGAATCAAACCAAAAATGTAGAGGAAGGTTGGGTAGCCTCACCTAAAGCAACACCCTGTCAAATAATTTAGTAGTAGGAAAAAATATGGATTCCAACATTCCAACATTAGAGGATACTTATCCTCCAAACTCCAAAGGAAATCACATAAAATCCTATTTCTATATTTAACATTTTCAAAGATAACGATGTAAATTCCATTAGTAGCAGGATAGATCTGAACACACCCTTTCAAATATAGGCTCCCATTTCTAAGATATCCACCCATAAAGTCATGTAACCTTAGTCGAAGTGCCCAAAAATTCCCTATCAGTCTAAGCTCTAAAAAAATAACAACATTATAGGCCACCTCCTGGTCCACTTCATCCAATAAATCAATGGCGACGATGTAGTCAGTGTACAAGCCTGTTGTTATGGTTGATAATATTAGTTATCTGAAAATGTAATAATTGTCATCAATGTGTTAATTGTATATTGGTTTTTACTCTGAAGTATTTGTAAGTATCTATTGGTTAACAGTTGTGTCTCTCTTAGAAACCCTTGGGTCCTTTAAATATGTTGTGCCACCAAGGAAGGTAGTAGTGTATAGTCAGATGAATTATAATCCTTGGCTAAACATCTTTGGTTTTCTTCTCTATAATAAATTCATGATATATATATATATATATATATATATATATATATATATATATATATATATATATATATATATATATATATATATATATATATATATATATATATATATATATATATATATATATATATATATATATATATATATATATATACTCCTATATATGGTATGCACTACCATTTATATTATTAATTCATGTATGCGATTTACCAAGAATAGTAGTAAACATTTGGTGTTATTTCCTTAAAAGGAGTCAGGTTAGCATTGTGTGATTTGTGCCATTAGATCCCAATAAAGGTGAGAAGAGTCCACAAGGTGGTCAAGACCAAGTAATCAAGTGATCTTTAAGAATAATGGAATAATTAAAAAGAAGATTACAAAAAGTTACCAAAGACTTGCCACCCCTAACAAAACGTAAATTGCCAACCCAATAAGACTATTTGAATAAACACCACTAGAAGGGGAGTATGAAGAAGGAAATCTTTAACTAATCGACATATCACATGGCATTGAGAATCTATCTATATTAGGAGAACCCATCATTAGAGAATCTAAACTAAATACCCTCAGACAAAGGGAGTACAAGTACAAGTTAGAGGTTAAAAATACCCAAGGTGTTGTGTACATTTGAGGTGGACGTATAGAGGACGCACACATGGATGAGAGTGTAGGAAAATAACCAAAATGTAGTGGTCATAATAGTCAACCTAGGTCTGACACACAAGAGCGGAAGTAGGCGTGAAAGATGGTGACTCCTTTCACAAGTTCAAATGTGGATTGGCAAAAACTGTCAAATTTCACATCTAATGGGCTATGAGGCACTAGAAGACGTGTAAGACTATTTAAACAATAAATGGTCAAGTTGAAAAGCAATATTGGTCGATAGTGTTTTCAATAATGTTGTAGGGTACAACCATCGACTAGTTCACAAAACTAGATTCTTCATCAATAGTCTCTTAGGATGCACTTAGGAGGGTGCCAGAGGCTGAGTTTAAATTTCTGAGATGACAATGAGTTTATTGTCAAAATTTATAATGCCAAACAAGGGAAGAATGAGATCGTATAGGCTTACAATCGTAGGCTCGAGGAATTGTTGGGTAAGTTGGAGAATTAGCCAACCGACAATTTGAAGAAGAGGTGGTTCACTGAGGGGTTGATTCCCTCCTTGTGCAAGAAGAAGAAAAAGTGGTGTCTCCACCCTCATATGTCGATGCCTAAAATCAGGTGATGGACATTAAGAGTGAAAAAAGACATCCTCCTAAGTAAAGAGGAAGGTGCATGATAAAAACAACACCAAGAGTAGTAGCAATGATGAGTCAACAACAATCTAGACCCTATAATGAGATATGATGAGAATGATGAAAGAAATAAAGGCTGAGAAAGGGACCAATAAAGAAAGTAATGAACTATGGTGTACAGGGTGCAAAATAGAAGGGAACACAAAAGTTAATTCTCCTAAAATATTATTTTGTGAGATTTTCTAACTGATGGGTCATTCAACAAAGTAGTTTCCATATAATTTGAAGACTAGAATTACGCAAGTACTCTTCGCACAAGGAGAGTCCAATCCATCAAATCCCCAAAATGTATCACCAGGTGGTTATGGAAATTAGTGACAGAATCAATATAGTACAACTCTAGAGAACATCCTATCATACAATGTCAAAGGTGTAATGAGTGGGGTTACTTTGCATGAGTATTGTCACAAAGGATTGTACCCCAAAAAGTTAAGTGTGATACTTAGCAATCCCATGAAATATGGAATGATTTTCAGGCCTGTGGGTATGCCTATAATGAAAATCAATCTCTAGAGAAGGCTGACTTCCAGTTGGCATACACCTAAAACTATCTCTTTAATGAGGAAAGGGTAAGAAGGAAACTTAAAATTTAAACCTAAACTAACAGGTGATGCACCAAAAATGTTGAATATCCACAAAACTATAATAGATACTTAATTTCACAAAGAAACTTGAATGAAAACCCTTCAATTTATCACAACCCATATGGAAATTTCACGAACAAGATAAGAAGGCCTAAGATTTCAATGACTATTGTTAGTAAATGAATTTGTCTCTTTCAAAATTTATTTCTAATGCTCTATTGCCTGCTATGAAACATTAACCCTTTACTAAAAAATGGATTAAACTTAAGGTGTTTAACCCTCTGAATTATGGTACAGCTCCCAGAAATATTTTCAATGAATTTTTATGTAAAAGAATAATGCATTTCTGCAAATATCAAACTTTTGACCAAAAAGTTGGTAAGGTTGAAACAGTAACCCTCATCAATATGATATAATTACTGTGAAATGATAGCAACTAATAAACATGAAGCTCACAGACTTCAATGAATAAACACTATACCAATCTAAAACACAACTTTAAATTTAAATTCAAAGAAAAACATAGACATTCAATTAAAAAAATTCGTTCAATGTAGAATACCCCAATAGAGATCCACTCAAAAATATAAACCAACAGATCTATACTAATAAGTTTCTTTCATTCGCTGATTCAGAAAAACTTAATTCAAGTCCTTATGGAAAATACTAAAATTTCAACTATGCTATTACTTAAGCAAAAGTGAACTAACTAACACCCCTTTCAACAATTTTTTCCTGGCTTTATATAGCCATTAATTACAATTATTAAAAATAATAAAGTCTTTGAAACTCCCCGAGTTTCAGATGCCAACTATTTAAGATAACCAGAAAATGCTAAAAATAGTAAATTGGAAAATTGAAAAACAATGAACCATAAAGCGTGGAGAAAGACCACCAATCTCGGCTGAGCTGGATGCTTCAGATTCAACTCTAGGATGACCTGGGTGCACGTGTCTGCTTCCACTCCTCATGAGCCAATGACACGTTGATAACTGTCGCATGATATGATAGGCTAATGAGAGCAATTATTTGTCTGAGAACCTTCTTGTCCTTGCATATTTGATTTAGCCTTGATTTATGAGACTCAAGATGATCTAAACAGACGACCAACATAGCTTCAATGTTAGCTATAGAGATAAGATAAACTGTCATGAGCTCTTTGCTATCTCTGATAGTTGTTATACCTACCTCCAACTCCTGAGTTATCTTCTCCACTTTCTTTATATCTTGAGTTCCCTCATCTATTAGAACAGTGTTCAGGCATTTAAGATCTTTTTTCATGGTATCGATCAAGCCCTTAAGGTCATTGAGTAGGCGGGTCACCCCATCACAACCGTCCTTAATAATTGAGTTTCTCCACTCAATACTCTTCACAGAAACATACAAGACCTCATTTAGGCCATGAACTAGCTTTTCCAAAAGGAATTTAGGTACTCTGTAGTAATTGATCTTCGTCAGCTGATCGGGTATACCAGTCCACTTTTTCCTTTCCTTCCTCCATTCTATCAGTTCAGCCAACAGTTCTGAGATGACTTTCGTCACAACTACATGAGTCTCAATTAACTAAGTGATGTAATCACCTCCCCGTTGGATCATGCCCATGACCCATTTGTTAAAAACTTCTACTACAATTTTATTTCTTTGAATCTGGTCCAGTGTTTTACGGACTTCAGGTGAACGAGGGTCGAACGTATGAGGCACCTGAGCTAATGAAAGCAGACTGGGCTCTTGCACTTCTTGAATGAACTCCACCAATATTTGTATGATAGCCTTTAGTTCTTTCTTGTCCTTCTCATCCTTGAAAGTCCTCTGTAGTATATTCCATGTAGAAGACTCAGGTGTTTTGCATCCGCTGCTCTACTTGCCACCCCTAAGTCTATCTTTTCAATAATGAAGTCCTCAACCAAAGCTTCAGAAACCTACTTATTAGACTTAGGTATTGATCGTTCTATTGTCCACCTCCCAGTTTTCTCATCTACATCTATCATTGACTCCATCTTAATTCTTTTGGGCTTCACTGTAGCCCCCAAGCACTTACTAACCATGTCCTCTACCGGAAGAGTTATCGGTAAGACATTCCTTTTCTTATTGTTAATAGAGCTTCCCAACCAATTGAGAGTAGGAGATGGAGTTTGCAAAGTGTCACTCACTACAGTTACCAAGGGTTCTCCAAAATCTGGCTGATTGCTCTTCCGGGTCATTGTGTCTCCCTCTACATTATCTGAACTAGCTTGCTCTGACATGTGAGTGTCCATGAGATCAAGATCTATGACCTCTTTTTCATTAATCAAATTATCACTCTCTTTACCAACTCTCCCTCTTAAGTTTCTTCTTACTAGTGAAGAGCCAGGAGAAGCCTTTTTCACAGGATCAGCTGAAGACTTCTTTTTATTTCTAGTTTTGGAGGTACCTGCAAGGGAAATATTTTTGTTAGTAGAATCAATAGGTTTGACAACAAAATCACCATGTGCTGCTCTTCTTGGGTTATGTCTTCTTAAAACAGGAGGCTTCTTACTATTGACCCATTTCTCGGTTCTCTTAATCACATTGAGAGTCTTGATTATTAGGCTCTCTCTCTCATCAATACCCCAATCTATTTCAGGAAGTGGTGTACCCCTAACTCTAGTTTCGTACTGCTCATCAATTACCGCTACACCATCATCTTCATCAATTACTGAGATGTCAATCTGAATATTTAGGGTAACAATTTTTCCTAAGGTAAACCTATACCATGTCCTTCTCCTCACTTCAAAATCATCTGCACAGCCCTCCCAGTAATCCTCTATTTGGGGAATGTGTTTAAATTCAGAGGGCAAGTTGAAATGTTGAGCAGCGTATCCCCTACTATCAAAATCTTTTCTGAGTGCAAACGTCTTCAAATTCAATTTCCTTAATTCATGCTCTAAATTTAAGGCATTTGAAGAAGTTTTGCAAGTGCAATACCTTAATTCAACTGGGAAGCTGGATTTCACTCTACCTTTCCTTTCCTTCACCCCTTTATGCACATATGCCAGTTGGTGAGCTACTTCTACAATGATTAAACTATCAAAAGCATATCTAGGTAATTTAAATGGTTCCCCTTCAAAACCACCCACTCTGAGATACGTGAATCTTCTAAATTGGATGAAGAAACTTCCATAAGTACTGATGAGGGTTTTTGCCTCTTCTGACATTCTTTTCTCAGTGTTCCCTTGCAGTTCATATGTCAACTTCCCAAAGAAAACCCCATTGACTTTTAGAAAACTATCAACATGATATTCTTTTTGTAGGTGAGGGTAATAATTGTAGACTTTCATATTTAGGAGGGGTTGTTCATGGAAAAGGCCTTTCCACTCTCTGGTACAAGCTAAAATGTAGAACAAGTAGGAGGACATATGAAAGCTACTGCCAGTTGGAAAATTTTCCAACTGATGATTGAGTTCATCGGCAATGGTTTCGGCCCAATCGATATATTTTTCCCCTCAGAGAGTGACCTAGATATAGAAGTACATCCAGTCATACCAATAGTATGCATGCTGGTTTCCTTTAATTCTATTGAGCATTATAACTAGATCAGCTACTTCAGGCTTGAAATGACCTACAGTGAGTGGCTTTGGGAGCCTGGACCCTCCTTTTTAGGCTTTGAGCAACCAGTATTGGGCTATTTCATTCCTGTAGACTTGTCTCTTGGTGGTGAAGACTAACTGAGACGAGGGGATATTCCACCCTTCATATGGGTCTCTTTTTGGAATTCCTATGGCCTTTTGAATGACATCTCTGCTTGTGTATACCAGCAGACTCCCATCAACCTTCTTGATACACTTCTCCTCAAAACTATATCTTTTTGCACATTTGACAACCATCTCTCGACAAGGGGCTACTATAGGGAAAGTGGTTGCATTAGCCAGACCACTCTAAATGACTTTTTCTAACATGGAACCTGGAAAGGGTTCTTTGACTCGGTTCATAATGTCCTCTAAGGCTCCAATTTTAATTAGGGTGTCTTCACAGTCGGGTAAGGAGCACATTAAAGGAGAGGTATTTCTAAAATTTTGAATTGGGTTCTTCATTTTGGGTTCTTAGGCTAGGAAAAACAATAAGGAGACGCGAAAATTTCAAAGGAATTCAAATTTTACAAAGGAAAGAGCTTTAACTGAAATAAGGGAGGCCAGAAGAGAGACTCACCTAGTTTCTTATGCGTTGAACTAAGCTCTGAGAGGAGGAGAGGATACCTTCTTCCGCGCTAACTTCATGAGATGTCTTGAGCATTATGAATAACATAGGCTAAGCTTTCCAATTTATCATAAAATAGTTTACAAAATCCTAGGAGATTCGCAATAATGGCAAAATTATGTCACATAAGGTTCAATTAATGATCACTGGGTAACTTGCACCACCTTAAGCATTGATTACTATACTTTCCCAGACTAAAGTGACACTTAAATGTCATTTTGATTAATTACAATATCCTCACCACGTGCAAAATTCATAATCAATCGCTAGCTGTCCTTTATGTCAAATCACCACTTTGCATTTTCGTAACTTACAGGCACACATTGAACCTCGAACCTTGAACTACAAGAGTTCATGGTTAAAGTTCAACGAGAAGGCAGAAGGACTATCCTTTGGCATGACAATAAAATAAAGCAAAAACAAGAAGCGACAAGGAAGAAGACAAAGAAAAGTTCTCTGCCAAAAAGTAACGTCTGTTGAACTTTGAATCTTGAACTAGGAGATTTCACAGTTCATAGTTCATCGGATGAGTGCGTGCTGCAAAGATGAAACACCGCTAAGCTTGCAAACAAAGAGGAAAATCACACCAAAGGATGTTATTGAACATTGAATCTTGAACTAGAAGAGTTCAAGGTTCAAGTTCAACCGATAGGGTGCATATGCAAAGGATTGGAACTTTGAGTGAACAACTCCTAAAATTATGGGGTGATTTTGGGAAAATTAGAGCATGAGGAAATTAAACAAAATCTATTGATAACAACTATAAAAAGGGAAAATACTTCCACAATTTAAAATAACTAAAAAAATAGAAGAAACAACTTACAACCTATCACTAATAACACAAAATCTAAGAAGGAAAATATTTTTTTCATTCAAAATCCAAAGGAAGATGTTCTTACAAAACCTAGACATATAAGCTACAAATCATCCTCTTCTTATTGTGTGTAAGAACCCAGGAAGAAAAGAACTCCCTATACAATGTGAAAAGAATGCATATATAGCTCAAAACCCACAAGGGTCAAGCATGTGAGAAAATCGAGGGGAAAGGGGGGTCAAAATGCCTGAAACATATAGTTTACTACCTCAAAAGTCTCCAAGACTGATGTCCAATCCATATGGCACTCCTAACTAATGTATAACTACTCAAAACTGACCCAAAAGTCTCCATAATGCATGCAAATATCCATGGGTTGGATGTGAATGAAAATCCCTCAAGAATAGGGATGGAAATGTCAGACACACATAGTGGACTGTCTCAAAAGCCACCAAACTAACATTTAACCCATCCAAAAATCTAAACTAATTATAACTACCAATATCTACCTCAAATATGTCCATCAACCATGCAGGAAAATAAAATCCCCTCTTTTCCCATCTCTCTCTCTCTCTCTCTCTCTCTCTCTCTCTCTCTCTCTCTCTCTCTCTCTCTCTCTCTCTCTCTCTCTCTCTCTCTCTCTCTCTCTCTCTCTCTCATTTATATTTAATATATGTTAGGTGATTTTTTAATTATCACCTAATAATACTAATAAAAATTATGTTGTATGCAAAAGAAAAACAAAACATGGTGATTATTTTATTCTAACATCAATATTAATATAAAATTAACTTATTTTATTTTAATATTTATTAAGTAGGATACTTAATAGATATTAAAGTAAAATAATACCTTTCCATCAATGCATAAAAAACTCATGGAATTACAATAAAATATTTACCCAAAGAAAATTCTAAGATAAAAAGCCTCTCTCAGCACATCACAAGATATTAAGGCAGAAAACCTAAACTTACATTTCAATTTCATTTTCACTTTTTTCATTCTGGAAGCTTCTTGTCATCGACTAAGAACCTAGGGTTTTTTGTAGATTGACAATGAAAATTGAAGCTCTCTCTCTAAGGACTCTACAACCTTTGCTAGCTCATATGCACTTATAGGTAACTTTGATCCTTATTATGTGCGTTTGTGAAGACAAAAATTAAAAATAAATAAGGAAATTTTGCATGATTTTTCCCTTGTTTAACAATGTAAAGAAAAATAGAAATAAGGGGCACCATAATTGTTTAACAATAGTTGTCTTGTGTGTTTTATTGCATCAATGGATACATAAATTGTAACTCTTCCCCTCTGTTTGGGAGCTTACATAACTCTAAATTTTCTTTGAAAACCCTTGATATCATTGTTAAATACCCATTGCCTTTCTTTGCTCCTCTTCGTCGACTGTGGCTTTAGAGGGTATTGTGAATTGGGTTCTATGGAGGATTTCAAATGTATATGTATAGGTACATTCAAGAGTTTTCATTCCTTTCTATAGGTCATGGGAAATTTTTTTTGGCTTTTAAACTTTGAAAACAAACTTAGAAATGCAGCTGGCCTCCATTCATTATTTGAAATCCTTGTACAGGGTCTACTATTTCTCTTAATCTAATTGTGTGTCTTAAGGAAATAATATGGATGCACTATGATCTTCATGTAAAATATATATCAAATGATCATGGCTATGATGGTCCTTTAAGGATCTATCTATAATGTAAATATTCTTGTAGATTATTGGATGTAAGATTTGGATTTCCATTATGGGCATCCTTTGATATATTGTCTTTACTACACTATAAAGGCTATAAGTCACTAGAGAAAGCTTTCAATCTTTAACACAATCTTGTGAAAAAAAATGAATGAGTTCCAAAAGAAAACTCAATTTCCTCCATATGTCGAAGCTTTGAGGATAATAAAACCCACTTATTTTCTCTGATCATTTTATGCATTCCTTTTCTGCTCATTAGAGATGTGTTGAAGCCTTAGTATTTGTAGATGTGATGAACCTAACCTATCGGGAGCATGCGTAGACAAGAAAACATTAGTCCTAATTTAGCATGCAATCAAACAACAATAAATTCACACACACCACCTCCGATTGAGCCAAAATGGGAGCACCCAAGCCCTATTTGATTTGCTACTTTTTGGAGAATGTGGATGTGCTCTCCAAATACAATGAGAGTATCCCCAATTAAATGAAAAGATAATTGAATTCAAATGCACACCAAGGAGATCCCAAAATGACACAAAAACTAGTATGAGGAACTAGTTTTACCCCTAGTATTCCAAGAGATGCAAAGGATGAAGATGAAGATTTAACCTACAAATGATATGCAATGAAGCTAAGATTCATTTACCCATTAAGCATGAAGTGTTATTTAGTTTGAAATGAAAAAAAGAAATGCATGAGGAAACTAAGATTCATTATCCATTAAGATTATGCTATGTGATCTAAGAATTGAAAGCAAGAAAGGAAACTAACATGCTAAAATGCTATAGAATTCTAGAGATAAACTAACATGATAACAATGCATGAAGATGAAAGATGAATTGATCATAGAAAGGCCTCTATTTATATATTTTTGGAGGGAAAGAGAGGGCTTGGATGAGGTGGAACCTATGTGGCATCCACATAGGAGCCACATAGGCTAGAAGAGAAGGCTAATTCGAAAGGTCAATTTGAGACAATTTGGGCATTCAAGGTTTGAGTGGCTCAAGGTTTCGCACATGTGTGAGAAACTTTGGGGAAGAGTGTGGGGGACAAAGATGTAAGAGAGAGTTGGATCATTTAAGAAATTTTGGTGGCTTCCTTGGGAAGAGTTTCTCACACATGTGTGAGCAACCCATTAGCTCTAATAAGGTCAGGAAACACTATTTAATTGAGATTAAGGGAGTGAGTAGGTGGGAGAGTAGGTTTAGCAAGTGAGGTGATTGGTGTAGGCTAGGCTTTAGGTAGGGATTTAGATTAATTTAAATTGGTTTTAGATTAATCCAGGCTTTGAAGAATATTAGGATGTGGAGGGATCTAAATAAATAGGAATTTATTCAAAAAGGGATTTATGAGGGACGTGTATTAAACTAGGTTAAATACATTAGAGAGGGGAGTATTCAAATTAGATTTAAATACTTTAGGTAATGAAACCAGCTTAATTAAATAATTAATTAAATGGGTAGAGGAATATGATAATAATGATTAATTAATTAAAATTAATTATGATATCACAAGGATTATTAATTAAATAAATTTAATTAATAGGAAAGATTTTTAGGTGTCTACATTTTGCCCCTCTTTGATGTGGTGTCGCAAGTGGCGTTGCATCAAAGAAAAGAAAATAAGTTTTCCCAAATGAAGTTAGATGTCATGGTGAAGTAATGACAGTAAGAGGTTGTGCCCCCTCGAGAAAATAACGTAAAGAAAAAGATTTGTCGAATTTTCTCAAAAAAGACACAAAGAGGAAGGGAACAAGGAGAAAAGATGGGGGAGAAGGGGGAAGGGGATTGGAGTGATAAATAGATGTCAGATCATGAGAAAAGATGCATAATGAAAACATGAATCTAAATGCAGCAAACAAGACTTGGGGATTTCATTGTGTTAATGTTGGAGAGCACACCCTAGTTTGATATAGCAACATTAGAGACATGCCAAGGTTACGAGGAACTCAAGGCCTTGTCACTAGTATTTTAGAGGACTGACACAAAAGGCATGCAAGGGTTTCCCCAACATCACACATGAATCTAGGAGGAGGCATGGTATAAAATGATGTTGAGGAAACCCACAGACAAACAACATATCCCAAGTGCACCATGTGACCCAGGATATCACATATGGGATGTGCAAGGGTTACATCCAACTGACTCACAGGTAGAAGACAAAATGATCAAAAGATACTTGCCCCAAATTTTCCTCATTCATAGCGCACCATGATATAAAGAGATCGTGGTGACCTTGAGAAGAGGAACAATGAGAATATTTGAAAAAGATAACCAAGAACCAAAGAAATAATCCAAAATCAAAGTGATAAATCAAAGAGATGTCCTTTGCCATAAGAGATCGAATAACTGATTGTTTGGGAGATTAGGTCAGATATGAGGAAGGATGCATCCTACAATGACCTATTGGTGGGATTCATGTTGAACAACTGTGGCTTTGCAAAAGATGAAGTTGAGATAATCACTTGGATCAAGTATGGGGACTAAGAAACTTGTTGAAGTACAAGGCTTGGTGAGACAAGGCAATTGATCATAGTTTTGTGGGATAGACGAGGATATGTATAATGAGACTCTACAATATAGTACAAAAGGCATGATTGATGTATATAATAGATATGTATAAAAGCTTAGGGATTAGGATAGGTCAACAGTGACAAAGATATATAAAAAACTCAGGATGTAGGAATATGATTCTCTATACAAGTCTTATACATAAGAAGCTCAAGATGCAGGATAGTAATTATATATGTGTTGCATATAGCTGATAATAGAACACCTTGGGAATGCGGGTTAGGGATTGGGATGGGAGGGGTGGAATTGGGGATGAGTGGGTGAATGGGATGGAGGGGGGAGTTTGATAGATAATGGAATGATCTACTATGTATGGTGCCTATTTCCAAGTTTTCACCAACATACTTGCCCAAGGCGCTTGATTGCCAAGTTTTCACCATTGGACGATTATTTTTCTTTACTTTTTTTATCTTTTAATTTTTTTGTATTTTTGAAGTTTTTTTGGATGTTTTTGATATCATTGAGGTGCCTGTTTACCATATTTTTACCAAGACAATGATTTTTTTAGGAATTTTTGCACTTTTTATGAATTTTTTCAAATATATAGGAGATGGTTCAAGCATAGAACTGCTTTAGATGGATGATGTTGATGGGATCATTCAAGGGATCCCCTTCAAGTGTAGATAACTGATAGGCTCCTGAGCCAAAACATGTTGTGACAATGCAAGGGCCCAACTAGGTAGGCTCAAACTTGTCATTCTTTTATCGATTTGCTTGCACTTTCTGATTTTCTTTAAGGACCATGTTGCCCACCTAGAATTGTCGTGGGTGTACCATCTTGTTCTAGCTTCTTTTGAGTCATTTCTGCCACACAACTAGGTGATCATAAGCTCATCGCCTCTTCTCGTCTAACAGATCCAACTAGGTGAGGTGTACCACATGATAATCTTCATCAGTGGTGTAGTTATTCATAGACATGTGCAATAAAGGAAGCTTGAACTCAATTAGTAAGATGACCTCGACACCATATACTAGGGAGTATGGGGTGGTGCCTGTGGGAGTGTAGAATGAAGTGTGGTATGTCCAGAGGGCAGGATTGATTTGAAGGTGCCAGTCATGACTAGAATTATTGACAACCTTTTGGAGGATCTTCAAAATGGTTTTGTTGGTTGCCTTAGCTTGGTCGTTTCCTTGAGGGAAGTATGGAATTGAAAAATGGTGATGGATGAAAAATCTAGCACATAGATCTTTCATATGCTGGTTTTCAAAAGGTGTGCCATGATCTATGAAAATTGTGGAAGGGATCCCAAAGCAACAGATGATATGGTAAAGGAGGAACTTAGATATTTGAACACTAGTGGTAAGGGTGAGCGGGATTGCCTCAACCCATTTTGTGAAATATCTTGTGGCACTTATGATATACTTGTGCCCATCTGAGGAAAGGGGGTGATCTTACCAACCAGGTCAAAGCCCCAACATGAGAAGGGCCAAGGTGGTGCAATGGGATGCAAGTCTTGTGCTGGAGCATGGATCAAATTAGCATGTTGTTGAAAGGGTAGGCATTTCTTTACAAACTCACATGCATCATGTTCTATTGTTGGCCAACAATACCTAACTTTGAGAAGCTTCTTTGCTAAGACCATGACACTTGTGTGGGTACCACAAATTCCAGTGTAAACCTCTTGTAAAGCTAGGATGACCTCATTCAAGTTTAAACCCCAAGAGAGGATATTGTGATATCCACAACGATACAGGGTATTGGTTACGGGAGTGTAGCGGGAAGCTCTATGAATAAGGTACTAGTGTTAAGTGTTTGTGGAGTGAGGGGGTATGATACCATTTTTTAGATAAGCAAGGATGTCATGGTACCATGGGGACTGAGGACCAACCAAAATGCACACCATTTCACAATCGGGGTTCTCATAAGTAGGTGTATGTAGCTGCTCGACTAAGAATTCATATTGTGTTGAATCTCGAGGGATTTCCAGTAAAGATCTGATAGTGGCCATTACATTTGCAAAAAAATTTTGTAGCCTAGGTATCTATGTGAACTATAGACTTAGGAATTATTATTTTCATTTTGTCTACCAATTCCTTGTAGGGTAGTGGCTTGTCGTCTTTAGTCTGAAACTCATTCAGGACCTGCTTGATGATTAGTTGTGAATCCTCAAACACTTTTAGTTCTATGATATTCCATTGGATATTTGTTTTGAGACCTAAGATGAGTGTCTCATATTCTGCAATGTTATTGGTACAAGGGAATCCCAACTTGAATGATTTTGATATGTAATCACCTTGGGGAGTGATAAAGAGGATTCACTCTCCTAATCCATGAGATGTGTAGGAGCCATCAAAATACAACTTCCATGTTGGTTGTTCTTCGACCATGCAAAGATGTCCATTAGGGGATTACAAGACATAATAACCTGACTAAAATAATCCTGGACAGAATAACCTGACCACAATAACCCGAGGACAAAATAACACAAGGTCATAATAACCCAACCCAAAATAACCCACAGTCAAAATAACCCCATAAGATTATAGAGAAAGGAAAATAAATTTTTTAAATTACAAGTATATTTCTAGAAAATGTTTTTATTCAAATTTTTAATTAAAGTGTCAAATTATGAGCAATGCCTCTTATATAATCTAAAATATTATTATTGTCATAATCATCAACTAGTCTTTTTAGTCTTTCTTTGAGTTGACAGTATTTTTTCCTGCTTGGTTGTGTAGTGTGTCCAACCATATATTTCTCTATTTTATTCTCTTGGAGACCCTGTTCTTTTTCTACTACTTTAATGAATTTCCAAATTGAGTTATGCAATGATTGAAGCAATTGTTTAGATCAGGTTGCAGTTGTTTTAATTTTACAAGTACTTGTGTATAAGTGGATCTTGTTTTGTTGGTCATAAAAATATAGATGAGTTTTAAATGTACCATCACTAAACCAATTTTCACATTCTTTTAGTAATCACAAATTTTGTGTGGTGGTGAATATTAAAAAATGATTATCATCATTACTGTCATGAAAAATAAACTTTTCCCCTCTATTGGTAATTGTATATTCAATTGGTAAGATAAGATCTCTCGATGTCTGAGGATTTGGTGGTGGTGCTTCAAATCTTATTCTTTCCTTTGAATCATTTTGGATAATGCATTGGTTGATGGTATTGTTCTTGCTACCGGTAATGAAATATTATAACATGTAGTAGAAATGATATTTCTTGTAGAGTTTTGAGTCAAGTATGCTATGTCTTTCATTTCATATAACTTTTGTTTGATAGTGATCATCTCAATTTTTGGAGCATGATTATGTCATATACTGCTAATCACATCACCAGATTCTATTTGTGTTGTAGTATAGCACCGACTTGAACATTTATTTGTAAAATATTCTGCACAACGCCAGATCATTTTATTGACACCTTCTCGATGAAGCAAAAATGTGTAACCATTTAAAATGAGTAATTTCTTATTTTTTTGACTTGTTAAAAATTGAAGAGGCATTGTATATATTAAAAAATATGAAGAATTTCTTGATTCCCTAAAAGTATATTTATTTTTGTATACTTTTATAGAAACCCCTAGGAAAATTTAATATAATGTTCAAAAATATATATTAAAAAATATTTTTTTTTTATGAATTTTGATTTCTCTTTTTCTTATCACTCTACACACTCTTAATTCTTCTCCCCTTCTACCCACTTTATATATCCTCTTAATGCCTCTTCATAATGCCTTTTGACTTATATATTTTCATAATAACTCTTATTTAGCTTATTCCCATGAATTTGTCTTTATTTCTATAATTATTTACCATTTTGTAAGTTATTTAAGCACAGTAAAGATGTTTTAAGGCTATTTTAGGGGTATATAATGGATATATGGTCTAAAAATGACCTAAATATCCTCTATGGTGCCTCACAATCCCTTTTTTAGCATAGTAACTTGATCTAAATTGACCATGGGTTATTCTGACCCTAGGTTATTGTGTCCTTGGGTTATTATGGCGGGGTTATTGTGTCCAGGGTTATTTTGGTCAGGTTATTATGTTTGGTTACCCCATTAGGGAATTCCATTACTAATAGATATATATCTACCAGAGGTGCTTAAACTAGTTGATCTGCAATGACTTACCCCTTTATTGATTTTCTGTCTACATATTGGATGTCGAACTCGCTTAGGAGCATAACCTATTTTTCCATTCGGCCTATGAGTATTATTTTTTACAATAGATACTTGAGTGGGTCCACTTTGGAAATGAGCTTAATGGTGTGATTGATCATTTAATGCTTGAGATTTTTAGTGTCAAAGACCACTGCAAGACATGATTTCTCCATAGGTGAGTAGTTTAGATCATAGCTGACAAGTGTATGGCTGATGTAGTAGATGGCTCTTTCCTTACCATTGTCATTGAGTTGGGCCAGTAGTGCCCCCAGTATTGTAGTGGTCACTGAGATGTACAAGATGAGAGGGCATCTTGGTGTTGGTGGCACAACAATTAGTGAGTTGGCCAGGTATTCTTTGAGTTTCTCAAAACTCCATTGATAGATTGGGTCCCACTTGAAACTGATATCTTTGCAAAGTAGATGTGTGAATGGTTGGCATTTGTCGGATAGCTGCGATATGAATCTCCAGACTGGTTGTAATTTTCCTTGCAAGCTCCTTAGCTGCTTGAGTGTGCGGCGTGGAGGCATTTCCATTATGGCTTTGACTTTATTGGGATCAATTTCAATGCCTCTTTGTGACATAATGAATCCTAGTAGCTTCCTTGATGTTACACCGAAGACACACTTCTTTAGGTTGAGCTTTAAGCCATAGTGATGTAGGTGATCGAACACATGCTCAAGAATGTTGAGCTTTCCAACCGTGTCTTTGATTTAGCCAGGATGTCATCCATGTAATCTTCAAGTATTTTATGTATCATATCGTGGAATATGGTTGTCATGGCTCTTTGATATTTAGCTCCTACATTCTTTAACCCGAATGGCATTATATTATAGAAAAAGGTGCCCCATGGTGTTGTAAATGTTATCTTATATTGGTCCTCCTCTGCTATATAGATCTGATTGTATCCTGAGAATCCATCCGTGAGCGACAACATCTCATGATCAAATGTGAGATCAATGATCATAACGATGTTTGGTATGGGGAAATCATTCTTTGGGCATACTTTGTTAAGGTCTCTATAGTTCGTGTAGATCCTCATTTCTCCTTATGGCTTGGTCATTGGCACCATGTTAGAGATCCATTATAAATAATCAATAGCCCTGATCATTTTTGCATGAAGGATCTTTTCAAGTTCTACTTTGACTAATAGGGCTACCTTAGGATGCATCTTACAAAGCTTCTATTTGACTGGTCTACTACAAGGTGATGAACAACTAAGTTCAGATCCAACCCAGGCATGTGAGCATATGACCATGCAAAATTTATGGTCTCTTCTTGGAGGAGTGCCTTGAAAGCTATCTCTTCCTTCCAGTCAAGGATACTACAATGTACGTTATTCTTGGGCATTCCTCAGTTCCCAAGTTGATAGGCTTGGTGTCCTTGATGATTATGGAAGACTGTTCTGGTTTGTAATCATGGATAGGAGGAAGAGGCAAGTCTTCATCTTCTAGCACCTCAGAGAGGTTTTCACTAGAAGATACGCCCTTTGTTTTTACTTTTTTGGAGTCAAAATGTGCCCCGAAGGGGTTTTCACAAAAGGACTCGTTATTTTATTTTTTTATTTTTCATTTTACTTCCTCTTCCCCGAAGTATCCCTTGGGGTCGATCTTGTAGACATATGGTGATTTGTGCCTCCAGTCTGGCTGTTGATCTAATGCACCATGAATCTTAGGAGTGCTTCTTCACTTTGGAACTCATCAATGTGTGTGACACTTGGTTGGTCTCAGTCTATGAGTTTGGGATAGATGATGGGAAGGTTAATTAGGTTTATGGTGAGTTGGTAGAGGACAGAATTACCCAAGAAGGTTTCATCGTCGAATATATCATCATAGGATTTATTTTCTTCCTCTTTATGGATGCCTTCAACTTCCGTGAGCTCATCCTGGATATTCAAGAGGGTAACATTGGTCGTGTTGGTGCCCCTAGTTGTGGTATTGGGTCCTTGTATGTGCAGGTGAGGGGTGTTAAATCCAAGGCCTCAATGTATAGGATTCTACGAGGCTTCCATTGGATCTTTCACACCACCTTCTTCAGCTCCTAGACTGCCACCTTGATAGTTTCATTGCTCGGTTGCCCATTTGTGCGATGCAGGGTATTTGTCCTTGAAGTATCCAAGGAGCTTGGTGTAAGGAGGTGGGGGATCTTTGTACAACCATATGTTAATGTCAAGGTCCATCTCTTGATTATTTAGGATGTCATGTGAGATAAAAGTGGATGGCCCCATTTGTTTGACTTTAGGGTCTTCTTGAGGGGTTTTTTTTATGGTGGCATGGGCACCCTTTAGTGTGTGGATTGAGTGATAGGGCCCATATTGCAAAGGCATCAGTCAGGTTGTATTTGTTGTAACCCATGTTTTTGATCTTGATAGAGGAGAGAGTGGAGGCTAGGATTATCTCTAGATCACAGTGGGATTAGGATGAGTTGGCGACTAAAGTGCCAATTTCAATTCTAGGACAATGGGTGTAATGGGGGAAGGATGCTTCCAATGCATGACAATATGCAAAGGGTTGGGGATCAACGTGGATGGTGCTTTCAGTGCCTTGATGCAGAAATTTGATGCACTGATGGTACGTGGATGGGACAACTTTGATGGAGTGAATCCATGGTCAAATGAGGAGGATTTTGTAGGGGAGGTCAAGAGCAACAACATGGCAGACAATCTCTTGAATTTTTGGGCCCAGCTTGATGGGCAACAAAATGGTACCTTCTATGGTACACTCCAGGTTGTCATAGGCTTTAATGGTAATGACCTCATGGGAAATGTCAACCTTTTTGTATCCCACCTTCTATATGAACTTCAGTGTGCATAGGTTTAGGGCTGAACCATTATCTATCATGACCCATTTTATGACAAAGTCATTCACCATGAAGACAATGCAGAGAGGGAGATTTTGATCAGGCTCAACGAATGGCATGTCTAACGGTTTGAAGGGAAGGGCATAAGATGTGGACAAGTGTCCCATGAGGTTCTTGAATCAGATGGTGTTGATATATGTGGGAACACATGCCTCTTGGAGGGCATTATTGAGGATCTCTTGGTGAATGGGTGAAGTGTAGAGAAGGTAGAGGATGAAGATTTGGGTAGGTGTATTCCCAAGTTATTCCAAGAGGTTGTATTGTGCATTAGGTGTGGGCATTGGATTAGAACCGACAATAAATATCCTACCTCTGCGTGTGGTAACTACACATTTACTCTCGACACCTTTGAAATGGACAACGTTGACTATTGGCTCAACCTAGGATATGCATCTGACAAATTTGTCATAGTTGATATAGACAACGGTGTAGTCTTTGCCATCGGCATGGCGACCCTATTTGCCTTTGCCTTGGTTTGAGGGTGGATGGTTAGCATTGGTTGTGTTCTTGTCTGTGTTGTGTTGTAGAAACACATTTTGATATATTTACAAGTTGGCATTAGGCAAAGGTTGGGTAGGTGCGTCCACCATGATCTCTTTCATGCACATTATGGTGGTGTGTCCCTTAACACAATAGTAATCACAATACTCATTTTCCTTGTACCGAACTAGTTTGGGGGTCAACTCATCAAATGGATGGATTTGGGGATACACAATGAGGTTGGCACTGGCCATATGATGAAAGATCATGTCCAATGGTTCACCGAGAGGGGTGAATGTGCATTTTTGGTTGTTTTGGACAAGTGGCTTGTTCTAGCCCTGGGTGACTAATATGGCATTGGTCTAATTAGCTTCATTTTGACAATGTTGCTGGTAGGCTGGTGCTGGTTGCTGATAGGCAGGAGTAGGTGGTGTGGGACTGGCCACAATAATTAAGACATGTTTGGTGTCAGTGGCCTCATTGGTAACTATGTTCTTGTTCTTATTCCAATAATGAGATCGGTCATTGTTGGGTTTGTCTTGTGAGATTTCTTTGTAATACCTGATTGTGTCATCATCCAAGAGGCCTCACTCAATATTCATCCCTTTTCCTTTAATGTCCTAATAGGTTTGTATGCAATTCATACGCATGAAGTGGGATAACTTCAGATGTAGATTGTTAATAAATATTTTGGTGAGATGCTTTTCTAGTGGTTGGTATGACAACCTCATGGTGAGGTTCTGCCATATTTTTAAGTAGTCATCCAGGATCTCACCTCCCTTTTTTTTTGAATTGCATAGGTCCAAGAGGGATAGATCATTCTTGATGTTGTGGGTGTATTGCGCTATGAATTTCTCAGAAAGTTCTGCAAATGTGCTTGACCCATAGGGTATTTTATAGAACCACTCGATGGAAGTCCCTCCCAAGTTCTTGGGGAAGAGGCGCATGAGGAAATTGTCACTATACGCAACCTCTTGGCAAGCCATGTAGAATTCTTTAATTTAGCTGACTGGATTTACCTTCCCTAGATATTTATCAAATTTGGGAGTCTTGAAATGCTTAGGGAATGGAACTGTTGTGATAGATCTGTCAAAAGGATAGGGACAAACATCTTTGAATTTGAAAGTCTTTCTTTATCTTTCGGCTTTGAGCTCCTTGAGATCATTCTTCATCTCTTCCCATTCTGAATTTGTAGGTGTTGGAGTGGGTACTCCCATTGGGAAGGGATCTGATGGTGTAGGTGAATATGGATGGTTTTGTGGAGGATATTGTGGGATTTGATAGGGAGATTGTCCAACTAGGTAGGAAAATTGGAATAGATTCTGAGGTGGTAACTGGGAAACATATTGTTGTTGAGAAGAGAAGGTGTAATGTTGTGCTAAGTATGGCATTTCCTATTGCTTTTGGGGGATGAGGGGATGTTGCTAATGTTTTGGGAAGTAATGCTACTATGGGGGAGGTTGGTAAAAGGTGTGGATTGCTAGTGTGATTGGCCTTGTGTTTGGCCAATGTAGGTAGGGTGCATTCCTCCATTACTGAGTGGTGGAACAGTTGCTTGTAAAATGGTGGTAGGAGGTGGTTGTACGAGATAGCTAGAAAAATGAGAGGAATTTGTTGTTGGGGTGGTGGCACGATTTGAGAGATGGTTGCTGCATGGATAGATAGTTGATGAATGTGGGAAGAGATGCAACTGGAGGAGGTTGTGGATCTTGTGTTGTGAACTAGACAATAAGTTGTATGCTCATGGGATTATAGATATGGGACTATGTTTGTATTCCTAGGGCATTCATTTGTGTCTGATTAAAACCATAGGAAGATCCATCCCTTGCAACAGGTTGAGATGTGGAGGCAGTTGGGAATGAGGTTGTCTTAGTGGGTATTTGGGGTGGAAATAGTTTGTTGGAGGCTTATGTGATTGGAATCCCTATTGTGAAAGTAGTTTGTTGCGCTTGCATGTTGGCAATGAAGGGAAACTTGTGTAGAGGTTAGCTGAGTTGCAGGTGGAATAGGTGCTTGAGTGAAGATTTGCTGAGTGGTGGAGGGAGGTGTGTGTGCTTCCCCCTGGAAAAATGGTGTTGAGGTGGAGGCTTGGCTCATGAAAGGTTGATGTATTTATTGTGTGTAAATTTGGGTGGGAGGATGAGTTGGTGCTTGTGCGGATTTTTGTGCCTGAGTGGTGACTTGAGATGCAACAGGTGGATGTGGTGCCCCCATGGTGGAGAAGGGAGTGTATTGTGTCGTCATTTGCACTATGGGGTTTATATAGCTAGATTTCAAGGGATGAGGGATAGGCGAGGCCACTTAGGATAATTGTAAGTTGGGATCAATGATTTGTTGGACAATGATAGGGTAGGTGTTAGCGGGGATGTATATGGGTCTTATGGGATTGAAGGGTTGAAGGTGTGGTGAAATGGGAGTGTCATTGTGCACGTAGTTTGCTAAGATGGCAAGACAATTTTGAGCTATGATTACACTAACCATTTGTGCATGTCCAAGATGGCTCATAAATGCTTCCATGGAATTCATGGTGGGTGCTTCAGTTGGATCTTCCCACATGTTCTTGATTTGTGGTGGTTGTGGGTCATATGTTACCATTGCGTTATTGGGATTGTTAGGATCAAATGAACTAGTGGCAAGGTTGGGGTCCATATTCTTTCTCTTCTTGGATCATGTCTCAGCAGACATGAAAAGTACAAGTCCTAGGATGGGGAAATGAAGATGCAGATGATGGATGAATACAAGGTGTTTCTAAGTGGACTAGGGATGAGGATAAGATAGTCCTAAGGATGAGCTAAGAATAAATGCAAGATTCAAGATGAACCTAGATGGATCGAGGGATGCTTTGATTAGGATTTGATTGGGATGATGGGGATGTCCTAAGAGATAAGGATTACCTAGTGCCAAATGGGAATGAGTTTCCCTTTCTTGATGTTAGATCAAGATGATTGTATTGTCAACCTTAGATAGACTTATGATCTTTGGAAGATGAGATCATTGTCTATGCAAGCCAATCTTTGGATCAAGATGATGAGGCCTACAAAGACAAGTACAAGCTACCCTAGACAATACTTATCCAAAGGGTGGAGCTATGTGATGATTTTTATTTGGGATGAGGGTTTTGAGAAACTCAAAAGTACAAGGCACTAAGAGGGGATTTGGATGGTTGATTGATTTTGGATTATTTTGTTTGGATTTTTTAGATTAAGGATGGTGGTTTTGATTTAAACGAGACTATCTAAGGGGATGATGAAAATGCTTCTAAAGGATGATCTATGATGCAAGGATGTAGAGACAGTTTTGTGAGATTTGAAAGGATGTGGTATGCGATTAAGCCAACTAGTCTTCACTTTCAAGGGTAACCAAATGATGATTAATCTGGAAATGTGCTCCAAATTGCATGATCTTTACATTGTAGGTTACTCTATCGATTTTGTCTTGATACTTGATCTCTCCCTTGATTACAGTTAGGATAGGTTGATGATCCTTGAGTTTGCATTTAGTAACTTTCTTCTCTTGATAAACATGAGCGATCAGTATATTTTCTTTCTTGTGTTTCACAAAATCAGTCATATCTCGAAAGGATGGTGATTGGAACAAATGATTTTAAGAGCTTTGGGAAACTGAATTATGCATGTTCTTGCTGGGTTGACCTCTTTGATGAAAAAGGACTCACTTTCAAATATTCAAATCAAAATATAACAGGAACATGTCTGAAAACACTCCGGCAAGGGACAAAGCAACCTTGTGGGAGACAAGCAATTGTGATAATGATGTTGACAATGTTGTTGAAGTGCGTATGTTTTTGGGAAATATGTTGATGTTACAAATAGTCAAGAATACTTTCTACCCTAAGGAGTTGGTTGAGTATGAAAATCCTCGCTCACTGACTTAGGTACACTTCAAGAGATAATTAGAATATAGTCATCACCAAGCACACAATGGCTCCAATCATGATGCCATATTATCCAACTCCAAACGCTCTGAAAGGCATGATATGGTGAGTGTCTTGGGGAGGTTACTATCCTCCTTGAACTTGGATTATATAACTTTCAGGGGTCAATTGGGTAGCTTCTATTTAATGGCTTTTAGTAAGGGTCTATGTTCGAACACACTCTTTATGTCTGAACAAGCGCAATTTAGTCATATAGCCCCACAAAGCACCTTGGCACAAGAAATCACGTAAATGTGATTTAGATCATGAGGTTGTACTAATGTGTTAGGTGAGATCTAAGCATAAGATCAAATTTTATTCATCTTCGGAGGCTTTAACCCAAAAAAGAAAATTTGATTAACGTGAGTTGGAGTGGTGGGCTAACACCTCGTTCTCACATGGGTCATTCCCGAGAGATTTTTACCTCAACCAGGAGGCCCATCTAAAGGATGAAATTGAAAAAGATGGATTGGAAACAAGAGGATTCTATATTTCTGATTTTCCGTCAAGGGGAAAAGAGCATGCTATCCTATCCAATGTTGTTTTCTTCCAAACACATCAAGAACGCTTGTTCATTCCCAAAGTCCCTATTAAAGCATAAAGTCAAGTGGGTCTGGGGTTTTGATTATCTCAAAGAGACAAGAGCATAATTCCTTATCACTTGAAAAAATGCTACAAGAGGACTTGTGTTAAGATGCCTAGAAAAATATTAATGAAGACACAAAGTTTGTTTGTATCTCCTAAGCAACCTGCAAGATAGATAGATTTAGTAGTTTTTCAAGTGATTCTTTGGGAAGCGTCCTACAACAAAAGCGTTAGTAGTTTGAGGTGTTAATGGGTTTGAAAGGAGTTCTTTTTGTGAAATTCCCTACAAAAACATGTTATAACCTGCAAAATAGATGGTCAAGGACAATATTCAGCCAAAACAATCACCAAAATAAAAAAAAATCAAGATTTAAGCCCTTAAAATTGCTCTTTGTTTCTAATACGAGTAAAAAGAATAGAGGATTTTGTGGGAAGACTTGTACGATAATTCACATAGACTAGTATAAGAAAACACATAATACAAAGGTCCATTACGATAATGTACTATGCATAATACAAGAATATAGGGGTTGCAATATGAGAAAACAAAACTAGAAAGAATGCAGTTAGAAAGCAGGCATAATGCATAAAGGGCCAATACAATTATTATCCACATGTAGTAGGAGTATAATCAGCATTTTGTATGAGTAAAAAGGGCTAGAATGAGTTTACTCATACTAGGATTCTCACATGCTAGTACAAGGATTTTCAGAGTTTCAAAAAGGTTGATGAAAACCCTCAAACAAGGAGGAAAATTGCATGGTGGGTGTCCTGTCGGGTGTGCCAAAATGTAGATGCAATGAACCTAACCTATTGAGAGCATGCATAGACAAGAAAATGTTAGTCCTAATCTAGCATGTAATCAAACAACATGAAATTCACACACACCACCTCTAATTGAGCCAAAATGGGAGCACCCAAGCCCCATTTGATTTGTTGATTTGTGGAGAGTGTGGATGTGGTCCCAAAACACAATGAGAGTATCCCCAATTCAATGATAATATTATTGAATCCGAATGAAACCCATTGAGATCCCAAAATGGCACAAAAACTATTATGAGGAACTAGTTTTGCCCCTAGGATTCCAAGAGATGCCAAGGATGAAGATGAAGATCTAACCTACAAATGATATGCAATAAAGATAAGATTCATTTACCCATTAAGTATGAAGTGTGCTTTGGTTTGAAATGAAAGGAAATGCATAAGGAAACTAAGATTAATTATCCATTAAGATTATGTTATGTGATCTAAGAATTGAAAGCAAGAAAGGAAACTAAAATGCTAAAATGTTATAGATTGTAGAGCTAAACTAACATGATAACAATGAATAAAGATGAAAGATGAATTGCTCATGGAAATGCCTCTATTTATAGATTTTTGGAGGGAGAGAGAGGGCTTGGATGAGGTGGAACCTATGTGGAATCCACATAGGAGCCACATAGGAGACACATAGGCTAGAAGGGAAGGCTAATTTGAAAGGTCAGTTTGAGACAAGATGGGCATTCAAGGTTTGAATAGCTCAAGGTTTCTCACACATGTGTGAGAAACTTTGGGGAAGAGTGTGGGGGACAAAGATGTAAGAGAGAGTTGGAGCATTTAAGGAAGTTTGGCGGCTTCCTTAGGAAGAGTTTCTCACACATATGTGAGCAACCCATTAGCTCTAATATGGTTAGGAATCATTTTTTAAGTGAGATTAAGGGAGTGATTAGGTGGGAGAGTAGGTTTAGCAAGTGAGGTGATGGGTGTAGGCTAGGATTTAGGTAGGGATTTAGATTGATTTAAATTGGTTTTAGATTAATCCAGGCTTTGAAGAATATTAGGATGTGGAGGGATTTAAATAAATAGGAATTTATTCAAAAATGGATTTATGAGGGACATGTATTAAACTAGGTTAAATACATTAGAGAGGGGAGTATTCAAATTATATTTAAATACTTTAGGTAATGAACCCAACTTAAAGATTTTTAGGTGTCTACAGTATTATCAAATGATCTTTATTTGAATATTGTATCTGCAACATATTTATCTTGTATTCATTGAAGTTGCTTCCATGTCGATGATCTATTAGTAGCTAAGCATTACTTATCATGAATTGATTCCCCCTAGAACTATAGATACAACTATAGCATCCTTTGATATATTGTATCATTCATTATACATTCTTGGTTGTAGTTGCACCTTAATTCTCTGAGAATATACCCTGATTAACTGAAAATCTTCATTAGACTATAACAATGGTAGAGATTATTGTTATAGTACCTTTCTTTCCAAAGGTAAACATGAAGTTTATGTTCCAAATTATCAATGTGATTGATTTCCATATATGTTGCTTGAATTCAAAAATTTATTGGCCTTGTCTACCTTCTTTTATATGACTACTCTAATCTGTGTAGTTCATTGATAGTTGTTAGAATAACTGAGAGGGGGGTGAATCAGTTAATGACTGTCTTGATACAAAATGTATAATCCAAAAACAAATACTTCAATTTATGTTGCTCAGTAACTTAAAATACTTTCACTATCTATGCTTTTACCGATTAGCAGTCTAAAACTTATAGCAGTTACCGATCAAAACAAATATGCAACATGTAAATATGACATCAAAACAAACATCACAATCAACACATAACAAAAGAGATTTAACGTGGAAACCTTGTGAAGGGAAAAATCACCTGGGACCAGGAACCCAAAAATATTCACTCTTCTGAAGTGAGGTCGGTGAAGACCCAACCCTGTTAAAGGTTACAAACACACTGTTAGGTGTGACCTTGTTAGAGGATTTAAGACCAACCATTATCATCCAACCAGCAGTCACTTTGGGGTTGATAGGATAACAATGTTCATTCTATGAATGATACATAATAAGACTTTCTTAGTCCACTTGGTTAAGAGATTTGACTGTGTACAATGGTTAAATATGTAATAGTAGGTGATCTGACTTAATACAACTTCAATTGCAAATTACAGATCAATGTTTGGCTCATACAAATCTTTCTGATCAATGTAACATTTTTGATTCAATAATATATCAACTTAATGTCTGTCGATAATCACTCTTTGTTGCTTGGCAATGCTCTGCAGTAGGGTTATCCTTAAACAGTATGATCAGAATGCAAGAAAACTTGTTCATGTGATGATTTTGTAGTTTCCTTCTCTTCCGACATCACACTCATTGTGAAATCTCCAGTCTCTTATATAGACATGTAAACGATTTTCTTCTGCTCCATCAGATTTTGCTGCTTAATCATCTTCATTGATTTTGCCTCTTAAACATACCTCGACACTTGTGTCAATAAAATGTTTGATTCTCATCCTTTAGATCTTTCCTGAATTTTGTTAGTCATCGATCTGTGTAACAAACTTTATCTGTTACCTCGAATTCATACACTTTCTAGCTCATCAATCTTATCAGCTAAACTAATCATTTAGTTCATTTTGTTCTTCTCAGTTAACAAAGAAATGCATCAGTGAACACATGCTCTATTTATACTATGCTCGGTATACACTACACTCTGTCGGTGTATACTAAAATGCTTCATCAACTGACAACACTACTTTGTGTCTTTCAGCTCTTTTCCTCATCATAGATAGATGAAACATAATCAAGTCAATAACATGAAGTCATAAAATCATCAACAAGTTACTCAATGTATTCCTTATCCTCATATGTCATATCCATCTTCCTCATGTAGATATTTATGTTCTTCATCTCTTTCACTCCTTATCTACAGATGTTTCGGTATAGTAACTTACAAGATAAGTGTTGTCAAACTAGTTGACATTAATGACAACATAATACTAATTCAATCATATTACATATCTAATTAATCAGCTCAGTGATCTTAAATCATAGATTCTTCAATCAGGTTCTAAATCAGTTGTAGTTCATCAATCTCTCTGTTTGGCATTGATGACAACTCAAGTAATATGAAATATACCACACACATACCAAACATGTATTCTACAACTTTGTGAACAAAATTTTGTACAAGCTCTCCCTAGCTTAATATGTTTAATCACTACGTTACTCAATAGCATTGAGATAATGGTATTTTTTAGTTCATTAATCTTCATATATGCTCTTTTCAGCTCTCTTGTTCCTGCTTTTGTTCTCAGTAACTGATCTTCAGTGCTCTTCCTTTCTTCAATTTGTCTCTCCCTCAAATAGTTCTCACCGGTGCATATTGTTTCATATCATTTATCTCTCCCTTTGACAACAATGCCAAAGAAAAAAATAAACAAATAGCTCTTCAGTAGCCAAGCAACTCTCTGTTGTCCGGTGCATACTATGTATATCTGTATACTGATATACCAATCTGTTCTAGTGCCTTTCACAACTTTAGACATGATCCAAAGTGTGAACTATGTTGCATCAACTTGAATGATCTTCTGATAATATTAGGTTGATGCAACATCTGGATCACCTTAGTTACCGGTAAACAGGGGACAAACCCCTAGTCTAGTCCTCAAGTACTCAAATGTGTCCTTCGGTAGAGCTTTTGTAAATATATCTGCAAGTTGTTCTTTTGATGTAACAAACTCTAGCTTATCTTGCTTCTCCTATACTTGTTCTCTCAAGTATTGATACTTTATTGATATATGATTTGTTTTAGAGTGCATCACTGGATTCTTTGAAATGTTTATTGCACTGGTGTTATCACAATATATAATCACCAGCTCAGTGATTATCTCATTCATACCTTCCAAAACTTGTTTAATATATGCAATGTTTGAACAGTTTGTAGCAATAGTAACATACTCTGCTTTGGTTGTAGACTGAGAAATGCAAGCCTGCTTCTTACTTGTTCAGGTAACAAGTCTTTCACCAAAGAAGAATGCTCCTCTGATGGTGCTTTTTCTGTCATCCACATTTCCAGCCCAATCAACATCGGTATAGACTCTGAGTTCAAACTTGCCTTCTTTAGGATACCATAATCCATAGTCCTCTATTTTCTTCAGGTATCTTAAGATTCTTTTAGTAGCAATCATGTGTGATTCTCTAGGATTAGCATAAAATCTAGCAACTATTCCCTAACATGTGCTATGTCTGGTCTACTATGAACTACATACATTAGCTTACCAATCATTGATCAGTACAGTGTCTGGTTCACCTCTGTAGTTTCATCTTCCTTAGTCAATTTACATCCAGTAGCCATTGATGTTCCCACAGGTTTAGCATCTTCCATGCCAAATGTTTTCAATACTTCTTTTATGTATTTGGATTGTGAGATGAATATCCCATTACTCTGTTGAATCACTTGTAGTCCTAGAAAGAACTTAATCTCTCCGAACATAGACATCTCAAATTCATTCCTCATATCATCAGCAAAGGCTTTACATATTTGATCTTGACCTCCAAATATGATATCATCCACAAATATCTCAGCAATAAGAATTGTATCATCAGTATCTCCTTTCATATACAGATTGTTGTTCTCATTTGTTCTTACAAATCCTATACTTAACAAATAAGTATGCAACCTCTCATACCAGGCTCTTGGTGCTTGCTTCAAACCATATAAAGCTTTATGTAATCTACGTACGATATCTTTCTTTTCTGGATCAACAAACCCTCCAGGTTGTTCTATGTAGACTTCTTCTTCAAGTATTCCATTTAGAAACGCTGACTTGACATCCATTTGATATACTTTGAATTTCTTGTGTGCAGCATATGCAAGTAGCATTCTGAATCCTTCCAATCTAGCAATAGGTGCAAAGGTTTCACCACAGTCTATGCCTTCCTCCTGTGCATATCCTTTGCATACCAATCTAGCTTTATTTCTTGTCACTTCTCCATTCTCATTCTGCTTGTTTCTGAATATCCACTTAGTACCAATAATATTCTTATCTTTAGGTCAGGGTACTAAGGTCTAGGTTTTTTTTCTTCTCTATCTTTTCTATTTCCTCTTTCATTGCATTAACCCATTCATCATTCTCTAATGAAACTTTTACATTTTTCGGTTCATAATCACAAACTAGACATGTACCTTGTCTTGCTCTGCTCCTTGTTTGCATGCCAGCTTGCTTGTCTCCAATGATTTGTGATTCAGGATGGTGTCTTCTAACAAAACTTGCTAGTATCCTATTTCTCCTTTCCTGTTCATCCTATGCAGGTTCATTTGCTTGCTCGGTAGGGCCATCTTGCTCATCAATTTCTCTTTCTTGTTGTTCGGTATTATTTTCCTGTTGACCGGTTATCACAGGTTGCGGCTTCAGTAGATACTTTGGTTGTTCAATTTAAGTGAATCTACCGTAGTCTTCAAGTTCCTTTATACTTTCCTCTGTGTTCTTTTCATCAAACTCATCAACTCGGACGTTAGTGCTTTCAATCATTTTATTAGTAGTTTTATTCAAACACTTATATGCTTTGCTTTTACTGGAATATCCTAGAAATATCCCTTCATCACCTTTTGAGTCAAATTTACCATTTCTCTCATCTTTCAAAATAAAACATTTACTTCCAAAAATTTTGAAATAACTTACAGTAGGTTTGTGTCCAAACTACAACTCATAGGATGTCTTGTTGGTGTCCTTCTTTAATTGAACTCAGTTAAGCACATAAACTATTGTACTGACAGCTTCCCTCTAGTATGCCTGAGCAACATTCTTTTGTAGCATCAATGTCCTAGCATAGTCAACTATTGACCTGTTCCTTCTTTTAGCAATGCCATTTTGCTAAGGTGTCCTCAGTGCAAAGACCTATCTTTTAATATCATGCTCATTACAAAAATTAGTAAATTCATCAGAGATAAATTCACCTCCTCTATCAGATCTTAGGCATTTCAGTTCCTTACCATTATCTTTTTCTACCTTAGCCTTATACCACTTAAACATCTTTAATGCTTCAGATTTTTCTTTTAAGAACATAACAGTCATCAACAAAAAGAATAAAGTATTTATCACCATAATAACTCCGAGTTCTCATAGGACCACATAGGTCAGTTTGAACCAACTCAAGTATCTTCTTTGTTGAGTAATCCTTACTTTTGAAACTAGATTTAGTCATTTTCCCTTTTTGACATTCATTACACATAACATCATTCGGTTTTGACAAGTTAGGCAACCCTCTAACTCTTTTCCTTTTACTAATCTTAATCATGTTATCAAAGTTCACATGGCATAACCTTTTATGCCTCAACCAAGCATCTTCATTTTTCATCATCAAGCAAGAAGACTCATCAGTATCAAGATAAAATAGATTACCTCTTGATTGTGCTCCAGTTCCAACTAGTCTTCCTCCACCATCAAAGATTTTCACTTTCTTGCTCTCAAAAGCAACTCAGTGACCTGAATTATTTAGCTGTGCCATACTTAACAAGTTATAGTTCAGTCCATCTACCCAATAAGCATTATCACATTTTATCATATCATTTATCATCAAGGTTCCTTTACCTCTTACCATATAGGGTGTGTCATTACCCATCTTAACTGATCCTCCATTGTATTCTTCAAGTAGATCAAACTTCTCCTCATCACCAATCATGTGATGTGTACAACCACTATCTATGATCCATGTATTGTTTTTGTTAACTTTAGAGATCAATGTTGTTTCTTCATGTTTTTCTTCTTCTTCCTCTGAGTCATCTTTCATAGCAACAAATACAACTTCTACATCATCATCAGAATCAGATTCAGATTCATTATCTTTAGCTATGAAATATACCTTTTTCCCTTTGTCATTACTGTCTCGGTTATCTCTGTTGTGTCGGTAGCCTCTGTTGAATCTTCTCCCATAGCTTCCTTCATATCGGTCTTCGGTTCTATCATCATCTTTCTTATGTGGACATCTAGCAGTGATGTGGCCAACCTCTTTACAATTAAATCATGCCAAAGGTATCTTACCTTTGTACCTTCCTTTACCTTAGGATAATCTTCTGGCCATAAGAGCTTCAAGTTCATCAAGCTCATCATCGGTATTACTGTCACTATCATTTTTATTATTCCTTCTAGACTTACTAATCTTCAGAGAAGACATGAAAGTAGATTCCACAAATAGTACAACACTGTTATCAAAGTTATTTAACTCAAAGGTTGTAAGTTTACCAATCAGATTGTCAAGTGTAAGTACATTACCAGATGCAGACCTTGTCTCATGAATAGCAGATATTCTGATTGTGTAAACTGGCAATAAGGTTCTAAGTATTTTGCTAACAACTGTTTCTTCACTAATGACTCCATCAAATGCTCTAATAGCATGTACTACCTCTTTCAGTCTATTTGTATATTGCACAATATTTTCACCTTATTTCATCTTCATACCGTTAAATCTGCCTCTTAGGCTTTATGCTCTAGCCCTTTTAACATTTGCATCTCCATTGTAAACTTGAGAAAGTTTATCCCACATAGCTTTTGTAGTAGTGCAACTCTTGATATCTTTAAATTTGGCATCAGTACAGGCAGCAACAAGTTCCATCATAGTAACATTGTGTTCATGCATGTCTTTCAGTTGATCAAGTGTCAGGGGACCTGGTGTCGGTTCTATATAGCCATTCTCCATCAATTCTAGTGCAACATCCCTAATTCCAGATATGTGCAACTTCATCCAACTTTTCCATACTATAAAGTTCTCTTTGTTTAGCTTTGGCACTTCCCTCTTATACATTTTGAGATACTTTTACTGAAGTCCTTAAAACTCTATTCAAAGCAACCAACGCTCTGATACCAATTGTTAGAACAACTAAGAGGGGGGTGAATCAGTTAATCATTGTCCCAATAAAAAATGTATAATCCAAAAACAAATACTTCAATTTATGTTGCTCGATAACTTAAAATACTTTTACTATCTGTGCTTTTATCGATTAGTAGTCTAAAACTTATAGCAGTTGCAGATCAAATCAAATATGCAACATGTAAATATGACATCAAAACAAACATCACAATCAACACATAACACAAGAGATTTAATGTGGAAACCTTGTGAAGGGAAAAACCACCTGGGACCGGCAACCCAAAAATATTCACTCTTTTGAAGTGAGGTCAATGAAGACCCAACCCTGTTAAAGGTTACAAACACACTGTTAGGTGTGACCTTGTTAGAGGATTTAAGACCAATCGTTATCGTCCAACCAATAGTCACTCTGGGGTTGACAGGATAACAATGTTCATTCTATGAATGATACATAATAAGACTTTGTTAGTCCACTCCATTAAGAGATTTGACTGTGTACAATGGTTAAATATGTAACAGTAGGTGATCTGACTTAATACAACTTCAATTGCAAATTACAGATCAATGTTCAGCTCATACAAATCTTTCTGATCAATGTAACATTTTTGATTCAACAATATATCAACTTACTGTCCGTCAATAATCACTCTCTGTTGCTCGGTAATGCTCTGCAGTAGGGTTATCCTTAAATAGTATGATCAGAATGCAAGAAAACTTGTTCACGCGATGATTCTGTAGTTTCCTTCTCTTCCGGTATCACACTCATTGTGAAATCTCCAGTCTCTTATATAGACATGTAAACCATTTTCTTCTGCTCCATCAGATTTTTCCACTTAATCATCTTCATTGATTTTGCCTCTTAAACATACCTTGGCACTTGTGTCAATAACATGTTTGATTCTCATCCTTTAGATCTTTCCTAAATTTTGTTAGCCATCGATCTGTGTAACAAACTTTATCTGTTACCTCAAATTCATACACTTTCCAGCTCATCAATCTTATCGGCTAAACTAATCATTTAGTTCATTCTGCTCTTCTCGGTTAACAAAGAAATGCGTCGGTGAACACGTGCCCAGTTTATACTATGCTCGGTATACACTACACTCCGTCGGTATATACTAAAATGCTTCATCAACCAACAACACTACTTTGTGTCTTTCAACTCTTTTCCTCATCATAGATAGATAAAACATAATCAAGTCAATAACATGAAGTCATAGACTTATCAACAAGTTAGTCAATGTATTCCTTAGCCTCATTTGTCATATCCATCTTCCTCATGTAGATATTTTTGTTCTTCATCTCTTTCACTCCTTCTCTACAGGTGTTTCAGTATAGTAACTTACAAGATAAGTGTTGTCAAACTAGTTGACATCAATGACAACATAATACTGATTCAATCATATTACATATCTAATCAATCAACTCAGTGATCGTAAATCATAGATTCTTCAATTAGGTTCTAAATCAATTGTAGTTCATCAATAGTAATGTTGATGTGTCCATTTAGTCTGACTATCCTTAAGCATTGTTCTCCAAAACTGATAATAGCTTTTTGTTTTCTTTGATGCTATGAATATATCTTCTAAATTGGATAACATTACTTGAGAAACTATTATATTAGCACCATTATCTTATAATTTTATTGCTCATAAGACCTATGCTCCATCATAAGAGCAGTGAAAGCATAATTTGTTTTTATCTAATCAATCGATTGATGCTTCTAATTTAAATTCTTATCTCTGTTTTCAAGTTCCTCTTATTACAATGACTTATTGATTGATTTATGAAAATGTCTTCCATTTCATTGAAGTCACTATTTTTATACATTGTAAGATATTTGCTTTAAAAACTATGATGACTGGCAGCTACTTTTTAATGTCGTGGAAGCCTTGAAATTTCATTTGAATACATTCTATTGATTCCCTTATGACTGTGACACTCTCTTTATATAGTGCTTTTATTATATCAGTCATGCATTATCCTCGATCCATCTTTTGCATTGTGTTCAATTATGATAGCTTTGTTTTGTTCACCTTGAATTAATAATCTTTGACTAAACTGAATGTCTTCTTGATGCCATGTTACCATGCTCCCTATCTGCAAGAATTTCTATCCTTTTATCTACTCTTAAATGATTTACATTTTTCACACTATGATACATTATACTTCTTGACTCCATAACTTTGTTATCTCATTCAAATTCTTGTCTTTGATAGAATTTTCCTTTGAAACCGCTCCATCTTGAATTGAATAACATCTTTTAAATATTGTTTAAAGAAAAGGATGTTTTGACTTGTAAATGAATACCAACCTTCTATTCTCCTTAGTTTAATGATTTAGCACTAAAACCTCTTCATGATATCTCTTGAAGGCACTGGAACCTAACCGGTATTAGAAAAATGTTGACTCTTGTTCATTGTTGAAAATGCCTGAAGCTTTTATCATGATTGTAACATTGTTCAGTTATTGCATTAATTTTTATTGTTATCTCTATTTATTACAATGCTCTTGATTTAATTGTTGTCTTGAACACACTATTGTTTTCATTTTTGTAATGGCCTTGTTACCCATATTGATAATCCTCATGATCCCTACCTTTAAGATGTGTATTCTACTCTTCTCTTTGTCATAATATCACTACCTCTATCTAGGACCCATGATAGAGCACTCCTGACAATGCTATCTAACTATTACATTTATGTGTTTTCTAATCTTATTGAAGCAATCCTTTTTTAATCCATACCTCTCATACTTCCATGTAATGTTATGGAAATTCCCTATCTCATATTCATTTGTATATCTGGTTTACAATAATGCTCTTGAATTACATTCTTTTTGGCTATACTATTTGAATCATTATTTTTGCTCTTTTATTGTTATTGACTTCCCTTGGTGTTTTATGATCTACCATTATCCAATCCTATAGAAAATATCAATATTTTCATATTTTATGATCTTGTAGTATGATTTTGTAGTTGTACCTTCACATTCAAACATCTCATTAGATAAAACAATGAATTTTTTATTTGATCTTTGATTTCCTTACTAGTTTATAGTTGTTCAATTATAATACGAGAGTAGATATGTATACATTAATGATGTATGAATAAAGCTATGTGACCCTGAGCTCTAACACCACATGTTCTATATCATTGTAGGTTTTCTATATGTTGATGTAACTAGAGTTGAGGATTAGGGCCCTTCTGATACACTTCGTCAACTATGATTCATCATTACAGGCAATGGCGGGCCCTATCACTTTGCTTGTATTTCATCCTTCTATACATATTTTACTTTTGTAATTTATATGTTCAGTTACCTCCCACGGCTTGTGTGGGATATGTACCTTACTATTATGAATAAAGAAACTTTTGATGCAAACATCCATGTAGTTTTTATGTTTTGTTGAAACATTTGCATATCATGATGTACATTTCTTTATCTACATTTAACTTTAGTAAGAATACTTAACCAAAAAACAAAAAATGTACCTTTCACCTTAATTGTACAAGATATTATTAGTTTTAATGAGTTGTTGGCATTAGTTGTCATTGATGTAAAAATCTTCATACCAACACTCTAGCAGTATCGGTTGGTTGTTGGTAGTTTTGGCTCTGTACCTATTGGCTATCGATTGTGCAACACAAGTTTTGGTTATACACATAACATGTTCAATTTGATTTTTTTTGGTGTTCCTCATGTTTCTTGGCATGAGTAAATTTTTCTATTCACGGTCTATTTGTGTTGGTGCACTTGTATACTATTGATGTTTAGTATTACATGGATTATTCTATCAGTTGCAAGTGTTCCTGTCGTCTAGACAGTAGTGCATTCATCAAATGTTTTTGGTTTATCAGCTACATCATTCTCTGGATAGATTTTATCTATTGGTGGTTTCATCTATTATCATGGTTCATCTTTTGGACTTGGTTGTGGTGCTCACATGTTCTTGGTAGCTGTAATATACATTTTAATATATTAAGTATGACCTATATGGGGGTTTGGTGTAGCATGTTATTAAGTGTGTCATCAATTTAGGATTGATGATATGCATTAAATGTAATCATAATATCTTTTGCTTTGGGTCCATCACACACATTTTTTATGTGATCCTATAGATGTATGAGCGTATATGCATTTAAATAAAGAAGATTCTTTGTATCTATGTGGTTGGTATGTGTGTGTATGTGTGTATGCAACAAGGATAGTGTGAATCTATTGAAATGGTGTATGTGAGAATTTTTTTGTGAAGTAACATAAGGAGAGGCTTGCATACCTATAGTAGTGGATTAGATGGTTGCAATCAAAGAATAGCTTATTCAAATATACTGGTGGTTGTAGTAGCATAGCTTAATTGTTGAAATGTTCATGCATACTCAGATGCAATTGTATTAGTTCATGTTTTATCTATTTTGATATCTCTATTGTATAAAGGGTATTTATCCCAACTGGAAGTGAGTCGACTGACAATGAGCCAACCTGCAATGAACACAACCAATAGTGAACCTTTATAAAAATAACTTTAATTAGTGTCACTCTAATAGGTATTTCATTTCATGAGAAATAGCTTCTCTCTAGTTTTTTCCAATTTGGGTTTTCCACATAAATATTAGTATTATCTATGTTGGTGTTCCTGTGTTTCATGTTTACATTTTTTGGGGATGTTTTATGTGCTTAACTGATCAATCATAAGTTGTTATTGGTGTTGTTCGATAGTTCACCAATAGATAAATTTATTATATAATTTGTGTAGAAATAACTGATTCACCCCAACCCACCCCCCCATCCCCACCCCTCTTAGTTATTTGACCTTTTCAACAATTGGTATCAGAGCCTGGTCCCTTACAGATAGAGCTTAATCACTTGAGGGAGATCTTGGTTGCTTGGATAGATGGAAGGAGGATTCTACACTAAAGAAGATTGGAAAATCATGATGGGTGATATTGAAGGTACTAAATTGAAAAATGAGGAGTTGAAAGAGACAAATACATGTATTGTGAAGCTAAGAGATCAGATCAAGATGTTCAAAGCAAGGCATAATGAATTTAGTCAAGAATTGCAAGAATCAAATGACAAAATTGTAGATCTAGAACAAGAACTAAGAGAATTGAAAGAGTAAAAAGACAATGGTACAGATCTGGATTAGGAACTAAAAGAAAAGATAATTGATCTTGAGAAGAAGTTGGATGAAAAGGCTCGAAGGGAAGATTGTATTAAAGATGGATTGAAGTACAAGTTGAAAAATGTTTGGTTAGAAAGAATTAAAATGGAAGTATGGAAAGAGACTGAAGAAAATTTCAAGAAGATGATCATGAAGAGTTCAGAATAGAATGAGAAGCTCAAATTAGAATTGAAGAAGCTAAGATCAGAAGTAAAGTTGTGTGAAAGTAGTGTTATTTTGGATCAATTACTAGACATTTATAAAGGTCACAAAAATAAATATGGTCTAGGGTTTACTCGCGAATGTTAAAATCAAAATGACAAAGTCAAAGAGAAGATAACTCAAGATGATGCAAAGGTTGAAGTGACAAGTGAGGTAAAAAAACTAGAACACATCCACATGAAGGCCTCTAGTTAGACAATAGAATGCTCAAAGGTACTTATCTTTTTCAATGGTTGTTGTTATATTTACAAGATTTTTTGGTCATAAGGTAGTTGATTATAGGATGAGAAAGGAACAAAAGATTAAATGCTTTAACTATCATAAGATTGGTCATAAAGAAAGTTTGTGCAAGAATCAAGTTACAAATCGGGAAGGGTTGAATGCAATGAATAATGTTTTTCATGGAAATTTCTATGTGGGTCATAATTATGGTCACAAGGCTAATTAGTGTAGATATAAGGTTGAATTGGTGAAATCTAGTAAAAAAAATGTTAATTGTTTCAAATGTGGAAAAATTGGTCATTGTGCAAAATCAATGCTGATCTGGGAGTGTTTCGGTGAATATTGGAAATGATAATCATGTTGTAAGGATCTAGTGAAGCTTAGAAATAGAATACAAAATGGAGGAAGAAGTCAAATGGTGTGGAAAGTTTGGTGGTACCAGATAGCTCTAATGACAACTAAGTTTCATGCTTGGACTTAGGGAGAGTATTAAATATGCTAAATCATACACTCCCTTATCTTGAGGTGATACCGGTTGTAACTAGCATGTCTCTGGTATGATGATTGGACTAATAATAAATGCAGTTAATGATTAATTTATGTAATGTGTACATAGTGGCTGACTTGCATTACCAATATTTAATTTTTGACGAGAAATTAATTATGTTATTTTGTGGCTTTAAAGACAATTTTTTTGAAACATTTGGTACTATAGCGCGAAGAAAAATTGACAATTTTCAAAGAGCTTGTGGAAGAAGATTTGTGAAGAGATTATGGCACCTAAATTGCCTGATCGTAGCGTTGGTGCATTCACAACAAATAAAATGAAGAAGGTTGAATTGAAGGAGTTTGATCATAGTCATATCAAACAATTGGTGTTTGGATTGCCTATAGAGGATATGCAAAGAATTAGAAATCTTGGACTTGATATTTGGGGAGAATTTTTGTGGTGTGATGATAGCGAGTTCATCCTTTTCATCTTGAGTTGGTTTCATGGTGAAATCTTGATGCTAGACAAACCATATATGATATCAAAGGAAATAATTGAGGCAATTATTAGATTGTGTTGTGTTGTTGAATTGCCTGGGAAGAAGTCTATTAGTTATCAAGAGGTAGAATATCTTATGAAAATTGGTTGGGATCAATGTACATTCCTTATAGACACTATTGAAGATCTAATTGTAAGAACTTTGAGTGGGGGACTGAGATTCCTGTCGGTAAGTAGATTTGTAGATATCTAGGTTTCTTAAAGGATAGTGTGAGTGCATGCAAGACATACTTTACTACATTACAAATGAGTATTTGTTCTAGTTTAGTTATTTCTGGTGCTATGCCTATATGTCTTAGTGAGGAGGGTTCCTCTTCAAGTCAAAAGTATCTGGAAGAATTTTTCAGTGGTTCATCTCCTGAACTAAAGAAGTTAAAGATAGGTGACAAGGAAAAATAAGTAGTTACAATTTCAAAAGATGATGAAGAGGAAAGTGTTTCTGATGAAATGGAATTTGAAGAGGAGGAAGAAGAAATGGAGAGATTTGTGCCCTCTCTAGAAAAATCTGTGCATGTGGATTCTACTATGGTAAGAACTTTGTTAGAAAATAGTTTGTGGATTGATTGTCCATCAGAGGATAAGAAGTTGGTGACAAAATTGCTAACTGATTGCTTGATTAGTAGAAGGGTTATAGTTTCAACTGTGTCTAGTATGATACCAACTAAATTAGCATTGAGTGTTGAGATTGGGTTGTTGCAATTTGGAGCAAATTATCTGAAGGTGGAGAAATCTATAATGAAGAAGTGTAACAATGTAGAACAAAGACTCTCAGGTGTTATCGGTGAAATAAAGAAATGTGTGAAGGAGATCATTGATATTTAGAGATATTGTCTTTAGTGGCCTACTATTGTAGACAATTTTAGAGGAAAAAGTGAAGTAATTGAGAAAGAGTAAAATGAGATTGGAAATTCATATGATGTTTTCAAAGATCAAGATGGAAAACAGAGAATAAAAAACAATGAACTTTAGACATAGTGGTTATTACTACACAGACATAGACAAGATCTAATATAAACACATTTTGGTTGGTGAAGAACGTGATTGAGGTCCGGTTGGAATTTTCTTCTTGCATTCTAATCAATGCAGAGGATTATGTGCAATGGTTTTAGTCTTTGGACCAGACAAAATATCTTGATAGGTTAGTGGAATGTAATAGTTTGTGTGCTCAAGTGACAACAATTGTTGAGTGGAAGAAGAAGATTCCTACTCTGAAGGAAAGGTATAAGAAAGTATTTTCAATTAAGAATATTGTATTACTTTGAGTTTGTTTCATTTTTTTTTATTTCTCCCTTTGTCATTGTGGAAAAAAGGGGGACAGTAAAGGAGAAAATACATTTTGCATTTACTCGAGGGGAGTTTTTGGAGATCTTTCAGATTTTTATGTTTTGGTGTTTTACCATCAATGAGAAAGGGGGAGATTGTAACAATTATTGAGTTGTTACTAGAATTTATTGTAATTGATGTCAAAACCTTCATACTGACACTCTGGTAGTATCAGTTGGTTATTGGTAGTTTTGGTTGTATACCTATTGGTTATCAGTTGTGCAACATAAATTTTGGTTATACACACAACAAGTTCAATATGAACATTTTTTGATGTTCCTGGTGTTTCTTGGCATGTGTACATTATTCTACTCATGGTCTATTTGTGTTGGTGAATTTGTATGCTTTCATTGTTTAGTATTACATGGATTGTTCTATTGGTTGCTGGTGTTCCCATCATTTGGATAGTAGTGTGTTCATCAAATGTTTTTAGTTTATTGACTATATTTTTATCTTGATAGGTTTTATCTATCGATCGTTTCAGTTATTATCATGGTTCATCTTTTGGAATTAGTTGTGGTGTTCATGTGTTCTTGTTAACTATAATATACATTGTAATATCTTAAGTATGACCTATTTGTGGTTTGTGGTGTAGTGTGTTCTTAAGTGTGTCCTAGATTTAGGATCGACATTATGCATTAAATGTAATTATAACATCTTTTTCTTTGGGTCCATCACACACATTTTGGTGTGAGTTGATAAATGTATGAGCATATACTTATTTATATAAAGGAGATCCTTTGTGTCTATGTGGTTGATGTGTATGTGTATGTGTGTATAGGAAAATGATAGTGTGAATCTGTGGTAGTTGTGTATGTGAGAGAAGTTTTGGTGAAGCAGCATAAGGAGATGCTTACATACCAATATCAGAGACAGTTTCATATAGATAATTTATTATATAGATCTACTGGTGGTTGTGGTAGTAAAGCTTAATTATTGAGCTGTTCATGCATACTTATATGTAATTTTATAAGCTCATGTTTTATCTATTTTGATATCTCTATTGTATAAAGGGTAGTTAGCTTGACTGGTAGTGAGCCAAGTGATAGTGATCCAATGTGTAGTGAGCACAACAGATAATGATCCTTTGTAAAAACAACCTTAATTGGTGTCACCCTAACAGGCGTTTCATTTCACAAGAATTAGCTTCTCCATGGTTTTTCCCAGTTTTGGTTTTCCACATAAATTTTGGTGTTATCTCTATCAGTGTTCTTGTATTTTCATGTTTACATTTTTTATGGATGTTTTATGTGCTTAACTAAAAGATCATAAATTGTTATTGTTGTTGTTTAACGGTTTGTTGGCAAAGCAAAAATTTTATAAAGTGTGTGGGAATAACTAATTCACCGGCCCTCTCAATTATTTAACCTATTCAACAGTTGTCCCAACTCTACCTGTTTGAGTTAGAAACAAAAAATAGGTAACAACGAGACTACTAGAGAAGGCAAAACAATATGAGGTTATTGTTCAAGCGGTGTGGTATAGAGAAATATGAGGACAATGACTACCCAAAACAAAATGAAGTAAATATGAAGGACATAAAGGAGTTAGATGAGGAAGTACTGGTGATCACCATACTCCAAACTAAGAAGGAAGTATATCCTAACCCCCATACAAAGAAGGAAATACTTTGAGAAGCCAAGGATGACATTGAATTAGAAATGGGGGAGGAGAGAAGAGCCTCAAATGATGTCGCAATCCTCCACTATGGTCAAAGTCAGAGAAAAATATCATGAGACAAATGTTGCAATCCAGCATACCAATATGGGTATCTGACCTTTTGCAAACCATGCCACAATTAAAGATGGCCATTACCAACATTGTTGATAATAATACACTTGGGTAGGAGCATGAAAATGTGATAGATAATCCATTTGAAACCTTGGCCACTGACCCGATGTTGCTAACTATGGGCATTGGAAGGAAGCCAATCATTGTCGAGATGGAGATAATAGGATGAAAATTGACAAACAACATCATAAACCAAGGCTCAAACATTAATATTCTACCTAAGGAGACACGGAAGATGCTCAACAAGCCAACACTTAGGCCACAAACCTTCCATTTGTTAGAAAGTAAAGTCCACCAAGATAACTGAGAGGGGGGGGGTGAATTAGTTATCAGATAAATACAAATTTTATCACCATTAATATATTTCAACCATGTAATCAATATAAGAAACAACCATAGAAAGATAAACATACATAGCAATACAATAACACAAGATATGTTGACTAGGGAACCTCTTGATCAGAGAGTAAACCCCGGTGGGAATGATGCCCACAAAAGATGTACCAATATGAAAATTCCTTGTGAGAGGATGGAATCTGTTAGGACCCTTATGAAATACATTCAGTACATATGAGTCCCTGTTAGGAGACTTTGAATCCCTATTAAAAGATTCTAACCCGATTAAGAGTTATGAAAGACAGAAGGACCCACTATCCAAACAGCTTCAAGGGCACAATCACTAAACACACTGTCCAACTAATCTTTTTATTATCCAAATAGAATAATACTAATAATTACTAATCTCAACAACTTATCTTTTCTCTTCTGTCTGTGCCAAATCGCTCCAACTACTTCACCAGATCTCAATATCAGATCTTTGTAATTTGCATATCCTCTTACAACATATATTGCTCAATTCCATTATTTATATTCCTTACATTAAAATAAAGGAAAAAAATCCTTCCTTTATACCATACTCAAATAATTAAAAATGAGTCAGCCAACAAGGCTTAACCAATTACAAAATATAAACCTTCACATGTTACATAATATTTCACAATTATATAAAAACTGTCGGCTTCCAAACAAAATAAATCTTCACTCGTGCGACCTCTGACCATGTTGTCATGTCTACATCACTAGCTCAATGTCTTCATCAACTATACAACTTCGCATGCCTAGATTCTATCCCGATTAGGAGATATCATCCAGTTACCACAAGCTGCTTCTCAGGAACACTGCCTGAATACTGCTTCCACTGAATTATACATAACTATCATAAATAATTGAATTTATGTACATGCTCTTGACCATGATCTCAAGACACAGTATAGAGTAAGTCCTCAACTCCGCATAGATTGATCTTCAATACTCTACATGCGCTAATTCAAACACTGTCTACTTCTCTGCTAATCTCCAGTAGATCATTGTGTTGACATCAATGACAACCACAGTCATGAATGCAACATACAACTACTACATAATGACTCCAAACACTCCCCCATAGGATATATTTGGCATTCATTCTAACAATATACTCCATTGGCATTAATGGCAGCATAGATGAAAAACCATCCAAGTTCCATAAATACCAAACTTCAATGCTACTAATCGGAAATATTTTCAAATCCTCTTCATCAATAAAATCTTTTCAGGTTTTTCCATTTTATATTGCTTCATCTCCCCAACAAATGTTTCTATTCTTTTTGTATCCTTCTCCCTCTTTTTATTCTTTTTTCTCTTTTTGTTCTTTTCAATAGATGATCTTTTCATGTATCCTTCTCCCCCATTGACATCAATAACAAAAGTAAGAATCAATATGTCAATCTAAAACCTTAATGTCAAAAGACACTTTTTAGAAAATACATTCACTAGAGTCCTTCATGACTCAACTCAAAACACACATACTCCCTTGTAGAGGAAGTACCAACATCCAGTCCAGAAAAGATAGAGCTCATATACCAATGGACTGATGCAACAATCTACGTCACTTCTCAAAAGTAGGTTGGGGCATAACCCCAAGCATACCTCTCAAATACTCAAATGTATCTTTAGGTAAGGGCTTTGTAAATATATCTGCAATCTACTCTTTTGTACTTATATACTCAAGTCTAACTTCTTTCTCTACAACTTTCTCTCTTACAACATGATACTTTATTTCTATATGCTTTGGCTTAGAATACAATACCAGATTCTTAGACATACTTACTGTATTGGTGTTATCACAATGTATAACAACAGGCTCATCAAATTTAATTCCAATATCCTTCAACATTTGTTTCATCCATATTATCTAATTACAATTGTTTGTTGCTGCTACATATTCTGCTTATGATGTGCTCTGTGAAATATAATTCTATTTCTTGCTTAGCCAAGAAACCAATCTTCCTCCAAGAAAAAATGCTCCACCACATGTACTCTTTTTGTCATCAACACTACCTCCCCAATCTGCATCTGTATGTGCACATAGGGTAAAGTCATTATATTTTTCATACCATAACCCATAGTCAATTGTGCCTTTCAAGTATCTCAGTATTATTTTTACTGATGCATAATGTGACTCTTTGGGATCAACTTTAAATCTTGCAACGATTCCAACTACATGTGATATATCTGGTCTTGTATGAGTTAAATACTGCAATCCTCCAATCATAGATCTATACTTCTTTTGTTCAACTATAGGAGTTTCATCTGTACTAGATTACTTATGACCAGTTACCATAGGTGTGCCAACCAGCTTACAAATTTCCATTCCAAATCTCTTCAATAAGTTATTCAGATACTTTGTTTGACATAAGAAAATACCATCACTGTTTTGTGTTATTTCTAATCCTAAAAAATATTTCATCTCACCAATCATGCTCATTTCAAATTCAATCTTCATTTATTCTACAAATTTATCACTAGCTTCATCGTCTCCACCAAAGATAATATCATCAACAAAGATAAATACAATCAATAAACCATTCTCAATTTCTTTTAGATATAACTTACTATCTGTTGTGCCTTTAGCAAATCCTAATTTTATCAAATACTTATTTAGTCTTGCATACCAAGTTCTAGGTGCTTGTTTCAGTCTATATACAACTTTGTTCAATTTACATACCATGTCTCCTTCATGAGTCAAGGGAAAAACTTCAGGCTACTCAATGTAGACTTCTTCTTCTAATTCTCCATTAAAAGTTGTTGACTTCAAATCCATCTAACACCCTTTGAATTTCTTATAAGCTGCATAAGCCAAAAACATTCTTACCACTTCAATTCTTGCAACAGGTGCAAAATTCTCTTCATAATCAATTCCTTCTTGTTGTGAGTATCGTTTACATACCAATATTGCTTTGTTCCTTACAAATTCTCCTTGTTCATTCATCTTGTTCCTGAATACCCATTTAGTTCTTATAACATTTTTATCTTTAGGTCTAGGGACCAACTCTTAAGTCTTATTCTTTTCAATTTGATCTAGTTCTTCCTTCATTTCTTTAATCTAATTTTCATCTTTACAAGCTTCATCAGTAGATTTAGGTTCAATTTGAGAAATCAAACATAGTTCTTCTTGTACCTTATTCTATGTCAGAACTCCTTTTTCTATGCTCCCAATAATATGATTAGCAAGATGATTTCTTGTTAGATTCTTATTGGTGTCACTATCTCAATTCTTACTTCAACTCCATGTTCTGCTCTAGGTTATTCTCTTGTTTCCTCAATGTGACTCTCATTCTACAAATCACTGTCAGTTTCATAAAATAATTCCAAATTTTCTTGATTAATTCTAGGATGAATTCCTTCATCTGATTCATAATCAAGCATTCTTTCCCGAATTTTGAACTTTTCATCAACTTTAACATTTGCGCTCTCAACAATAGTTTTAGTTCTTTTATTGAAACATCTATAAGCTTTGATTTTCAATGAATAACCAAGAAATATACCTTCATCACTTCTAGGATCAAACTTTCCAATGTCATCATCTCTCTTAATATAACACTTACTTCCAAAAGTTTTGAAATACTTAACTGATGGCCCATGTCCAAACCATAATTCATAAGGTGTCTTGTTTGTGTCTACTCCGATTTGTACTTTGTTCATTGTATATATTGTTGTATTCACTGCCTCTCTCCAGAATGTCTTCACCAAATCATTCTCAAATAACATAGCTCTTTCTTCTTTAGTTACTGATATGTTCCTTCTTTCTACAATACCATTTTGTTCAGGTGTTCTAGGAGCTGAAAATTGTCTCTTAATACCATTCACTTCACAAAAAGTATTAAATTCCTTTGAAGTAAATTCTCCATCTCTATCTGATCTTAAACATTTAATCTTCATTCCAGATTCATTCTCAACTTTGTTCTTAATTACTTTAAACTTATCAAATGCTTCAGACTTTTCTTTAAGAAATGCAATCCACATCATTCTTGTAAAATCATCAACAAGAATCATAAAATACCTTTCACCATAGAATCCTCTAGTCCTTGTGGGACTGCTCAAATCTGTATGAACAATTTCCAACTTCTCTACTGATGTGAACTTCTTACTAGGAAATGAACTTCTCTTCTGCTTAGCCATCACACATTCTTTGCAAGTCATGTTAGTAGGTTTCATAATCTTAGGCAAATCTCTTATTGCAAGTGTAGTACTTACTTTCACAATGTTATCAAATTTTATGTGACAAAACCTTCTATGCCATAACCAACTGTCATCAATTTTAGTAATCAAACATGTCATCTCTGTAGGGTTCAACTGAAACCTTTGGTTCTTGATCTAGTTCCAATCAAATTTCCATCCTTATCCTTGATCACACAAGTTTTCTCAGTAAACCAAACTTGATATCCCTTATCAACTAACAATCCAACACTTAAAAGATTATGCTTCAATCCATCCACAAAATAAACATCATTAATGTTAGTCTTTCCATCAAGAGTAATAGATCCTATTCCTTTTATCAAACAAGGTGCATTGTTTCCAACTCTAACAATTCATCCATCATAATTGTTAAACTTTATAAACTTTTTCATGTCTCCAGTCATATGATGTGAACAACCACTATCTATAATCCAATCAGATCTCTTTTCTACTTGGCAAACTAAAGCTTTTTCTTCTCTAACTTTAGCTTTAGACTTTTCTTCTTTTATTGCTACAAATCCTATATCATCATTCTCATTATCACTTTCACTTAGGGATTTCTCAATACTAGCCTCAAATTCTTCATCATTATCACAGTAACATTCTTTAGATCTTCTAAGTTTAAAGTTCTTCTTATATTTATTTACTCTCTTAGGACATTTAGATGCAAAATGACCATATTCTTGACAAGTCCAACATTTAAAGATTTTCTTACCTTCAGGTTCTCTTTTCACAAGCAAGACAATTCCTTCCTTAATTTGTCTATCTTCTTTGGTCTTAGATCTACTGCAACTAGCATAATCTCCACTTACACTAATACTTCTTGACAAGGTAGGGCAAACACTAAGTGCGTTGAATGTTGTCTCAATTCTAGGTAGATCTCCCAACTCTCTCAAGCTTATCTCTATTGCTTCCAATCTTCCAAGAAGAGTTTCTCTGGTAAAGTTCTCAGTACAATGTATAACTTGTTCAATCATCTATGTTGTATGCTTAAATATAGGATTTAATCTCTTTAGAATCTTCCATATTGCTTCATTCTTAGTCTTATTTCCTTCACAAGATTTGATACCTGCAACAATCTCTAACATTCTACCAATATATCTTATAATGGATTCATCTTCCATCATTCTTATATCTTCAAATGCACATATCCAATTATATAATCTGACTCTCTTTTCATGTATATCACTTCAAAAGTAGATTGTAAAGCTAACTGAATTTCATGAGATGTCCTTAGATATTTTACTTGACTATATTCATTCTCTAGAAGGGCTGACAAGAGTGCTTCTCTAGAAAGTATGTTACACATGAACATATCTCTTTCCTCATTAGAACATTCTTTAATTTTGTCTTCTTCAATGATAGTCTTCTCATTCTTTGTGATTAACCAGTATCCTGGTCCTAAACATAGAAAATGTGTCTTCATCTTTTCTTTCTAGTTGTCATAGTTTACTCCATCAAACTTAGGGCTTTCTTTCTTGAAATGATTCTCCATGGATCTCCTTAAGTTATTAACTTTTCCTTCAAGGACTTGTTGTTCTGATACCAATTGTTAGAGTAAAGTCCACCAAGATAGCTAAGAGGAGGGGGGGGGGGGGGGGGGGGGGGGGGGGGGTGGTGAATCAGTTATTAGATAAATACAATTTTTATCACCATTAACAAATTTCAACCATGTAATCAATATAAGCATCAACCGTAGAAAGATAAACATACATAGCAACACAATAACACAAGATATGTTGACTAGGGAACCTCTTGATTAGGGAGTAATCCCCGATGGGAATGATGCCCAAAAAAGATGTACTAATATGAAAATTCCTTATGAGAGGATGGACTCTGTTAAGAGCCTTATGAAATACATTCAGTACATATGAGTCCCTGTTAGGAGACTTTGAATCCCTGTTAAAAGATTCTAACCCGGTTAAGAGTTATGAAAGATAGAAGGACCCACTATCCAAAAAGCTTCAAGGGAAAGATCACTGAACACACTATCCAACTAATCTTTGTATTATCCAAACTGAATAATACCAATAATTATTGATCTCAGCAACTTATCTTTGCTCCTTTATCTGTGCCAAACCACACCAACTGCTTCACCAGATCTCAATATCAGATCTCTGCAATTCGCATATCCTCTTACAACATATATTGCTCAATTCCACAATTCATCTATAATCCTTACATTACAATAAAGGAAAACATTCCTTCCTTTATACCATTCTCAAATAATTACAAATGAGTCAGCCAAGAAGGCTTAACCAATTACAAAATATAAACCTTCACACATTACATAATATTTTACAATTACATAAAAAAATATCGGCTTCCAAACAAAATAAATATTCACTCATGCAACCTCTGACCATGCCTTCACGTCCAAGTCACTACCTCAATGTCTTCATCAACTGTACAAATTCACATGCCTAGATTCTATCCCGATTGGGAGATATCATCTAGTTACCACAAGTCGCTTCTTAGGAACATTGCCTGAATACTGCTTCCACTAAATTATACATAACTGTCATGAATAATTGAATTTATGTACGCGCTCTTGACCATGATCTCAGGAAATAGTATAGATTAAGTCCTCAACTCCACATAATACTCCATGTGCGCTAATTCAAACATTGTCTGCTTCTTTGCTAATCTCCAGTAGATCACTATGTTGACATCAATGACAACCACAGTAATGAATGTAACATACAACTACTACAGAATGACTCCGAACAGTCCTCCATAGGATATATTCAACATTCATTCTAACACCATTTGGTATGTACCAAAAAACATGGCATCAAACCACTTGGGACACCCATGGCACAAAAGGTCACCATTGGCACTCAACATTTCCTTCTAGACTTTGCCATCGTCTTGTTGGAAAGAAGCTGTATGATTCCCTCCTCGAAAGGGGTTGGTTGATCACAACAAAAAAAACCATAATTGGAAGTAGAACATACTCTTAATCAAGAGTAGATGGAGGAAGTATGTCATCAATTTGAGGAACCAGGTGGTGTGTGAAGAGTTGTCATCCTCTAAATTAGAGTTGGAATATGGAGAGTTATGAATGGATGAAATAAAGAAAGGCAGGAAACCAAACATTAAAGGAGTACTTATTTTGAAGATGAGACAAGTTCTTTGAATGGACTATTTCACTAGCAAATGGAGGACTATGAGGTATCTTTGCCAACCTGTAATTTTCTTGAATCTAAAACCCCTAGTGAGGAGAAACCGATGGAAGTGCATAAAGTTATGGAAAATACCCATGATAGTACCTAGATGGAAATGGAAAGAAAAAGAAAGGGTATTTGGAGAACCACAATACATCCGTTAAGCAGTTTGGTAATTTATATCTTGTACAAAAACAAAATAATATAGTATGATACTTTCATGGATGCATGGAATTAATGAGAAATCATTTCATACAACGAGAATTACCACAAAACCATCATGTATGACTTAACTTAGTGCAACACTTATATGTATTAACTAGATCAATACGACATCTAAAATCCATAGGATGTTTTGGTTGCGATTCATTTGGGACTGCACGATTACGAGTTCCATTACAAAAGTATTTTTACCACTCCTTGGAGAATGTACAACCTTATCCTCCCTTTTAACATACAAATTTCGTAAAAAAATCATGTTTTAGTTCTATGTATGGGGCACCCATCATCTTGTATCTATATGACTTTATTAAGAGCAATCCTTTCGGTGGTTGTCTTACATAGGGAAATCACCCAATGCAAGGGATCTTCCAAATTTATTATTATATGAAATAAATACATCTCCATCGTACAATGTAGACTCTCCTCCAAAGTTACTATCATACAACGTATGACTTCCATCACATTGAATAAAAAAACATTTACTATCATTGTCATTAAACATACAACCTCCATTGTACAATATAAAATTAAGTTTAAATTCATTACTGTACGATGTACGAACTCTTGAAAATCATGTCAAACTTTGGTGTCATGGTTGTCATACAACATATGGATTGGACCCCACCCACAACATTCTCTATCCCTATCATACAATGTTTGGGATCCCTCTGCGTTCCCATCAACTTTTCCATACAAAGTTAAGATGACAATTTTGGTTTTTGTTGTACGGTGTTTGGAAACTTTGCATCAAGTGGTTAGTACAAGTAACAGGTCTAGTACATTGGATGAGTTACTTGGAAGTAGCATAATAGTACCTTGGAA